>OY482674.1:18851243-18957985 GCA_960531455.1 Urophora cardui
AACTGAAATTTTCTCAGCGAATATCTCTGGATATATTTGTAGTCGAGTACTGAAAACTGGTGTGAGGGCATGTGAGATAACTATGTATTAAACGGGTAAAACTGCTAGGTCTTGGTAAAGCAGGGATGGGCACCTCCCATAAAAACTGAAACTTTCACAGCGAATATCTCTGGAAATATTTGTAGCAGGGTACTGAAAACTGGTGTGAGGGCATGTGAGATAACTATATATTAAACGGGTAAAAACGCTAGGTCTTGGTAAAGCAGGGATGGGCACCTCCCATACAAACTGAAACTTTCACAGCGAATATCTCTGGAAATATTTGTAGCAGGGTACTGAAAACTGGTGTGAGGGCATGTGAGATAACTATATATTAAACGGGAAAAACACTAGGTCTTGGTAAAGCAGGGAAGGGCACCTCGCATACAAACTGAAATTTTCACAGCGAATATCTCTGGAAATATTTGTAGTAGGGTACTGAAAATTGGTGTGAGGGCATGTGAGATAACAATGTATTAAACGGGAAAAACAATAGGTCTTGGTAAAGCAGGGATGGGCACCTCCCATACAAACTGAAATTTTCTCAGCGAATATCTCTGGATATATTTGTAGTCGAGTACTGAAAACTGGTGTGAGGGCATGTGAGATAACTATGTATTAAACGGGTAAAACTGCTAGGTCTTGGTAAAGCAGGGATGGGCACCTCCCATACAAACTGAAATTTTCACATCGAATATCTCTGGAAATATTTGTAGTAGCGTACTGAAAATTGGTGTGAGGGCATGTGAGATAACTATGTATTAAACGGGTAAAAACGCTAGGTCTTGGTAAAGCAGGGATGGGCACCTCCCATAAAAACTGAAATTTTCACATCGAATATCTCTGGAAATATTTGTAGTAGGGTACTGAAAAATGGTGTGAGGGCATGTGAGATAACTATATATTAAACGGGAAAAACACTAGGTCTTGGTAAAGCAGGGATGGCACCTCGCATACAAACTGACATTTTCACAGCGAATATCTCTGGAAATATTTGTAGTAGGGTTCTGAAAACTGGTGTGAGGGCATGTGAGATAACTATGTATTAAACGGGTAAAAACGCTAGGTCTTGGTAAAGCAGGGATGGGCACCTCCCATACAGACTGAAATTTTTACAGCGAAAATCTCTTGAAATATTTATAGTAGGGTACTGAAAATTGGTGTTGGGCATATGAGGTAATTATGTACTCAACGGACAAAAAAAATAAGAAAACTATCTTTGACGTCAAGAATGATATTTTTCTATGTAACTTTTTTGGACTAACTCAATATGCTAATATTTTTAAAAGCACGTGGTGTGAAACCCGCGGGTAACCTCTAGTTCTAACTAAACTGAGCACCGTTAAACTGTCACCTCAATTGACTGTCGTTAATAAGTAAGTGGACGCCGACGGTTTGTTGTGCACAACTTTAAACTTTAAAACGATTTTGTATTGACCTTTTCTATGAAGGAGAGCAAGAAAAAAAGTAAACAAACAAAAACAATAACAAACATAAAAACAAATACAAACTACACTTAAATAAATGTAGAGACATAAGCGTCAAAAGTGCAATTAAATTTTGCCACTGGCCCGCTAGGCGCTGCTGTCAAAAACACTTCTGTTCAAAGAAAAAAAAACTCAACATTAAATAAGCAAGCTAATGGGAAGCAGCAAAGCAGTATGTGTGTTTGCATAACTATAAGCACATTTGTTTGTTGTTGTTAGCATTTCTCTTTATGCAATTAAAGAAGCGCATACGGATGTGGGCACTTAAATAACTATGTACATATAAGTGTGTGTCTGTTTGTATGAATGTATGTATGTATACAAATTGCCCAAATCGCATGCCATAATAATATAGACAACAGGGCGTATACTCAAAAGTCCATTTAGAATTATGTGTCTATGAAATTCCCATGAAGAAACTGCATGCATTGCATAGCACATTTTGTTTTGAAGAGCGAAACCAGAGAAGCATAAAATTTTAATAAAAATAAAAGATACATATGTACATATGTATAGATAACTTCACGCTAGTATCTTGCTTGCCACATGCATACATATTTACATGCGGTCCCACACACTACACTCACTACCTAAGCGTATAGTTTGTGTGGTGGGCGGACATTTATGCTCGTTTCGTTTCGACATTTTTCGCTTTGGCGTTTACACAGCAGAATAAACTAAAAGTCTAAATAATTTGAAATATTTAAGAGTTTGCGTTGTTGTTGTTGCTTTTGCCGATTTTCTTATATAGCAGAATGGCGTTTTGCAACAACAGCAAACAGTGAGTGAAATCTTGCTAAGTGCCGCAGCAGCAGCCAACAACAGCGTTGCGGTTCACGTTGCTTTTAAAATATCAAATTTTGTTTTTATTGCATACGTTCAAATAATTTACACATATGTACTTCTGCATATATACATAAATGCAAATATACATGTATATATGTAATTATGTATGGTTTAAAGCATGTAAGACAAATAGTAGTAGTAGCAAAGACCACGTGCAGGTATACGACTTTTCTTCCTAATGTTTGTTCTACCCCTAACGATATATAAACCAACTGACTCGAAAAGCACGCAGAATCATCCGTAAAGACCACAGAAATAAAAAAAGCCGATAACAGAAATCCAAAAGACCGATAACAGAAATCCAAAAGACCGTTGAGAAAACTCCAAAGACCTTTCCAGTTTGTACCAACCATACACGCCACCTTTTTCATTAAAATTACCCTTTCTAATAACTTGCTATAGGAGCTGCTGTAAATCATTTCATTAGGATTACAGTTTCTACTAACTTGTAATAAGAGCTTCCGTAAATGAAAATGGCTTATGTTTAACTATACTGTAATATAAGCAATGCTGTAATCAATATAAGTAAAGAAAGGAAAGAGCTGAAAACAAAACTAAGCACAAGGCAGTTCAATAGATCTAGTAGCGCTAACCAATCTATCTAGCAAGCCTGCAATATTACAGATATTCAAAAAATTAAACGTATAAAGAGAAATGCATGCAATCGCAGAAAAAAATTAGTTACTTTGACAGCTTTTTGACAGTTTGATTTTAATTTGCTTTTTAATTTGCTTTCACTTGAAGCGCTTCACGCTACTATTGACATAAACACGAAGCTTTTACTACATACCACATGTATGAATATATACGTAGTATGTATGTAACAATAAATCTACGCCTTATTTAAGGTTTACTCCAGAAGGTGATAAGGCTTTTTATATAATGCCTGGAAATTGTAAGGGACATGAATTGTTGAGAAAGGCATATAATAGGGTTGATTTTTCTGTGTTGATGGCAACAGGCCATAAGGACTGCTCTCTCTCTCTCTCTCTCTCTCTCACCTTATTCCAAAGGCTTGTACGGCATGCAAAACAAGTCTTACATAATTCCTTATAATAAGGGCTTATGTAGTCTTTAGATACGTTGTAATAAGGCTCATTCTCCACATTTATAGTAAGGGATTACATAGAGTTTCAATCCCTTATAATAAGGTTTCTATAAGGGATGATAAAAAAACGTTTTCTCTTTAGCTGCATGCCTCACATTAAGTTTTTGCTCATGAAACTCAATTCCCTCTCTCTCTATTTCTATTTGAAACTTGAACATTTATGTATTAAAATGTTTGTAGCTGAACGAATGAGCGCATAACAGCAAGCAGTGCTGCTAACGAATACCTTATTGTCAGCTTTTGCTTATGGATGTTTTTGCAGGGTACGATTAATCACATTACACTTATTGGGTATGTTCAGAAACTCAGTTTGAAGCGCAACCTGATTTTGTAGTACAAGCAGAGCGTTCATAAACGTAAATATTGCATGAAGCGTCGCTCATCACAATCATCAAAAAAATAATTACTGCCGATGTTGCGTTTCATGCTGCGTTTCTGAACATACCCATTCATAGCTATAATTGTATTTGTAACTGTTTGCTATTTAATTTTGACATTTTGAAATATTAATAAACACTTTTAGCGGCAGACACTTTTTCTTAAGTAAATCTATTTTTCTGTGTATTTCTATGTCCCCTGAGTAATTGAATAACTAGATTGCATTTGTTACAGCTTGTGCTATGAAGTGATTAGTTGGCACTGTTTTATACTCAAATGCATATGCAGTGAGACTCGTTGTTTTTCTTAGGCTACTTTTATGACTTCGGTTATTAATATAAGGGTTAACCTAATACCTAATTTTAACTAGTGAATTAGAGAGTTCTTTAAACATTACGTCTAGTGTTGATTTAAAGCATAAAGTAAGAGTTTAGTAAATAAATTCTGCCAATCGCAAAAATAGTAGCTAAAGCAACAATAAAGCAGTCTCCACTCCAAGCAATTTTGCTTCTTCATTTCTCTAGCACTTCTAACCCATGGAAGAGCCCGCAGTCTGCAAAGAGAAATTAGTGGGAAACCAGCTTACATTTCTCTCGAACACTGAACACTTATAGCGTAACAAAATCACAAATCTGCAGCACCAAACACCTTTGCTCTAAACAAAGCAGTGATTTTCCAACAATTTTTCCAACAAATTTTTCCATCATTTTTCCATTGCCCTGCTTTGACATTTCACTTGAAAATTTAATTACAGTTTTAGTTTTACAATTTCCCCATTTAATATACGCTTTGACTTCTTTCATAAATTTAAATGTAGGTATGTCTGTGTGTATGTACATGAACGTACATATGCATATTTTTGTTTGTTTGTTTTATGCTGTCTCTGAACTATTTTCATATCCATGCTTGTTGTTGTTTGTTTGCTTGTTTTATTTTTAGTAGCAAGCATATAAATTAAGTTGGTCATTTATTTGTCTGCAAAACTATAATTACTAAACTCTGAACTCTGTCTCCGAGCGGGCTTATCGTCTACGTTATAGTGTGAAAAAATGTGAAGGTATGATAGAGGAAAACTTTTGTTAAATAGAAAACTGAAAGGTGAAAAATATGATATGTAGGAAAATTTATTTAAGCTTATAATTAAGTATAAAAAAAATTCCAGGAATATATCGAATAAAATGAGGGGGTAATACTTTTATCAGCTGGAAGCGTTTAAATGAAAGAAAAATGTTGTAAATTTTTAGATTATTGAGCTACTCAAACTGAAGACAATGGGGAGGGAGTGTGACGAATTAAAAAAAAAACACAAATGCTTCTGATTCTTTTTATACTTTCGTTCGTACTAAAATCGGATCTATACATTAATCTAGCGCTCTATTCATAAATACTAGGGTGATCCACAAATGTATGGCATATTTCTCTGCGACACCTCTTTCTTAACCATCGCCGATCGGGACCAAAATGCATATTTGGTATCTTCAAACATACTCTAACCGATTTAGAGGGTGAGACTGAAAAAAAATTTTCATTTGATTTTAGGGACCAATCTAATATACATATTTCTGTGCCACGAAACTTTATGTATATAGTTTGTTTTATTTCTTTTTAGCTATTTTTCTTTTTATGCTTTGAAGTTTCATTTTATAAAATATTTGGGCAATTATGTCAACTTACGTTGATTTAGTTTTATTTTATGTGCTTTTTTGTTTTTGTTTTTCCTTTTGGTTTTGGTGATACACAACTTCGTGACATAAATCTACAATTAATTGCTAAACTATAATAACTAAATAGCTAAACGTGGAAGATAAAACTAATAAATCAATATAGTGAAATTGTCTACGTAAATCAAACGTAATCTTACATAAGCAAAAACAATAAAATGCAACACACAAATTTACATACATGCATAAACCATTGGCAAGCGCATAAGCACCACTTGTTTGTGTGCGCATTTGAATAGCAAATGTAAGTAAATTATTAGATTGGATGACAAGTCGAAAGAGATTAAAATGGGGAAAGGATATATGCATTTTTGAATTTTCAATTAATATGCTGATTTGTTTATAGATTTGAAATACCAAATACCAAATGATTGTAGAAGCATCAGATTAGTTCGGTTTAGCTTAAGGCTCTACAAAGTATTTAAAACAGTCAGCGATTTTGTGTTACCAATACTTGGGCACTTGTTATTGTTTATTTTTTAAAATCAGCTTGAAGTGATATCTGCTCACTTACCTATTTCATGTCTCTTTGGCTGTGGCTGAAATTAAGCGCTGGGAGATATTCACAGCCATATAACCCAGCTTTCCAACTAAGACCAAAATATGTGTTTATTACGGTTTCTACTGAATTAATCTAAGCATTTCTTTTGTGAAGATTTAATGATTTTTGACGAAGTTTAATAAAAGGAACATTAGGTTGGTAGAAACTGTGATATACGAAAGGGACTTCCTAAGCATTAGCACAGCTATGGCTGCTCTTGGATGCAATAACAATTTCATGCAGTCATAAATGAATTGAGGAGACCCAAAAATATGACAAAAACCATTATGTCATAAATTTCTCGAGATTGATCTTCTCCAACTTTGAAAGAAAACAAAAAACAACAGTTGTTACACAAGCTTGCCTAAATTGTTTCATATTGCAAGAAAATTTTATTCCAATTCTTTCCAAAGTGTTCACAAAATGCACTTGAACTTTTTAACGAGTGTAAAAAAAAAAATTCAAAAATCGTACCGTAAAATTCTAAAATCGTAGCTCGTAACAAAAGGCTGTGCACGGTAGGCAGGAAGCGACGATAGGTTGCATGAAAATGTCGAGAAAAAAGGAAAGTGGGGTTGTGTTATGTGATGTTTATAGATGAAACATCCGTTGAAATTAAAATCCGAGCTGCTCCTTTTTCAAGGATATCCACATTTTTTGTTTTTTTTGAAAGGATCAAATATTGAGGAAATCGAAAATTCGCCACCGTCCAAATTTTTCCGATTTCAATACATTATTTGGTCGCTAAGGGATACAAAAAAAGGTATTAAAAAGAAAAAAGGACACCTGTAGTGGAAAAATCCAATGTGAACAGGACCTAAAGGATAAGCACTGAAATATAAAATAACACAAAAAGTACCCACTTTAATTTGCGTATAACTCCTAAAATGTTAACTCTACGTGAAAATTCCTTATTATATGTTTCATTCAGAATAAATAAGGGAATATTTCTTTGATATACAATTTTGATGTACCTGCAGTGGTTAATGCACTTTGGTCCATCTAAAGTGAAAATTTCAAAAAAAAAAAGTACTTTTTTTATGGTGCTACTTTAAGTTCAAATATTTTTCTAGTTTATGTAAATATTTTAATCTAATGATCCAATTCTCATTCTTACATATCTATACGTTAATATTAAAAAGAATTAGAGCTGAAATACGTGCTAGCTGTGCACGGTGGGCGGTAAGCAAAAATAGGTTGCATGAAAATATCGAAAAAACGATCGCCGGCTAAAAACTTACGTAAAATGATATTCTAATATACTTCATAAACACACAGCAAGCGTGAATAAAATCTCCAACATTTTTTTTAAACGAAAATTAGTACCAGCACACAGCTAGGCACATATTCGTTGGGCCATCGTTTTTACGATATTCCCATGCAACCTATTGTTGCTTCCCGCCCACCGTGCACAGCTGGCGCGTATCTCAGCTCTAACTCTTTTTTAGTATTAACGTATAGATATGTAGGAATGAGAGTTGGATCATTAGATTAAAATATTTACATAAACTACAAAAATATTTGAACTTAAAATAGCACTATAAAAAAACGTACTTTTTTTGAATTTTTCACTTTAGATGCACAAAAGTACATTAAGCACTGCAGGTACATCAAAATTGTATATTAAAGAAATATTTCTTTATTTATTCTGAATGAAACATATAATAAGGAATTTTCACGTAGAGTTAACATTTTAGGAGTTATACGCAAATTAAAGTGGGTACTTTTTGTGTTATTTTATATTTCAGTGGTTATCCTTTAGGTCCTGTTCACATTGGATTTTTCCACTACAGGTGTCCTTTTTTTCTTTTTAATACCTTTTTTTGTATCCCTTAGCGACCAAATAATGTATTGAAATCGGAAAAATTTGGACGGTGGCGAATTTTCGAATTCCTCAATATTTGATCCTTTCATAAAAAACAAAAAATATGGATATCCTTGAAAAAGGAGCAGCTCGGATTTTAATTTCAACGGATGTTTCATCTATAAACATCACATAACACAACCCCACTTTCCTTTTTTCTCGACATTTTCATGCAACCTATCGTCGCTTCCTGCCTACCGTGTGTGATTATGCTTCCTAGATTATCTCAAGCTACTCCTGAAACCTTTTGCTCGCCTTTTATGAGAAATATTATGAAAATTGTATCGTAGTCTTACCCAATTTGTACCGAAAGTTTACCCAATTTGTATCGAAATATCCCCTATGCTACATAAACACCTGTAAATTTTCCTCTGCCACTTTCAAAAAAATACACACGGTAAAATTAGTACCGAAATATTACCCAAATAGTACCGAAGCGCTACCCAGTTCATAACGAAATACTATTTAAATGCTTTCTAGATTATATTAAGCTACTCCTGAAACTTTTTTCTCGACTTTTATCAAAAATATTATTATGTATCGAACTCTTACCCAATTTTTACCGAAATATGCCTTATTCCTCCTAAACTACTCACTAACGCTCTCTAAACTCTTGGTACATTTTCTTCGGCCGTTTTCAAAAAAAAAAAATATATATATTTTAAGAAAGGTACGGCTATCTTATCCAAATCGTACCGCATCAGTATGCAATTTCTATCAAAACATTCTGAAAAGTGTACCGAAATCTTATCCAATATGTACCGAAATGGTACCTGGTTCATAAACAGTACTGTTTAAATGCTTCCCATATTGTCTTAAGCTACTCCTCAAAGTTATTGCTTGGTTTTTGTAAAAATGTCATGAAAATTGTACCGTACTCTTACCCAACTTGTACCGAAATAAACGGTATGCTTTCTCAACAACTCCCTAACGCTCTCTAAACTGCTGTAAAGTTTTCCTCTGTCATTTTCAAAAAAAGAAAAATATTTTAAAAAAGATACCGAATTATCAAAATTTTACTGAATTGGTACAAAATTTTCCGGAATATATTCAAAAATTAAAAAAAAAAAATTAATTTTTAAAGTTTCCATATTACTATTGAAATACATTTTTACTATTTTCGAAAATATTTAGCAAATGGTTCGTATATAGTTGTGCTATATAATATAGGTACTCTTTTTGGGAAAAAATTTTCAAGCCTTTTGGTTCAATTAATCATTGCTCACACATTATAGTCGCATTTATTTACTCAAAACAAAAAAATTAATAAATAAAATTAAGATCAACAGAAAAAACAACTCCTTTCAAAAACGCTAACTAATTAGGTACTTGCCAAACAAACGCTAAAACGGACGCGAAAATTGCCGAAAAAGCGCATGAGACACATACTTGCTGCGCAGCTCATGCAATAGCGCGTGAATGTCGAAAACTGATGCCTATAAATGTCCGAACAACCGATCCACCAATCAATCCACCGACCGATCAAATCATTCAAACGATATTTTCCTGTAAATCATTTATGAATGAAAATGACACTCAAACGACGAAAAGTAGATACACCGTATGTAAACATTTCTGTGCAATCGTTGGCAGTGTTATACATATGTATGTATGTACAGCAGCTTTGGCCACGTTTATGTCATGCAGCACAACATTTAATGGCAAATCAACTTTTATGACCAAACATATACATATGCGTGTGTGTGTGCATTTGTGTGTGTACGTGAGTGTACAAAATTGCAAAATGCGTTATTCGTTGCAAGCAGGTCTCGAACGATACAGGTAGTATGGAGCACTGCGCGAACAGCGGCAGCCATTTGAAGCTCGCTTTTGTTCGCTTTTGTTGTTGTCGTTGCTTTTCAATATCTTTTTTTTTTTTGGTAAAATTAAGAAAATGCGGCTACGTAAATGCAGCACACACTCACTCTTTTATGTGCATTTAATGTTGTCATATAAAATAATGGAAAATTCATTAGGCTTTAGAGCGATCGACTAGAGCGACGGCCAAGTGAACGCAAATGCGCGCACAATAAAGCAGCAATAATGGGTTTGAATACAAAGCAGAGGAAACAGGGGGTAGCAGAGAGAGGGAGCAGCGCAAGAAGTTGCCAACATAAAAAGATGATTTTTGTTATTCTTTCCAAAGGTTCCACTTACCATAACCGTTTACAATGTAAAGACAAGTCGTTGTTCAATTTTTTAAGTGCTTTTGCTGCTAAATACTGTGCAGTCTGCTACTTTGACTGACCACTATGTTAAACAGCAAATGCGCACAAAACAAAAGAATTAAGACGCAAAATTTGCCGGTGTTTGTGCGCTTTAATGTGCTTTTAGTTTTGTTGTTATTTTTATCTACTTCTTTTATGCGCGCATACAAAAAGCGCATTTTTACTTTATATGTGATTAATTAAAATTAATAGCCAAGCATGCAAATACATACAAATGTACAGCTTCATACATATATGGTTATTTCTTTGCTAATGAATCAAGCTGTGTGCGCTCTTCTCATGCAAAGTACAAACAAAGAACCAACAACCAAGCGCAAACCACCAACTCAGCAGTAAACTTCGCAATATAAACTTTGATTTGATTTGATAAAAAGGCGTTAGAATTCATTGGAATTGCCTGTAAACAGCAAGTGGTAGACCTTCAGACGCCAATTTAAATGTGCAATTAAATGACAGCAAAAAGATATATGTTATTTAGCAAAAAAAAAAAAAAAAAATAAAACAAAACCAAGCTGTGTAACTTATTATTGACAGTGTCATACATGTAGCGAATATATATTTATACATGCAGAGTGATCGAATTAATGCTTTTATTTTATATCATTTTATGGCAGCTGCAGCGATATTTAAATTTTCTTTTACACTAATGTCGTTTCTACTATAAAATCAATGACGTTAACAGCAAGACTGGGCAAGGCAAAACTTTATACGCCTACATGTAGAATTGGCATTTGTTTGTATGCTAAAATCGGTCATGTAATCGTAGGTACTTGAGTGTGAAATACAACTAAGTACATGAACATACATATATACATAAGTATACACATATTTTGTTAAGCAATTCGGTAAATTTTTTTGTATTCGCATATCGATGAGGAATTGCCTCAAAAGGCTTAGAAATTTTGCTTAAAGAGAATGTATCGTGTTCAGGGATACAGTATTTGTCTGCAGCATTTACGCAATAAAATCGGAGCCATTTGCTGAACACTTTCAAAAAATAGAAAGCTATTTCATATGAAAAACTAATTTTTGAAAGATACAAATTGGGTAAAAATTCGGTACTACTTGTAGAAGGTTTGGGTAACTTTGCTATACATAATTACTTTTTAGAATGATCGAAAAAACATTATAAAAATAATTTTAGGAGCATTAAAGAGTTGCTTAGGAATCATGCTGTATATTTCGCTACAAATTCGGTACGCCTTCGGTACGCTTTCGGTACGATTTCGGTACTATTTCGGTACGATTTCGTTATTTTTAAATAATATATTTGAGAACTAATGCGAAAATTTTCATATGAGTAGTCTAAGGTGCATTAAGGGATCACTTAGGTACACTTTGCGTGACATTTTCGGTACAAATTTGGTAGAAATTTCTACAATTTTCTAAATATTCTTGATATAAGTCGAGAAAAATTTACCAGATAGCTGGATATAATTTAGGAAGCATTTGGACAAAATTTGTATACCCAAATTATAGCATTTCGGTACATATTGGGTAATACTTCGGTGCCGTTTATGAGATATATTTAAAAGAAAAACTCAACAAAAACCTTAAGAGCATTTTATGATCATTTTAGGAGTGTGGGTATAATTTGGATATAATTTAGGTAAGATTTGCCTACAAATTAGGTAAGCTTTCGGTAGAATTTTCTAGAAATTTTTGTAAAAAAATCAGAGGAGTATTTTGCTAATATCTATAATGCATTTTAATATTAATGGCAGGATTTTGGGTACGTTTTAGATAATATTTCGGTAAATTTTAGGTAACGTGCAGAAAAAGTTTCCAAAAAATTTTGTAAATACTTTTAGAGAACACGGGTATAACTTAAGTAAGAATTAGGTAATCTTTCGGTACAATTTTCGACATATTTTCGACAAAAAATCCAAGCAGTCGTTTGCGACCACCTACAAGAGATTTAGAAAACATTTTGAAGCTGGGTAGAATTTCGGTACATTTCAAATAATACACTGAAAAAACAACTTACTCAGATTATGGAAAAGTGGGAATGATTCGGCGCTAAAGACATATTTCCATATTTTGATGTACGATTTTCTTCAAATCAAGGAATAAAAACCACGTTTTAAAGAAAATTGTACATCAAAATATGGAAATATGTCTTTACCGCCGAATCATTCCCATTTTTCCATAATCTGAGTAATTTTTTTTTTTGAGTGTATTTCGGTATATTTTAGTTATTATTGCTTGCTTATATTGCTCGGCAAAAGCTTCAAGAGTTTTTGTGACCACTTTGGGAGAATACGGATGTAATTTTGGTATAATTTGGATACAAATTAGGTAAGCCTTAGATACAATTTTTCGAATATTTTTGACAGGAAATCAAAGCAGTGGTATTCGACTATCTAGAAGAGATTTAGAAAACCATTTGATATTAGTTGAATAGCATTTCGGTTCATTTTAGTTAAAATTTCGATACATATTAGGTAACATTTCGATACATTTTAGATAATATTTCGGTACATTTTAGATAATATTTCGATATTATTTTGTAAACCCTCGGAAAAGGCTTCAAGTGCATTTTGTGACCACATTGGAATAATACGGGTATAACTTGGGTACAAATTAGGTAAGATTCCGGTAAAATTTTCGAAATATTTTTGGCACAAAATCATAGGAGTAATAAAATCCACAAATACCGCTAAGAATTTGGCATATTTTCAACGCAGCTTAGATATTAATCTTTATCTGCAGCTCGATTCCTTAACACTACAATTATAATCGAGTGAAATTGATATGGAAAACAAACGCGGTTTCTCTATCAGTCGAACCTGGATCCGTTGATGTGGCAGGCGAGCACACAACCCACTAGGTCATACCGGCAGTTATGCTCTTCCTGCTACAAATTATGACGCACATCTGTGCACTATAAGTTCATTCTGCAAATTCATAGCAAAAATATTTAGCAGGTGTTAACAGTCAATAAATTAGCTATCGTTTGCTGCAAGGCCGGCTGCATGCATACATACATACGTACATACATAAATTGTCTAAACGAAATTAGTTAGCAACACCCACAAATGTTTGGCTAGAGAAAGCACTAATTTGTTATTAACTAAATAGTTACGCTGATGCGCATACGAACATAAATAATCGAAAAGTGGGAGAAAGTTTGCTGAATAAATTAATCTTTGTAGATTTAATTGCTTTGAGAAAAAAATTTGTTATAACAAATGCTGAACGTTAACAGCATGAGCAGTGTATGACAAACAGTACAAAATACGTTGAAAGTTGCAGTTGTTGAAGTCTTTTGGCGAAGAAGTGAGTAGTTACTCTCAGATTGCTAAAATGTACACACATACATAAATAACTGAAAATAATTATTTCTAACAAATTAACTAATAAACACTTTGCTTGTAAATTCACCACCCACATTTCACGTTGGCTTTTTGGCGTTCGGTTTTGCCATTTTGCTGAACGGTTTTTGTTGTTCAATGTTTTGGAGCTCCAGTACAGTTGGCTGACTTGAACAAGTAGCTGTAGCGATTTTCCCATTTAGCAACCGCATTCCGGGTCATAAAAGCACCTCAGATACCCACATGCACATGCACATTTCTTTGTATATGTATGTGTATAAGAACGGCCTATCGCCAACCAAAGGAAACATCTTGATTGCGCCAAAACCCTCCTTCTACACAGTCTTAGCGTAAGCCACCACTTTCGGCAGCTGCCACTCGCTATTTGCTTCGTTTGCTTTGCTTTAATGCGTACATTATTTGATTAATTGCCCGTTATAGAGGAAGTCCTTAATGAAATGTCGGTAAGTTAATTAAAATTTTTGCGAACGTTAACGTAAGCCGCATTAGCAGGCAATGCAGCGGCGCTGCAACGTTGCAAGTGCACAATACCAATACCAAATGCAATCTTACATAAATTTAAGAAAATAGTTTTTAGCTGATTAGCTGATTTGAAGCTTGGCAGTAAAATTCATCCCCTTTTATGTAGCTGAAGCGATAGAAAAATTAGTGTGTAAGAGTTTCTGCCGCTAGTACTGCAACATTTAGCTTAATAAAATTTTATTAAAGAACGAATAACAGTTTCTGTTATAAAGAGTTGTGCGAGCTGAAATTCTATTCTCCGTATCATTGCTCAAGGTCAAAATAATTTCCTTCAAAATTTTGTAGAAACATTTTTGATTTTGTTTTAAATTCCTTTTTTCCAGCAGCAAATAAGGAACATTTCCGTTAAGAATTTGCGCAATATTTCTAAAAAAGATTAAAGAAAAGGGTTCTCAAGTAGCTTCAAGCCATCTAAGAGGAGTACAAACAGCATTTTGATAGAAGTTTGTTACATTTCGGTACAGTTTAGGTAACATTTCGGTACGATTTTTTTTTTATAATTTGGGGAATTTTCAGAAAAACATTCATTTCTAATCATTAACCATTTCGCAAATTTTTGATTAAAAATTGGGTATAATTTAGGTACCATTGCGGTACAGATTGTGTAAATCTTTTGTATGATATCTGGTATAAATATGTTTAAATAGGTATCATCTTAGAATAAATTAAGCAATATATTAATACTATTTAAAATCACTCTAAGTATTCATAAAGGATTTTGATACCAATTTTGAAGCATTCCGGTATAATATAGGTACAGTTTTGGTACGAACTGGCTAAACTGTTCACATAATTTTTTAAAGGAAAGAAGAAAAGTTTCAGGCATAAGTTGAGACTGTTAAGTTATTTATTCTAAGAATTAGTAAAGCAATTTAATACCAAATCGAGATAATTTCGTTACAATTAAGGTAAAATTTCGTAACGATTTTTGATATATTTTCGATAAAAGCCCGTCTCCACATAACTTGATTCACCAGAGAAACATGTAGCAAAACATCTCGCTCAATAACCCGTCTCCACGTGGCTAATCGTGATTCAGTTTGACATTTCTCTTTCTTGTTCTTCTTAAATGTTTGTATGTTTGCTTATTTTTGCGTCTTTGTTTTGGTCCGTGTGAGATTTCGATAGATTTTCGATACAAAATTAGAGAAGACATCGATATCATCGTGGTTGGCAAGATGATTCAGAATGAAACAGTGTTTCAATCTTCACTCGCTCTCAAAAATTTATATGGAAATTGGCGAGTTTCGGCACTGGTTTCCGTGTCGAAACAAGATTGAGAGAGAAAATGCAGAAAAAAAGAGCGAAACACGTTATGTGGAGACATGGTATAACGCTCGAAAAAATATGCAAGTATAATTTCTGGTCACTAATTAAGCATTTCGGTATAATTTTTGTACAATTTCAGTGCGAGTTTGGCAAACTTTTTATATAATTTTTCGAAAATCATCTAAGGAAAATTTTAGGAATAAATTGAGACTATTCAAGTATTTATTCTAAACATTCATAAAGCAATTTAATACCAATTTGAGATTACTTGTTTACAATTTAGGTAACATTTCAGTATAAATTAGGTAAATTTCGGTACAATTTTTGACTTATTTTTGGCAACACTCAAAAAGATATGTTAGTGTAATTTTTGGTCAGTTAGTAAGCATTTCGCTATGATTTTGGTACGGTTGCGGTACAAGTTAGGTAAGGAAGATTTCGGTACAAAGTGGATAAGTTTTCGGTAAAATTTTCTCCTCAGTTATGAATAAAATTTAACTCTGAGTAATCTTATGTATGTCAAAGATGTTTTTGAAATTGTATTTAATGAATTATCAGCAAAATTATTGCTCCAAAAGCCACATCGCTACAACAAAATATCATTGAGTTTTGACAGCTTCTTTCTGAACTGACATTTGCTTGTTCGCATGCAGCAGTACTGCTACCCTGTCGAGTGTCACACTTACATTCATACCATCACTTGACAGCCACAACCGCAGCCACAGCCACAACCACTCACACACGCTTACAAGCACCTTTCTTTTAATAAGTATTTACCAAAGCAAGTACCCTCAAGTACCGACTTGTGCGCATCTAAATCGATCGATCGATTTGTTGATATGCATGTTTTTTCGCGCTTTCGAAAAGTCAATGATTTTCATTATTATTTTTTTTTTTTTCATTATTATTTTTGTGTGTGTGTAAAAAGGGCAGCCAAGCAAGATATTAAAATAATCTACCGTGTATCGCAGCCGTGTTGTAACGCCCTCTCAATTCACAGCAACAGCCACAACAGCAGCAGCTACGAACCTGCAAGCAATAAGCGTTGGGTTGAACAGTGGCTGCGAACGTGAAATGTTGGCGAAAATGGCAAATGTGGGTTGCGTGCTGCAGGGAGAGGAGGTTGAAAATATTTAATAAAGAAATATTTTACAAGATTTACATATGTAGATAATGAAATTGGAATCTTTCATAAATTTTGATGTAATTTAATGTATGTCTGTTGCGCCTGCTGCTGCTGCTGCTTCTAGTGATTTTGCTGCTCTTTTTGGTGGTGTGAATGTGATTTAGTTTTTGTTGAGTGCAGTTCAGTGTCGTGTGAGCAAAAAACATACATACTTATGTTAAAATGATAGAGAAGAAGGCACATGGAGGAAGTAGGTTTGTGCTCATTTACAGCAAGCTTAAAAGCAAGTTATAGAAAGGGAAAGAGGATTGTTGTTATTTTTCTCAGTGCAGTAGTTGTTGTAGCCACTCTCCAACATTCTTCTTTCTAAGAAGTGTACTGGAAGTAAAGGTCCTTAGACGAATGAATCCGGCACGCTCTGGTACTAGTCCTTACTGTGAATAGCCCTACAGTCAGGAGCACTACTCTTTTTGACCACTCGCAAATTGAGAGCCTTAAGATATTTGTTCTAAACATTCATAAAGCATTTTAGTAGCAATGCAATATGCTTGCCTTACAATGTAGGTAAACTTTCGGAAAAATTTTGGCAAATTTCGGTATGATTTTTGACGCAACGTTAAAAAAGAGATGTAAGCGTAATTTCTGATCACTTTTCGGTACGATTTTGGGTACAGTTTCAGTACAAGTTGGGTAATATTTCGGTAAAAAAAATGTTTAATAACGAATTTATAAAACTTAAGTCTGAGCTCCCAAAGGATGTTAAAATAAACTAATCGAAAATACCGGGAAAGGTGTATTAATAAATGATTTTTGGGTTCACGCTCTTGGTATTAGGATTCACCTTTTATGACAAGAATTCCTTACGCCGGGTGTATTCTAAGTGCCCTAACCCGCAGAAATCATGTCAGCCTCTTAACAGAGTATACTCGACAGAGTGCGCGTACTAGCAAAGGTATTGATTGTGTATATTTCTACCTCGAATAGTAATGTTTCTCTAAAGCATTTTTCAATGCATCCGTGTTGAGCTCCGCGGCGGTGACGGCTCCTACTACAATAAGTAGGCTTATGCAAGGCTTTAGACGGTAATTTCTTCTAAAAAACTGCTATTTGAGCGGGCTCTTAATTCTACACCTTATTTAGTAGGTATAGTCGTTTTCGATAATTGTTTTGCACAACACTGTACATATGCATATATGCAATTTACATACAATCCTTTCTTATTCGTATTTTCCATCATAAAGCAAACACCATTCACTTACTCACTCATACACTACGAGAACTCCATGTTCTCCAACACTTTCAATCCAAAACACATTTGGCTGCGGGCTTACGCATTCACGCGCCCTAACTGAGCTGGGTTAAACGAGCGCGTTGCGCGGTAGAGTGCAGTGCAAGTCGCCGGTGAATGCAAGTCGCAATCGCGAACGCGCATTTCTTACGATCCTTTCAAGGCTGATCAAAAAGCAATTTTTTTGCATGCTTCTTGTGTTAAATGCGCATGTTTCTCATCATATTTAGTGTACTTGTGTTTGTATGTACATATATGTATTTATGTTATGTGCTTCACTTCCAATCGATCCATCTCATAAACTTAATGAAATTCTTTAACGGTTCATCGCGATTGTGGCGATTCAATTTGTGTCTTAGTTGTTTTTGATTTACTTTAAGTTTTTTTTAATTTTTTTTGATTTTTTATGCATTTACACATATATATAGTTTTTTTATACTCAACTGTACTAGTACACAGAGTATTATAGTTTTAATCACATAACGGTGGATTGTAACAGAGTGAAATAATCGATATAGATATAGACTTATATATATCAAAAAGATCAGGGTGAAAAGAGAAATCGATTGAGCCATGTCCGTCCGTCCGTCCGTCTGTCCGTCCGTCTGTAAACACTCTAACTCGCGCAAAAATTGAGATATTTTGATGAAATTTGAAATGCAAGTTGGTATCGAGACTGGGACGGTTGGTATTGAAAATGGGCGAAATCGGACCATGACCACGCCCACTTTTCCTATATAGAAAAAATCGGAAATTTGGTATCTCAGTCACTAATATAGCTGGAGCGATGAAATTTTACCCACGTGTTGAGCTCAGGCCCCTAGGAAGAAATTTGATGACATTTTGGAAAATGGGCGGTGCCACGCCCACTTATTAAGGGTCAAACCTTGCAAGTTTTATATGTCATAACTCAGAAACCATTGAAGATATATCGACAAAATTTGGTACGCGTGATTTACTTACTTAGGCAAACGTTTGGACAGAAAATACTTAAAATCGGTTGACGGCCACGCCCACTTTTATATATGGGTCTTATAAAGTGACCTAATAAAAACATTTTAAGCGATATCTCTGTCAAATATAAAGATATATCATTGAAATTTTATAGCAGGAGTCCAACTGCGGACGTAAAACACAAAACTTTTGGCAAATGGGCGTGGCACCGCCTCTTTTTATAAACAGGAATATACGAGATTTCTGAGCCCATAACTCGACAAATGATTTATATATAATGACTAAATTGGTGTGTACACTTTTATTACTTGTGGTAATACATGTTGAAAATTTTAGCGAAATCGCTTGACGACCACGCCCACTTTTATATATGGGTATTATAAAGTGACCTAATAAAAACATTTTAAGCGATATCTTTGTCAAATGTAAAGATAATTCATTGAAATTTTGTAGTATGATTTCTACAATAGACCGGAAACAACAAATAGAAAAATTTTGGGAAATGGGCGTGGCACCGCTTCTTTTTACACAAAGGGATATACGAGATTTCTTAGCCTATAACTCGACAAATAATTGAGATATTATAAGGAACTTAGTTTATACACTTTTATAACATGTGTTAATAGCCACGCAAAAATTTATTGAAATCGGTTTATGACCACGCCTACTTTTTAAGAAAGATATATCTGGAACACTCTTTGGGAATTTGTAACGTGACATCTTTATAACTAGAAGTCATAAAGGAATGAAATTTTGCACAAAGAATAATATTCATATGCTTAGTTGGATGACTGATGAAAATTTAGCAAATGGGCGTGGCTACGCCCACTTTATGCAGCACTCGCTTTATATTAAGTGCACCGTGTTTCCATAAAACGCAAACAAACAATGAAAGCATACAGCTGAGTATCTAATGTTCGATTCCACTCGAACTTAGGCTTCCTTACTTGTTTTTTAATGTATTTCCGGGCAACTAAGAAAATGGCAAATCAACAGCGGCGGCAAAATTCAGCAGTAGCAAACAACCAACAATAACTTGCAGCAGCAGCGGCAGCATTTTATAATCGTTGCTCCTAATCAATTATCTTTACCATCTTTAATTAATTTTATATAATTTTTGATATTCTCTCTCCATTTTCTGGCAGCGTTCATGTGTGAAAACGCATTGTGCTTCATTTGTGTATACCTGTATGTATGTATATGGTTATTTTTATTATTATTATTGGCGCTGTCGTTACCTTGTTGGGCATTTATTTTTTTTTATTGGTATTGGCCTCATCAGCGCCCATCGTTGAGCGTGAAGAAAAATTACAGCGCAAGCGCAGGTGATAGGCGCTTTGTGTTGATTAAAAAATATTAAAAATTGAATGAATGTGGAAAAATTTAAAACTAATCAGCGTTATGTTTATTGGAAATGCGAATAAATAAAACTATAAATGTTGGCTTTCACACACAAGTGTTTTGCAGGCGCAAATTTACCATTTTATTGTTTGCTTGTTGCCGACGGTACTGGCGCTTTGGTGCCCAGATTTTTTGTATTATTATTTTTGTTATTAAAAAAGCGAATTAAGGATATCGTGGCATCAATAATAGAATTATTACTGCATTAATGTGAGCTTCAGGTGGTGTTTAACAACACCCATCCGGCTGCGAAGGAATTGAGCCAAGCGTTCAGAAAAAAAGGCACTTAATTGTAATCATTTCGTATGCAAATTGTTGAGATATATATTTAATAATATGAATCGAGTCTTATTTGGTAAACTAAGGCGTGATCTATTGAGAGAATTCTGAGATTATAAGAAATTAGATTTGAAAAATTTTGGTAAAAATTGGCAACCATTTCAGTACCATTTAAGTAAGACTTTGGTAAAACTTTTATAATTTCTTTTTGTTATTATTTTTTTTTTTTTTTTAAGAATGATTGAGAAAATTATTAGACAAGAAATTTAGGTAGGATGAAGCAGTAGTTTGGGAGGCATACAGAATATCTTGGTACAAATTGGATAAGATTTAGGTATTTTTTATAATACTTTTGAGAATAGTAGAGGAAAATTTTACAGGAGTAGTTTAAGGAGCATTAAGGGAACACTAAGGTATAATTTAGTTGAAATTTCGGTACAAATTGGTATATTGGTATTGGAATTTTTGACAAAAGTCGAGGAAAAACTATCGGGTAATTAGAGATAATCTAGGAAGCATTTAGGCAGCATTTTTATAACGACTGGGTATCATTTCGATATTTTTAGGAAATACTAGTAAACCCGGCCACGCGATGCTGTGGCTTTCAATTACACTGTGCGAAAATTTGAGGGTGGGGGACCACTTATTGCTACATTTAACAACTTTTTTATTGCCATTTTAAATTTGACTTCTTCTTAAAAATGGCAGAATATATATCGGCTTTAAGCCAATAGATTCTTAATAATAAAATATAAAATTAAGTATATACATAATTACTGCACGGAGAAAACTATATTGATGTCGCATCCATATTTATGGATAATCCTGTCTAATCCATAAGCTATGGATATCATATCCACATATTACAAATATTTTTTGGATATAACACCCATTATACGGATATGACATCCATAGTTTGTACACCAGACAGAACTATCCATAAATATGGGTGTGACATCAATATAGTTTTTTTCCGTGTGGTTACTTTTATTTTCCGTCGATCTAGATTTTGTATACAAAGATTTTGTCCGAGGAGTCCCATATTAAAGTTATAATGCGAATAATTTTCTACAATATTTTATCCATATAGCTACCTCCAAAAGGTCATTTGTGGTACTTCTCTTTCTCTTCCCCTTTCCCTTTTACTTGCGCTTCCTCTTCCCTTTATCCTCTTCCCTTCCTTCGCCATTTCCGTTCCTTTCATTTTCAACTTCCCTTTCTTTTTATTACCGGGCAAGACCTTTCATCACACTCAAAATTTTAAAATTTTAAAACCGGACAAACTGTAGAGTAAAACTGAATTTTTGAACAGGTGGCAACCCTTGTTGTAAAAATTGTAATAAATTACTAATTTCCAGCTGAAGCCCTTTCATATGGTACCTGAAATTTATAAATCAAGCAAACTATACAGGACAATTCAATTTTTAAACAGGTGGCAACCCTTTTCAATAAAATTAAACCCTTTTCAATAAATTACTCATTTCCATGCCAAGCCCTTTCATATGACACATCAAATTTAAAAATCAAACAAACTATAACGTAAAACTGAACTTTTGAACAGGTGGCACCCTTTTTGTAAAAATTTTATTAAATTACTGAATATCAGGTCAAGCCTTTTCATATGGTACCAAAAATTTTAAAATCAAACAAACTATACAGGAAAATTAAATTTTCGAACAGCTGGCAACCCTTTTCAGAAAAATTAAACCTTCCTGCACATCTACAGGTCAAGCCCTTTCATTTGACACCACATTCCCGAAAATCGGTATAACGGTGTAAAAGTTATGGTGTTTACAAAAAATCGCTTAGCGTAATATATACAAAGATTTCTATACCGGTTTTGACATATTTTTGACATCATTCACGTGAAGCTGCAATAACATTTTGTGAACACTTTGAGAGTATGCGAGTATAATGTGTACAATGTAGGTACAAATTAGGTAAGCTTTCGTTACAATTTTCTGAAATATATTGAAAATTCCCTGGAAAGCATTTAATTCTAATTTATGGTCACTATTTGGGCATAATATCGGTATAATTTGGGTACAATTTTCGGTATAAATTGGGTAAAATTTTGGCAAATTTTTTCAAATGTACAATATGACAATCATCGCAGTAAAAATTAAGTAAAAAATTAAGACTGTCAAGGCAATTATTTTAAACAAGGCACGCAGACATATAAATCAATTTATTAGCATTTAGGTACAAGTTGGGCAACATTTCGATACAATTTTTTGGAATATTTTTAAAAAATAATCTATGGAAAGTGGCAATAGCAGATTGAGACTGTCTCATATAACCTTTTTGAGCAATCTTATAGCATGCCGAAAAAGTTTAGGTAACATGTGGGTATGATTTTTGACATACATTTTCGGAAAGGCTCAAAAAGTTATTTTAAATGAGGTTTTTGTCCACTTAGTAAACTTTTGCATATAATTTTGGTACAGTTTCGGTTCAAATTGAATAAATTTTGTATATTTTATTTTTTGTTTTTTGAAAATTATCCAAGGAAGGCCGGCTCATTGTTAAGATATTTTTTCTAAACATTCATATGATATGATTTGGGTACAGTTTCGGTACAAGTTGGGTAAGCTTTCTGTATAATTTCGGTACGATTTTTGATATATTTTCGGCAACGCTCAAAAAGAGACGTAAGTGTAATTTTTGGCCAATTTCGGTATGATTGGGATACGGTTTCGGTAAAATTTTTGTAAGAATTCGATACAATTTAGGTAAATTTCGGTACGATTTTTGATATATTTTCAGCAGTGCTCAGAAAGAAATGAATGTTTAATTTTTGGCCAATTTAGGTATGATTTGGATACGGCTTCGGTAAATTTTTTGTAAGAATTCGGTACAATTTAGATAAATTTCGGTACGATTTTTGATAAATTTTCAGCAGTGCTCAAAAAGAAATGAATGTTTAATTTTTGGCCAATTTCGGTTTGATTTGGGTACAGTTTCGGTACAAGTTGAGTAAAGTTTCGGTACAATTTGGGTAACTTTTCGGTAAAAATTTTTTCTAGAAAATTTATAAAATTTAGGTCTGAGTAATGAGTCACAAGGCTGTTCAAATAATTTTGGGCCAATTTTGATATTATTTGGGTAGAGTTTCGGTACAATTTATGTAACTTTTATTTTTCCTCAAAAATGTACAAAATTTAACGCTGATAAATCACAGTCACAAAGGCGGTTGAAATAAACAAATCGAAAATATCGGGCAAAGTTAATTTAATGAACTTTTGGTATTTGCATTGCGACAGTTTGAGAGACAGTGTAGAATCTATGTTAGGTTTCTTTAGCGCTCATATCAATTTTACTTTTAAGTTTGTGGTATTTTGCAACACTAAATCAAGCAGTTAGTTAGCAATACACACATATTTTAGACATTTAACTTAATTGCATTTGTTTATACTTCGCTTTTAAGTACTCACTTATATATGTATTTTACCACTTAGACATCATTAATTTTCATTTATTATTAATGTTTTACTTTTAATGCTGCTGCTGTCTGTCAGTTGCTGTTTGTTCTTTAAATTGGCATTTAGCATTATTTTTTAAATGGGTGTAAATTTTCATTTATGTCAAATTAACGCTGTGAAATTTTTATGATTGACAAACGATACTATTGACGCTGATGAACTTTGATGAATGTTTTACACGCTCCTAAAGAGTGTAATGTAAATTGTGAGAAAAAAGGATTAGCTGAAATGGCATTTTATATACATACATATATACATACCATACACTACAAAACAACACAATGAGCAACATTTAGCAAGCACTTGCACGGCCCCATGCGTTTGCTGTAAAAATGCATCTGTTTGTGTGTTTGTGCGAGTGTTTGTCTGCAAACCTTTTTAATTAGTTGCAACGCGTCGCCGCCACCCATGTTGCAAAGCAGCAAAGTTGCATAACAAAAAAACTCGTGACAAAAAAAGCAAGTGCAACAAAAGAACAAACAAAAAGTTGGCAAGGGCATTAAAAATTAACTACTTTTGCTAATGCTGCTCTTCCTCCACACACGCACACACCCCGTACGGCATTTGCCTTAAGTCTACATATGCAGATGATATTAGTGCACAAAGCAAATG
The DNA here is from genome assembly GCA_960531455.1 of Urophora cardui. Taxonomy (NCBI): domain Eukaryota; kingdom Metazoa; phylum Arthropoda; class Insecta; order Diptera; family Tephritidae; genus Urophora; species Urophora cardui. The sequence goes on from OY482674.1 coordinate 18,875,724, forward strand.
AGCAGTTATTAGCATGTTGAGGAGGAGTAGGAGGCAGCCGGCTGCGACTGCTGTTTTGTTGCTCCTGCTGCCTCTGCTTCTGATCCCACTGATTCAGTTCCTTCTACTCCCTCCGCTTCTGTTTCTGCTCCTTACCTATTTAACATTTGTTGTTGTTTTGACTGCTACACTACAGCACACACGGTGGCAATGACGATGACGATTACAAAGACGATGGAAGATGACGTTGTTGGTAATAAGCAGCAAGTCACAAGCAACCAACCGGCAGCCATTACGCCGTATCTCATATACGAGTATGTAATTTGTGCTATTCATTCGCTCGCTCGCTTGCTCGCTCCGTTTCGCTGCTGTCACTGTAAATAAGTTACTTTCTGTATTATCTGCTGAAATATCATTTTAGCGAAATTGCAAATAATTTAGCCTATTTTATGAGTTTTGCGAAATGGCCGAACGAAATGGCAATGGCCATATATGTGTGTGTGTGTGTGTGTGTGTGTGCGGTGCTCTTGTGTGCACTTTGCATTGATCAGCCTAAGCAACTAAACATAGCTAATGACTTTGGAGCGCCAGCAGAGCGCAGCAGTGCACAGTGTGACATTTTTGTGTGAGTTGAGTGATATGGAATTGCGCAATTTGGAAATTTGCGAAAATTTTGGAGCAAGAAAAACACTGCCGCCAATACACTTGTTGTCCTTCAGCGGAAACAGTTAGTGCCTAAATAGAGATTTTTTTAAATATCTTGCCTCTAGCGTCACCTAGCATAGATTAGTATACAGTCTATAGCCTGACCAGGCTCGCGAAAATTTTGCTGAAGTTCATTCATTGGTTTTTGAGCTAAATGGTAATAAACAAAGCGATTTAATTTGGAAATTTAGTATGAAATTTTAAGGTATTATCCCATATTTCACGACCTAAGTTTACATCTGTAGCCGACATTTCTTCTTTCCTAGAACCTCGGCAAGCATTTAGTAACAAATTGCGAGAAAGAAGAGTGCATTTTTGTACAGTCGTTTTCAAATTGTAATCCAATACTTAAAATCATTTTAACACTTGAATAAATTTGTTAAATAAAGATGTACAGTGTTAAGTAGATTAGGTTAAATACTTTTTGGTTGCTTGTTTTTCCGACAGGGTAGGAATATGATGCATTGTGGAACGATCTTCCGTTCCACAATATATTAGGTTGGGTTAAACTGCCCTCACATAGACTATATGAGTCCATAGTTTTGCCAGAAGAGCTCTTGAACATTCACATCTCTACATTAAAAGCCTGAACTCAGATTAAAGAACAACTCTCAAGCCCATATGACACTACATTTTTTTTCTGGTATTCTACCAGGTTTTTTGTGAGAAGGAGATGGTCAAATACAGTTTTGAGTTGGTGCAAGCGAGCAAGCTATATTGAAAAAAACCAAACAAAATACCATCTAGGCGGCTAAAAACCAACGAGCCAGCTTGTATTTCGGTAGGTTTTTTGGCATTCGGTCATTTTTCTGACAATTGCTTCAATTTGACAACTAGAAAATAAATTATATTTAAAATAAAAAATATATGGAAATACAAATTATAAATTTGCCACTTGTAAGCTTCTGCTATGGCCGTAAGGGTAAAGAAGAAGTCCGGAAGAAAAATTATATTGCGTACTGGCTTCCCTTTATAACATGGAATACACAGCTATCCTGCCCTTAGAGTTTCATAACTTTTTTATTACAGTAATTTAAATTCAAATTTCTAAAAAAATTAATTTTTGAAATAAATATTTTTTCATTTAGTTTGAAGCTTAATGTCAATCAAATTGTTTTTGAGGGAGTATTTGTCTCTTTTCGACCTACAGAAGAATTGTTTTTGTATTTTGACTTTCGGTGGGTTTTCCAAACCAAAAAAACCAAGAAAAAAATGTAGTGTCATATAGGCATCACCCTTTTTTACAAATGTCAAGAGTTCCTTTGTATACCGAATCGAGATCCCTGAATACGACTTCCCCTAGTAGCCGAGGCCCTAGTCTGGAAAAAGCAGGACCGGAAAAGAGAACATGCTCCACCGTCTCATTTATGTAATCCGCATTCTCTACATTCATTTTCACCAACTAGTCCCATTTTGTACGCATTTGATGCTAAAAGATAGTGTCGTGTGAGGAATCTACATACTTTTCAAGGATAGGTTAGGTCGGCCAGGATACAGTGATCCGTCACATAGACCACATATGGTCCCTGGTGTTGCCAACATCGTATTGAAGGCGTTGTACTAAACTTGGAATGCAAGACTTCGCAAATTTTAATATTTTGTGTATAGCTGAAGATTATTTTTCTGATCACTAGATTCCGCAACAGCGGTGAGAGTACTCCCCCTTGTGGGGTGCCCCCGTATGCCCTCATTAACATCGCCGAAAGGTCCCACCCACCACTCACCGTCCGATAACTCAAAAGGTCCTTGATCCAGCGTACAACGTTGTGATTTTTTTATCCCCCTTCACGACAATGTAAATGCATTTTATGCCTTCCGCCAGGCACTTCGAACCATGACTGAGACCGTCCCGCATTTCCTCCCTGGCTCGCGCCTTAAGGAGACCTACTAGACTGGACAACAGCCTTTGCTAGCCCTCCGCGTTTTTTTTGCACGCCATATCGGTCTGGTCCATCAAGTATATATCGACCGCTTTGTGCGAATTTATCGTAAGGGACAAAATCAAATTTTGCAGGAGAGCATTTTTTTTATTTCTTTACTGTTTTTATTGGTATATTTAAATGAAATTGAACACGTGATTAGATAGTTAATTAATATACTGAACCTGATATTTTTTTTCTTGAAAAAATTTGCAGTTTGCGAAAAAATCATAATTTTGTCCCTTACGATAATTTCGCTCTCAATGTTTTATGAGCGTAATTGAAAAAATGTCCCTTACGATAATATTTAAAAAAGGTAGCATATGACAAATACAAGTGTCTTATTACCTAATTTTGCATTTTTAATGATGGGGTCATGGTAATATAGTGAGGAAGTGAGTTTCCACCTTCGATTTCCTACTAGCTATATTCAAAATATTTTTTATATGGGCGATACGATAAATTCGAGCTCAAGAAAAAAGGATAGATTGTCCCTTACGATAACAAGTAAGGAAGCCTAAGTTCGAGTGGAATCGAACATTAGATACTCAGCTGTATGTTTTCATTGTTTGTTTGCGTTTGATGGACTTTACATAAAGCGAGTGCTGCATAAAGTGGGCGTAGCCACGTCCATTTTCAAAATTTTTATCAGTCATCCAACTAAGCATATGAATAATATTTTTTGTGCAAAATTTCATTCCTTTATGACTTCCAGTTACAAAGATGTCACGTTACAAATTTCCAAAGCGTGTTCCAGAAATATCTTTGCTAATAAATAATATAATATAATGAATAAAACTTAAACTTAAACTTAAAAACTTAAAAACTTAAAACTTAATAAATTCAATATTTTTTGCGTGTCTATTCAATAAATTTCAATAAATTTTTGCGTGTCTATTAACACAAGCTATAAAAGTGTATAAACCAAGTTTCATCATAATATCTCAATTATTTGTCGAGTTATGGGCTCCGAAATCTCGTAGATTCCTTTGTCTAAAAGGAGGCGGTGCCACGCCCATTTTCCAAAATTTTTCTATTTTTTGTTTCCTGTCTATTGTAGAAATCATACCACAAAATTTCAATGAATTATCTTTACATTTGACAAAGATATCGCTTAAAATGTTTTTATTAGGTCACTTTATTATACCCATATATAAAAGTGGGCGTGGCCGTCAACCGGTTTCTCTAAAATTTTGAACATGTATTACCACAAGTAATAAAAGTGTATACACCAAGTTTCGTCATTATATATAAATTATTTGTCGAGTTATAGGCTAAGAAATCTCGTATATTCCTGCTTCTAAAAAGAGGCGGTGCCACGCCCATTTTTCAAAATTTTTACGGTTTTTGTTTATGTTCGTAGTTAGACTCCTGCCATACAATTGTAATGATATATCTTTATATTTGACAGAGATATCGCTTAAAATGTTTTTATTAGGTCACTTTAGAAGACCCATATATAAAAGTGGGCGTGGTCGTCAACCGATTTTGGAAATCGTAAGTATATCACGCGTACCAAATTTCATCGATATATCTTCGATGGTTTCTGAGTTATGGCTTATAAAACCCTCAATGTTTGACCTTTAATAAGTGGGCGTGGCACCGCCCATTTTCTAAAATTTCACCAAATTCCTTCATAGGGGCCTGAGCTCAACACGTGGGTAAAATTTCATCGCTCTAGCTATATTAGTGGCTGAGATACCAAATTTCCGATTTTTTCTATATAGGAAAAGTGGGCGTGGTAATGGTCCGATTTCGCCCATTTTCGATACCAACCGTCCCAGTCTCGATACCAACTTGCATTCCAAATTTCATCAAAATATCTCAATTTTTGCGCGAGTTAGTGTTTACAGACGGACAGACGGACGGACGGACGGACATGGCTCAATCGACTTTTCACCCTGATCATTTTGATATATATAAGTCTATATCTATCTCGATTATTTCATTCTGTTACAATCCACCGTTATGTGATTAAAACTATAATACTCTGTGTACTAGTACAGCTGAGTATAAAAGGAAAGCCAATTTTTGGCACAAGTATAAAGATTTGAGCTATAATATTTTACCAGGTGATGCACTGAGGGACGTAGAACAAATTTGCATCAAAAATTAAATTTCGAGAAAATGACCCTTACGATAAAATCGTGCAAAGGGGTCAATATAGTACTACATATGCTTATTTTCACTAGATGGCACCGGAACGTTCATGGCGTGTTCTGCTCCTAGACCTGCATGCCTATTCGCCAGCCCATCAGCTTTCTCATTATCATCTGTCCCCTGGTGGATACAAATGGACATTACTATCTCTGCATATTACCGTTAAGGCTTCGTTGCTGTCCGCTATACACTTGGATAAGGTGCTATACGACAGTATCGACTTTATAGCCATCTGACTATCTATATAAAAATTAATACGTCCTCTTCGCAAGGGATTACAGACTAACAGCTCTGTTGCATTTTTTACAGTTAATACTTCTGCCTGAGAGACACTACAGTGATCCGGCAGCCTGATACTAGTATTCATATTCAGTTCGCTGCAGTAAACGGCAGTAGTTAAGTAGAAAGCTACACAAAATAAGACCGCCGCAATAGTACCGCCGAATTATACGTGAAGTAAGACAAAAAAGTTGTTGTAAAGCGTATTCTTTAAGGTTTATATTGAAAAAAAAAAAAAAGATGACAGTTTGAGTTGCACTGTAGCATTTTAGAGCTAAACTCCTTCCCTTCTATATACTAAATTTCTTTATTGAATATCCTGATGCCTCACTTTAAAACCTTCGCTTGTACAAAATACATAATACTATTTGAAATTCTGCGCAATTTCTTCAAATTCACCCACTGCACTAAGCGCTTGCGCAAGAAGCGGTCAAGTACAAATAGAATAAAAGTAAGCAAGCTGAAATAAAAACATTCGCTACTGACTTTTTGCATTCAAATGCATGTCTATACAAATTTAAGTACATAAGCACAAATGCAAATAAATAAAATTTTTTCCTCACATTTCTATGCCTTTTCCACACACAAATAAAAATATGCTAAATTAGTTAGTATAACTGCAAATGTACAAATGCACAAATGTACACACAAATGTAAATAGTTAGTTGATAAGTTTGTAGGCCCACTTTTGTATGTATTCTTATACATGGAAGCAGGGCCGTAGCCAGGAATTTTTTTCGTGAGGGGTTATCATCTTAGAGTTTTTTTTTTTTTTTTTTTGCGAAAAATATATAACCTATTTCGTGCACTAAATAAAAATAATAAAAAAATCTGGTTTCTAAAGTGCTATTTAGAAGAAAAATTTTTTTACAAAACTTGATTTTCAAATTAGGGTTTTTATAAGAAGTTTTAAAAATAAGGAAACTTTTGTTCATTTAAGAATTAGACTGTTCTATTGCAAACACGATGAATACTTTATTTTTGGATATTTTATCCAAGGGAAAAATAAAATATTTTATGGACGAAAAACTCGGTTAGATTACCCAACCATGTAGAAACGAAAACAGCTGTAAAAGTCCGCCCCAAGATTTGAGCAGGGTTTGAAATTATTTTCAACTTTTTTTTTTCATTTCCATTGAATTTCATTTTCATTTGAAAATTTAAAAATAAACAGCGCAACAGAAGTATAAAAAATAAAAAGTTCTACTCTACTGCAATTGCGCAGCCTTAAGTTTCCAAAAATTATAGTCGACTGTTGCTGTATTGTGGAAATTTTTACAGCACTGTTGTTGTTGTGTTTTTTTTTTTACTTTATGGGAACACAATCGAAATTGTAATGTACAAAAAAGAAAAACAATTTTAAAAAGCCGCACTGAAAACTAAAATTCTGTTTATCTGTGCTTTGCTGTCGACTGATCTGTTTGAAATTACACAGTAAAGCAACAGCACAAATAAAACAAACAATTATATTCGACTGTCCTGTGCTTCGACTTCAGATATTTTCAAAGGAAATCGAAATCAAAAGTTCTTAAAAAATTATGATAACTTTCGCAGACAGCAACAGCTTATTTTTTGAGACTGTTGCTGTTATGCTGGCAAACAGTGCTTGGGAAGCTTTATATTTCCCTCTAATGTCCTTTGATCTGTGAAGTCGTTTTCATACAGTTGGGTTACCTAGCCGAGTTGTTCGACCATAAAATATTATTTTTGTTTCATTTGGAAAAAATCGCCAAAAATAAAGTATTCATCGAATCTTTTTAATATTACGGTTAAAATGTTTGCAATAAAACAGAATAATTTTAAAAAGGATAAAACTTTCCTGATTTTTACAACTTCTTATAAAAACCCCAATAAAAACTAAATTTTTTCATTTAATTTTTTTTTTTTAATCACAAAAAATCAATAAAATGTTGACTTTGAAAAGTTAGTATTGAAAATAGGTAAAATCGGACTATAACAACTCACACATCCCATATACATATGGGATCTTTCGAAAAACACACAAAATCTTATAATTCAGACACTAATATAACCCGAGTAATGAATTTTCAGCCATGCAATGAATTTATGCAATTATAAGGAAATATGCTAACATTTTAGAAAAAGTGCGATGATTGACTGCCTTATTCCGGAGTGGTAACATAATTTAATTTATAAGTGGTATGTCGTTAATTATCTTTCGAACGGAGTAGATACGGTTTGCGGGTATTTGTAACTTCAGCGAAAAGAATTTTTGATTGAAGTTGTAACCAATAAAAACCCAAAATTACCCTTATCTCAAAACCCTAACGATAAAAAAATGGTTTTGAACTCAGCAGGTTCATGCCAGCCCTCCACTATACCTGAAATTCTTGGTATTTTCTCAAATTAATTATTTGTAAACTAGTGTTTTCAACATATAGCTTTGAATAGATAGAAGTAAAATTTATCTACCAGAATTTCGTGGGGGGTTCAAACACCCAAAACCCCCCCTCCCTAAATACGGCCTTGCATGTAAGTATCTATGTAAGTATGGCATGGCGACTACTAAAGAATTTATATATTTTTGCCGCAGCCGCAAAAGTCTTAAAAACGACAACTAACGACAACAACAACGAGGGACAAGCAACTCTTCGACAACTTACTGTTTTTATGGTCATGGCTGATTATTTAATGGTTTGTTAATGAGTTGCGTGGAGGCACATTCGTTCAGCAGTAAATTAGTTAGACGAAAAAACCAGATGTGTTGTGAAATGAGTGAGAATAGAAAATAGTACAAATAAGAAAAATAAGAAGAAATGCTAAAGCTAGCAAAAAAAAACAAAAAAAAAAAAAACATTGACAGCAAAATGACTAAATAGTTAAAAAGCTAAGAAATTCTTTTATTATGATTGCGCTCGTAGTTAATGAACGTAGCGTAGGCACAAATTCTACAGAAATAAAAGTTAAATTGTGTGCACTTATACTCGTACATACATACATATACATACATATGTGTATTTTAGAAACTTTCCAAACTCAGCTAAACCTTCCGTTGCTGCAGATCCATCTCATGCTTAAAATTTTCCCACAGACGGGAAACCAAACGAAAATGCGGCACGACACAGCTTTACATGCGTTCACCAAAACTTCCTAAACATACCTTGCTGTCCCAGGTCTTAGTTTTTTATTTCAGCTGTGAAATATGAAAATTTTATGCGGATTTTTTTTTTTTTTTTTTCAGAAAATATGCAGTGCAAATTTGAAAGACTAAAGCAACGAACTTGATTCGATCAAAGAGCAGATAATGGGGTCTTACAATTGAAAGACTTAAGCAACGAACTTGATTCGTTCGAAATTCAGTTGATGGATCTAAAAATGAAAGACTTAAGTAACGAACTTGATTCGTTCAATACGAAATTAAAAGGTCTAACATTTGAAAGCCTTAAACAGCGAACTTTGCTTGTTCAAAATGCAGTTAATGGGTCTAATATGTATTTGAAAGACTTAAGCAACGAACTTGATTCGTTTAAAACGCAGTTAACATGTCTAACATTTGAAAGACTTAAGCAGCGAACTTTATTCGTTCAAAATGCAGTTAATGGCGCTAATATTTGAAAGACTTAGGCAACAAACTTGATTCCTTCAAACGCAGTTAATGGGTTTTATTATACCTTTCATGAGAATGAAATGGTATTATAACTTAGTGCCAAAAAATTTTTGTCGAAAGTACCAGAAAGAAGCGTGGGGGACCCACCAAAATATATACCGATATGATCAGAATCAGAAATCTGTCCGTCTGTCCGTCTGTCCGTCCGTCCGTCTGTGTGAACGCAAACTAGTCCCTCAGTTTTTGAGATATCTGAATGAAATTCGGAATACAGGTATGTTGTTATATGCAGCTGATCATTTGTCGGAACCGGCCGAATCGGACCACTATAACATATAGAAAACAACCGATTATTCAGGTATACATGAAATTTTTTGATGTAATTTGTGCATAACTTCCCCATTTAAACAGCTAAGGACATGAAATTTTGAAGTATTTGTACCAATATGGACCCAAACAGGGTTACCGAAAATTGTCAAGATCGGACCACTATAACATATAGCTCCCTTTCAACCGATTGTTCAGATATACACATTTTGGTGTATAACTCCTCCATTTTAACAGCTAACGGCATGAAATTTTTAAGTATTTGTACCCATATGGGCCCAAACAGGGTTACCGAAAATTGTCAAGATCGGACCACTATAACATATAGCTCCCCTACAACCGATTGTTCAGATATGGACATTTTGGTGTATAACTCCTCCATTTTAACAGCTAACGGCGTGAAATTTTGAAGTATTTGTACCCATATGGGCCCAAACGGGATTAGCGAAAATTGTCAAGATCGGACCACTATAACATATAGCTCCCATACAACCGATTATTCAGATATGGCCATTTTGGTGTATAACTCCTCCATTTTAACAGCTAACGGCGTGAAATTTTAAAGTATTTGTACCCATATGGGCCCAAACGGGATTACCGAAAATTGTCAAGATCGGACCATTATAGCTCCCATACAACCGATTGTTCAGATATGGACATTTTGGTGTGTAGCTCCTCCATTTAAATAGCCAAGACACCATTTTTTCTAATGAATCTTTCCATAAATAACCCACAGAATTAAAATTATAAATTAAACTTAATCAGGCTATGTACATACATAGGTAACTTTTCATTTCCCCACTCATGAAAGGTATGAAGTCTTCGGTACGGCCGAAGACAGCCGCGCTTTTACTTGTTTTTAAAAGACTTAAGCCACGGATTTTATTCGCTCAAAACGCAGCTAATGGGTCTAACAGTTGAAAGACTTAAGCAACGAACTTCATTCGTTCAAAACGCCGTTAATGCGTCTAACAATTGAAAGTCTAATTTTTAAAAGACTTAAATAACAAACTTGACTCGTTTAAAATTCATTTGATGAGTCTAACAGATAAAAGACTTAAGAAACGAGATTAATTCTTTCATAACATAGTTAATGGGTCTAGGACTTAAACAACAACTTGTTTTGCTCAAAACGTACTCAGTTCGAAATCAACTAGAGTAGTATTTTAGCTAATAGTGAAATATTTTAGAATGCATTATTTTAGAATGCCAATTTATGATTTGGGTAATTTATTTATTAGTGCTTATGCTGCCAAGATAACAGTTTTAGAGGCAGTGTAGCCCTAGATTTTACTATCGCTGCTCTCAAATACATTATTCTTAAAGTTCGATATATCATTCTATATATATGTCTTCCTCGATAATACTGTTTTTTTTCTACGGAAGTTAATTAACTCTAAGTGAACCATTTTGCTATTTACGACCTAAATCTCCGACAATATCAGGAAAAAAGTTCGCCATAACTATTTAAAAAATTAATTTTGAAAGATATTTCAGAAAAAAAATTGCATTGACCCTATATAAGACCGAAGTAACCGAAATGGAAAAATGTGCATTTACTTACTATGTTTTTTTTTTCTTAAAATAAAAAATATTGATGTTAATTTTTCATTAACGTATAACTTTTTTCTTTTTCGTTTCAGGTGAGCTCCATTGAATTACTTGTATGTACTTTTGACATGAAACGTGCATAAACCCTTCGACGTCGTCTTGAACGTTTTCAGATAAGTAAGATAGAATAACGAAGTGTTTTAATAATCTATAATAATTTATTTTAATAATATATATAATATATCTATTTTAGCTCAATATAAAATTTTGCTGCAATAGAATAAAAAAAACTCCGGCCAATTCCAACACACATCAACAACCATCAACGAAAGCAAACTAAGCCCAACCCTTTCTTCTGCTTTTTGATTGATTTATAAAATGGCGGCCATTCGGTAGAATTTTGCGCTTCTGTTTTTTTTTTGCTTTTCATGTTAATCACTTGGTTTTTGTTTTCTACTATCACACAACTGCCACAACTTTGTGTGTATTAGTGCGTGTTTGTTTTTATGGGGATATTTGTGTGTGGTGGAACATTTCACGATTGTCGTGGCAAGTTTTACTTGCTAACATTACAAATGTTAATATGGCTGACAAAATGTCAGTGAATACGCTGCCGGTAGTCGGCAGCTTCGAGTGAAGGAAAGCAAATTGCAAAGCTTCAATGTGAGAATTAATATAATATAGACATGATTGTAAGAAATGCGCAAAGTCATGCATGTGAATAAGTGGGTATTTTTACGTATAAATATAAAAAGAAAATATTAAAATAATGATTGCATGCATATGTATGGATATTTTTGTATGTATTTGTTTGTGTGTATGTGTGACATGTGTTTGCTTTTGTTTTTGTTTATTGCACATGCGCGTGTGTTAAGATTTTTGGAATGGCTTAGATAAGGATGCGGCTAATTTGCTAAAGTGTTGCGGGTAGGGAAAAAGATATGGTAACCGCAAATAAGGAAAAAAGTTAAGAAAATAAAGAAATAATCAAAAAGGCGGAAAAAGCATCAAAAACATTACAGCAAAGACACATTAGAACAAAAGCTAGAAGACCAAAACCAAACAAATTAGGCATACAAAAGTGTATGACACTGTCGAACACCATTATTGAGGGCGGAATGAAACTAACTTTGGGCCTATACCCTACATAAAAAAATCCAAAATATTTTTGTAACATTTCATAAAATTTTTTTAGTAGATATTCAAGGAAAAAGGGCTAAAATTCACAAATAGATAGATAGATAGATAGATAGATAGATAGATAGATAGATTGATAGATAGATAGATAGATAGATAGATAGATAGATAGATAGATAGATAGATAGATAGATAGATAGATAGATAGATAGATAGATAGATAGATAGATAGATAGATAGAGAGATAGATAGATAGATAGATAGATAGATAGATAGATAGATAGATAGATATATATATAGATAGATAGATAGATAGATAGATAGATAGATAGATAGATAGATAGATAGATAGATAGATAGATAGATAGATAGATAGATAGACAGATAGATAGATAGATAGATAGATAGAGAATATAGATAGATACAGAGATATATAGATATATAGATAGATAGATAGAGAGATAGCTATATAGGTAGATTTATGGATAGATAGATAGATAGATTGTTAGGAAAATATTTCACACCACGACCGATTGTGATCTATAATGCCCTCCACCTTATCATATGACCTCCCCAAAGCCGATGTTATTCATGAATCCCAGTCAATTGAGCTTGGTGTTAGGTTAGGTTTGTGGCTGCTCTCTAGCTGAAAAGAATCCGATTGTCCTCTGCCCCCTTCTCGGTATTGCACTGCATACGACGAGTGGGTACTCAGCAGTCCACTGTCCATGTCAAAAAATCATTTCTATTTGAGTAAAAGCTTTGCCTGCTATTTTGTTGTTCCTATAGCATGAGCTCTTCGCTTACTGTCTGTGGTCCTATACATACAATAGCATTTTATATTCGTTGAAGGTATAAAAAATCCAAAAAATGCGCAAAAGCCAAGTCATCCAGGTAGTACCCTTTTCAGCGCGCTTTGCGGCGGCAGTTTGTATGTGCACATACATACGTGGGGGAAAAGGAAAAGATATGGCCGCATACATACTCGTATTATATCACCACAAATCATAATTACCCAACGACATGCCACCAACTGCCAACAGATATGCTCACATGCACACAAAATACACACACACACACACACACACATGTATTAGGGCTTGACTGAAGAGTAGAAAAGTCGCACACAAAGGCACAAAGAACAACAAGAACTTGAAATGCCAAAGTAACAGCTTAGCTTAGTACACGACTTAATGACAGCAACGAGCAGAAATAAAGAAGAAAAAAAGTAGCAACAAAAACAACAACAACCACAGTGGCAACAACAACAATAACAATGCAGCACCAGTAGCAGTGGACGTAGATCAGATGCCGAAATAAAAAAGCAAAAACAAAAAAACCAAAAACACATAAAAAACAACAACAACCAAACAACATTAAATACGTAGCCTACACACAACAGCAACAACAACAACAACAATATACATATGTACATATAATTTGCGACAGCCATTTTAACTTTGCTGTTATTAAGACGCTGCTTTTCAAGCCAGCAAGAAGTTCGTCGCTTAAGTCATTCGTTTTTGACTGGCCGTTTGGCGTTTACCTGTTGTAATGTGTTGCTGTCAGTGTGTGTGTGTGTGTGTGTGAAAGTGTGTGTTTGCTGTTGTTGTTTTTATTGGGTTTTTGTGTTGTTTGTATGCTTGTTGCTTATTTGTTTTTGCTTTTTTTTAGCTTTTTCCGTTTGCATTTCATCAGCCATCATTCGAATGGCCGGCCGGCAGTTCGTCATCATCAACATCATTCTAAAAATTCATCTTATTTGTTGCATTATTTGCTGCTCTTTTGTGCTTGCCATTGTGGTTGTATGTAATAAATGTTTGTTGTCTTGTTGTTTTAAGTGGGCGTTTTTTTTGTTGCCATACATTGTTGTTGCTGCTACTGTTTTTTTGTTGTTGTCTTTATATGTTTGTTTGGCTGTCAGTGCCGCTGTTAATAACGTTGGTGGCTTTTTGCCGGTTGTACCGCCTCAATTGTCGGTCTCCACAAAACTGTTGAAGCAGCGCTCAGCATGCAGTTGTATGTGTGTATGTGTTTATGTATACGTGCATATAAACCTTTGGTCTGTACTACCTCTTTTATTACTTTTTTTTGTCTTTGGTTGCTTTAGCAGCAACGTTTTTAGTTTTACTCCTTTTCCTTCCATTTTGCATTTGCTTTTAACTTCTTCTCTTTTTTTCTTCTTTTTTCCCCATCAAAATTGGCCATTTTGTCAAAAAAACTGCCAGCAACTTGAATGAAATTTGACATAGTGCTGTCAAAGTGACAGCGGTTGCTGCTTGATTGTTTTCGGTACATGTACATAATTGCGGTTTTGAATTATTGCACACGCTCTCTGCGCTGTCCTGCCTGCCTGCCAAAAAGTAAGAGCTTTGCTCATTTTTGACGTGCTTTTGGGTAATAAATCGCATACCACAAGCATTGAGATTATTTTACATTGAGTGAAAATTTTGTAGTCGTAACAAAAAAGTGATGTGCTGTGCTTATTTTTGGCTTAAAAGGCATGTTTTTGAGAAATTGTTGGTTGATTTTACCAGCTTAAAGAAATCTAGGATACCAGAGATGTAAGACTTTACATTTTAAATCATGGAAATTATATAGTCTAAATAAGTGATATTTTTATTATGATCAAACTGGTTGTAATAAAATATGTCTCTTTATATATATAAAATTCTTGTAGTACAATAGATATCCACTTTAACTAGGCAAAGGTGATGTATTTCCTTCCACTAAGTAGTTTCTTAATTTTCAAGCGCTCTGAGTACAGGAAAAATGGTCTGCGCTTAAACCCCTTTCGCATATTTGGCATGACCTTTGCAGTTCGGCTTAATATGCACGTGATTATCTGGCTTACTATTCTTGGAGACAATATCGGACAATCTCCTCTATTACTGAAGGTATTTTTGCCAAATTTTTACAGTTCATTATTTCGGAAGGATTCTCGCTGGATGGTGCTGGATTTGCTTTATTTGCATAATCCCTAGTTATGATCTGATTCTGTTAATTTTTAACATGAATAATTGATATATGTATTATGAAAGGTCCGCCAGGTGGGCGCTGTAGTCGAGAAGTTGAGAAAATCCGTATTTATGGCGCGCATTTGTTAATTTTTATCACAAGTGTTTGTTATGTAATAGGGAACTCGGTTACAAAGTAAGTGGAAAGCTTCAACATAGAACTCTTTTCATTGTTATGCCTGGGCCAGAGATGAGGCAAAATGTGCACCCAAATTACCCCGGAATGATTTTGAGCGCTATTGGCTTCAAATGAAGTGCCTTGAGCAGGACTTTTTTTATGGATCTGGGTTTCCTATGGAAAGTGAAAGAGAAAAAGAAGAAGAAACATAAAGCGTAAGGTATATGGGAAAGGTAAAAGGAAAGGAAAAGAGACAGAAAGGCAGAAGGAAAAGAAAACGAAATGGCGGTAAGGGAGAGTGGAAAGGAAAGGACAATATGAAAGGAAATGTAGTGGTAAATGCAGCGATGGAGGTGGAGGTAGAAGTAGAGGGAAAGACTCATCTATATATATAAAATTGTGGGGGCTTTTTTGTGAGGAAATGGCTCAAAAACTACTGGTCGGATTTCTGCCAAACTTGGAATTCTTTGTGCGCTCGACATAGGCTATATTTTTATATTTAGAAAATCCTTATTTATGGTCGGTAAAGATAAGTGTTAACCACTTATTGTCACATTTAACATTTTTTTTTTGATTGCCATTTTAAATTTGAATTCCCCCTAAAAATGGCAGAATATATTTCGGCTTTAAGCCCGTAGATTCGTATTAATAAAATATAAAATTAAGCATATACATAATTACTGGTTATTTTTATTTTACGTAGACCTAGATTTTGTATACAAAGATTTTGCCCGAGGAGTCCCATAGCGAAGTTTTAATCCGAAAAATTTTCTAGAATATTTTAACCTTATAGCGACCTCCAAAAGGTCATTTGTCCTACTCCCCTTTCTCTTTCTCTTCCCCTTTCCCTTTTATTATTTGCGTTTTTTTTCCCTTTTATTTTTTTTTTATTACCCATCTACAGGGAGAAACCTTTCATGACACTTAAAATAAAAAAATCGGACAAACTGTAGCGTTAAAATAATTTTTTTAACAGGTGGCAACCCTTTTTGTAAAACTCGTAATAAATTACTGATTTTCAGGCCAAGCCTTTTCATATGCCCAGCAAAGCCATTTCATAAAATTTAAAAATCAAACTGTGGAGTAAAAATAAATTTTGGAACAGGTGGCAACCCTCTTTGTAAAAATTATAATAAATTACTTATTATGGCTCAACCCCTTTCATATGACACCTCAAATTTAAAAATCAAACAAACTATAGCGTAAAACTGAATTTTTGAACAGGTGGCAACTCTTTTTGCAAAAATTTTAATAAATTACTCATTTTCAGCTCCAGCCGTTTCATATGGTACCTGAAATTTAAAAATCAATCAAACTATACAGGAGAATTAAATTTTTAAACACGTGGCAAACTTTTCAAAAATATTAAACCTTCCTGCACATCTACAGTTCAAGCCCTTTCATTTGACACCCCATTTTCGGTATAACGGTGTAAAAGTTATGGTGCGTACAAAAAATCGCTTAGCGTAATATACATAAAGATGTGATTGTTAGAAGATTCGAAAATGACTCCGCAAAAAGAGCCGCGCCGTACCATTTTCCACCGAAAAATTACTCTTTTGTGATCAGAAAATGAGCGTATTTAAGATTATTTTAATCGTGCAGAGGCGTCGAAAAAAAAACTCGAATACAATCAATAATTTCATAAGATTCTAAGTATATGTGTACATATGTGGGTAATTGGCGCCAGTCAGTACGAAGCACAGAAATGGCTGACGTGCTTTATTGAACCCGACCAAAATCGTTTAGATGATTCAGCGCCAATTAAGAGGAAGTGGAATTAACTGATGCGCTTGAAAAAATGAATTAAAAATTGATGAGTTTAATGAATAGCCATTGCATTAAATGCATTTTTCCTGTTAAAACAGAAAATTTGGGCTGCGCGTTTGGAATTTTGGCTAAACCACTTCTTAACTCGCCTGCCTTGCCATGGTTTGTGCTATTTGGCACATTACTTGGAACATTTTTTAAAAAATGTTTGCTAAACACAAATAGCATTTTCCGTTCAATATTTTCCCCTGCTATGTTAGTTTAATGCGTGCATTTGCATTGATATCGTGCTAAAGTTCAATAAACTTGTGCGCGCCCAACTTAGCGACGGCGTTTTCAGGTATCGCTATACGCCATGCACAAAAGATATACATAAATAGATAGCGTCAGAGCAAATCGGCGATATGCTTAGTACACATTATAAGCAACAAATAAATAAAAAAAATAAAAACAAAAACAAAAAAAACGTCGACTATGGAAAAAGTATCTAATACCTAACAGTGGCATTGCTCACTGCGCGCCTGACCACCTTTCTTCCATTTCTTCTCTTTCAAACCAACGCGCAGCAACAGCGTGTGCTTGGTTAGCAACATTTGCTTTTTAGCAACACACAGCAACAGCCGGCATTACTTAGCAACATTTGCTGCATGTTTGGCCTGCCAAGTGTTGCAGCTGGATTGTATTTATTTACAACAAACGCATACTTCTTTCGCTAATTTTTCGCCAATTTGAATAGCTGTTATTAACACGCTTTTATTAGCTTCACCTGTATGTATGTATGTATGTATGTATGTATGTATATATGTATGTATGTATGTATGTAACTTCATCCCATCCTAAAAGTTGCAACGTTTAACTAATTTTTTACTTTTATTTCCCTTTTTATGCTGCGTTTTCTAATTTTTGCTTTTTGTTTGTTTGTTTGTTTGTTAAATGTTCAGTGTTGCAGTGTTGCTTTCTCTAATAGTTACTTGTTGCGTTGCACACTTTGTTTGCTTGTATGTTTGATTGTTTGTTGAGTTGGAGCTTGTGTTGCGCGCTTTGTAGCCGAAAGCATTTCTTTCTTTCTTTTTTTGTTATTGTTGCATTGTTTATATAGCAATCTTGTTTGTTTGTACAATATTTTGTTGTTGTTGCTGTTGTTTGTACATTTTTGGTGTTGATTCAATTAGTAAATATCTTTTTAGCATACAAACTCACTTAAACAACAACAAACAACGAACAACAAAACAGCCAGCCACCGTAAAAGGCCATCCGCAAGCTAATCAAAAGCAACAAGCAAAGCCAAATCAAATGCGAAGCTTGTGTTGCCGCGGTTGGAGGGGAATATTATATAACCAGTATTGCCATTTTTGATGGTATTTTTGGGCATCTAAGCCAAATGTAGCATGAAAAGTGTTTTCGAGGACGACTGAAACGAAATATTTAAATTAACCAACTAAAGAAAAAAAAAATGGAGTGATGCCACATTTTTGAAAAAAAGAAAAATTACACAAATGATTTGTATAAAATAAATAAAACTGTAGAATTTAAAAAAATACTGCTGAAAATATTTTAACAGGGTTGCCATCTTTTCTGAAAGCAAAAAGATGCAGTGCTGCCATATTTCTTTAAACAAATATAAGTAAATAAAATTATTAAACGAATAAAACTATAGAAATTATAAATTTAAAAAACAAGAGTACTGCTGAAAATATTTTTAGGGTTGCCACTTGTTTTAAAATTCTTCACAAAATTTAAATTTTATAAATTAAAGAAAACTTTACAAAACGGTGTCAAATTGACGACGTTAAAAAAGAATGCTGCTTAAAATATTTTTGTGAGGGTTGCCACTCGTTTGAAAAGCTTTATTTAAAAAAAAATTATAAAGAAATAAAACTGAATACAAGTGGTATCAAATTGACAATATTGAACAAAGAATGAATATCAAAATATTCTTGGGAAGGTTGCCACCCGTTCGAAAAGCTTTCTTTATACATTAAAGTTATGAAGAAATAAAATTAAATAAAAATGGTATTAAATTGACAATATTGAAAATAGAATGGTTCGCAAAATTCCTTTGGAAGGGTTGCCACCCGATTGAAAATCGTTCTTTAAATACTATTTAATATAATAATATTTTAATATTTATTAAGAAATAAACTTTCATAAAAGTTATATCAAAATTACAATAGGGTCAGAATTTTTCAAATCAGCACAAACATTTTTTTTTTCTTTGATTTTTATGATTCGCGTCTTAATCGATAGCTATCCGTGTCAAGAATTAGTTCCCGAAATATTTTTGCAAAATGAACATTTTTGCAATAGTTATTCGCCAAGAAAGTTTTACATCAACTTCTTTAAAAAAAATTATTGTTAATCGACGGTACAATTAAATTTAACGCGAACTACGCCAAATGTTAGGTAATTATGTATATTTTAAAATAGTTTTTGAAAAAAATTAAAAAAAAAAAATTTTCTGTATCCTTTTTAAGGATAATTGTTGTTATCAATGTTCTCCGCCTAGGAAAAATTCGGAAAAAATATTGTAGATGTAATGATGCATCGTAAGCTGAATTCCGAAGAAAAAAAGATGGGGACTCTTACCGTTTAAATGCAAAATGCGATTGAACGATTCCCCTCTTCAGCTTAGTAACATTACACTACTCTAAAATTATTAATTTGAAATAATTCCAAGAGATTCAGGTATAGGGGAGTTGGTCCGGTCTTCCTGATCTCAAAAATTGTTTTCTTTATATTTTGTATGGTTAGTTTTCGAGATAACGGTACATTTTTGCAGTTTTGGGTATCACTACATTCAAACCTATTTTTCGCTAAGGTTGCAAGTGCGATAACCGCAAGCAGTACCTTGTTAGAAACATAATTAAAATACGCTTCTAACGACATGCTACTTGCAGTGATTGAACAAACACTTGCTTGTAAAAGTCAGAATTTTGTTGGGTTTTGTGATTAATTTTTTTATTCAAATATTTATCGTTTTTATAAAAAGGATTATGCACAGTATACACAGTAGATTCTCTACATTACAAAGTTTTGGCAACGGTTAGTATGAACGAGTGGTACGATCGAGTTCCAACTATGGTTACAGTTGATAGTAAGTAGATCGTAAAAGGATAAATGAAAATGTAAAAAAGTGGTAGGTAATTAAATGCTCACTAAATCGAAAAGAATGCTTTAAGAACTCGTTTCTATAAACCATGACCATAGTTGGAACTCCATAGTACCACTCGTTCATACCAACCGTTGCCAAAACTTTGTAATGTAGAGAATCTACTGTGTATACTGTGCATAATCCTTTTTATAAAAACGATAAATATTTGAATAAAAAAATGAATCAGAAAAACCAACAAAATTCTGATTTTGGCGAGCAAGGGTTTGTTCAATCACTGCAAGTTGCATGTCGTTAGAAGCGTATTTTAATTATGTTTCTAACAAGGTACTGCTTGCGGTTATCGCACTTGCAACCTTAGCGAAAAATAGGTTTGAATGTAGTGATACCCAAAACTGCAAAAATTTACCGTTATCTCGAAAACTAACCATACAAAATATAAAGAAAACAATTTTTGAGATCAGGAAGACCGGACCAACTCCCCTATACCTGAATCTCTTGGAATTATTTCAAATTAATAATTTTAGAGTAGTGTAATGTTACTAAGCTGAAGAGGGGAATCGTTCAATCGCATTTTGCATTTAAACGGTAAGAGTCCCCATCTTTTTTTCTTCGGAATTCAGCTTACGATGCATCATTACATCTACAATATTTTTTCCGAATTTTTCCTAGGCGGAGAACATTGATAACAACAATTATCCTTAAAAAGGATACAGAAAATTTTTTTTTAATTTTTTTCAAAAACTATTTTAAAATATACATAATTACCTAGCATTTGGCGTAGTTCGCGTTAAATTTAATTGTACCGTCGATTAACAATAATTTTTTTTAAAGAAGTTGATGTAAAATTTTCTTGGCGAATAACTATTGCAAAAATGTTCATTTTGCAAAAACTAATTCTTGACACGGAGAGCTATCGATTAAGACGCGAATCATAAAAATCAAAGAAAAAAATTTTTTTTGTGCTGATTTGAAAAATTTTGACCCAATACCAAAATAGAATGGTCTTTAAAATATTTTTCGGAATGTTGTCACCTGTTTGAAAAAAAAATTACACAAGTTCATATCATAAAACAAATAATTTGTTACAGAGGAAGGTATAAAATTAAATTCAATGATGAAGATATATAATTGGAAATACTTTTGAGAGTGTTGCCACCCGTTTGAAAAAAATATAAAAAGATTTTTAATTAAAAACAAAATAGAAAAAACTGTACAAAACTGTATCAAATTGAAAACGTTGAAAAATACTTTGGAAAGAGTTGCCACCTTTTGGAAAAAAAATTATAAACAATAAATACATATTATTTTGCAAATTGGGTATCAAATAAAAATATTTTAAGAAACGAACTTCGCTTAAAATAATTTTGTTTGGGGTTGCCATCAAATTTTTCATGTGAAAAAAATAATAAAATGAATGAAATATTACATTCAAGAATAATCAGGGGACTGATAGCGAAAAAATGTAGGGAATGGTTGCCACCTGTTTAAAATTTTTGACTCAATTCAATCAATAAAATTAAGGAAATATTACAAAACGGCTATCAAATTGAAGAGGTTTAAAAACAAATAATAATAGAAATATTTGAATATTTCAGTTAAGGTTGCCACCTTTTTGGAAGATATCGATTAAATTAATGTAATAAATAATTAATAATTATTATAATCAATGGAAACAATTTAAAATATATTGATAACAAGAAAAACTAATTTTTAAAACGGTTAATATGCCAAAATTAAATTTAAAAGGGTTCCCAACTGTTTAAAAATTTTCAAGAACAAATAACATAACAATAAAAAAATCATATATAACAATGTGGGAGAATTTTAAGAGGAAGCGTGAATGAAGATGTTTTTGTTTTGAAGAACAAAAGTTTAAAAAGGCTTGAAGTCAAAATTTTATTTTTAGAAGTGTTGCCAACATCTCTGATTTTTTTTTAATCAAAAAAATTAAGAAAATAAATGGTATAATATTTCATGTGAGAAATAGAGGTAGAGTGTCGTAATTGATCTTAAATTTTCCGTTACTTCACATCTCACACACATTTGTTGTGCCACAAAATGCACAACTGGGTATAAAATAACACTTATGTACGAACAAAGTAATAAAAGAAGGCAGTACAATTTGCCATACAACAGCCGTAAGCATTTCGCAGCGAAAAGCAGTCATACATAGCGGCCTACCACCAGCCTCCAATCGCCGAAGTCGTCGCCGTCGCCGCCATTCTACACCACCGCCTGATGAGATAAATCTCGTTTAAGGTAAATGCAGCGCTTTCAATACCAGCAGCCATATAACAGCAGGCAGATATTCATATGCACATGTATGCGTATTTATCGATGCCGTAATGCTGATACGGCTGAGCGGCGCGCAATAGGCGGGAGTTTAACTTACAAAGTTATGTACTTTGTACGATAGCCCATGGTGTCTAAAACTAATATTTTCCTTACTAAAAACTTTCGCCAAAGAAAAAAGCAAAGGCAAAGGCAAAGCGAAAAACGTATGTACATAGCAAAACAATCGCACGAGATGCGCTTACTCTGCGCTTTAAAGGCCTCCGACCACCGAGCAGTTGCAAATCTTTTGCACATGCAAATTTCTTTAGTTCGCTATCTTACACGAGCACGCGCATGTGCCAACGCATTTCAATGCGACAGCGCGACGCGGTGCAACAGCCAAATACCCCATTAGCTGGCTAACCAACTGGTCTTTGTACGCAAAAGGTGGCGACGGTGGCGGCGGCGGCGGTCGCCAAGTTGACTACAACCAACTATGCAACAATATATACATACATATGCATGTGTGCGCTTATAGACCGTGTATCAGCTGCATTAGGCCAGCCTAGCCATATTGACTGTATTAGCCAGCGATCTAGTGTGTAACTGGTAACTTGCCGCTGGTGTTTAACTGTGTTGCGCGTAAATGCACACAACTTCCACTGAATGTATGTATGTTTGTATACTTTCGTAATGGCGATTTTTGTTGCTGTTGCATTCGTTTTAGTTTTGATTTTTTCTAAGTTCAATTGTTGCTACAGCTTTAGAGTTTAATAGAAGTATTAGTTATAGTTACCATAGTAGTACTTTTAGTATTAGTAATAGTACTAGTCGCATGCTTAGTAGTAGGTTTAGATCGGAGTAATTTCCGCATCGGAGACATACTTAGGCGAATTGTGATAATACGAAAGCAGATTGACCCGCTTTTTTGAAACAATTTGAATGCTTGATGAAGTCCACTATGTCCTTTTTGGTAAATAATTGTCACCTTAAATACGCCGCGCAGAAAGTGGCGCCTCTGGTAGTAATTAATAGCCAATGAACGCACCGTTCATATTGAGGGAAATTTTGATTTTTTGCAACACATTTACATACTGAGCCGCTTGCTTTAAGGCAGACATCCGCTCGAAGAAGCACCTTCTGGCGAAGAGCGACTGCTGTTATTAACCTCGACAAGTCCTTAAACCGAATACGTCGGATTGCCCTTGTGCAGAGTTGTCCTGTTGTGGTAGGCCGGAAAAACCAATGTTTTTCCAAGCACTTACACATATTTTCCCATTGTACTTAAAACCTTTAAAAAAAAAACAGGATGTATGGAAAAAGGTGGGATAGTCAAATCAGAATTCCACTGCAAACCTTACAGATTTTTTATAAATGTTAGAAGTTTCTTGAGTAGTAAAGAATTTGCATCCGCCATTCTCTGTACATCTGACCAGACAATGCGCAAACTTAGTCAGGCGAAAGCTGGACAGGTGCAGAGAAAATGCTCTTTGCCGTCGGTGTCCTCCTACTCCAGACAGGATAGGCATAATGAGCTCTCGATGATACTGTGCTGTCCCAATGGATTGTGTGCTGTAATCAACCCCTAAAGGGCACGAAGTTCTCTTCTTCTCTGCTTGAGGTGGAAGTTTGCTACCGTCCTGTTAGGTTCTCTTTTCAGAAAGCACTTTGGAATCTGTATAATTCCAATGTCTCTCGTGAGTTTCCCTAATAGAGTCCCTGATGTAATTCAAAGTGCCTTCTATATTTGGTCCTATGTTTGGCTGCGGTCCAATTGGGTGTTCCGCCAATCTGCAGTCTGCTCATTCTTTGGCCAATCCATTACGTAGAATACCTCAGTGTCCGGGTACCCACATAAGTTGAAGTATATTCCAATTTGCTACGGAGCCAAGCTTCAAATTAGAATCGCGAATAATTTTTAAAGAGGTTAGCACAGTTTCCAATGCCTTCAGTGCAGCCTGCCTGTCATTTTAAACACAAATTTGCTGTCCATGCCACCTCTCATCAATTATCCATTCTGCTGTTTTTAGTATGGCATAAATCTGCGATTGAAAAACCGTCGCCATTGTATCTAAAGCATAATGGCACCTGAAGTCGGCATCCTGCTTCCAGCCGGATTCAGCACCCTATTCTGTTTTTAATGCGTCTGTGCAAATGATTTTCTTCGGTCTTTCCGGTAGAGTTTCTGCATCTCTCCATTGATCTCTTGTGGGAAAATCGACAGTGTATCGTCTACCAAAGGATACTCGTCGTCTAGGTACTCAATTCAAAACTCTCCTCTATTTTCGTGGACTTTTGCGCACACTGAAATATTCTCCACCAATATGAGCACTAGCTTCATTCTTCCATCACTTTGCAATCCAAACTCTAGTAGACTTATTTATAGGGAGAAAAACTTTAGTTCGGCCTGTTTTTTCTGATCTGTGTGAACTGATACCACGCTCAAGCTACAAAAGCAATACACTTGCATTTATGTACAACAGACATTGCGTCACACAATTGCACCTAATTCATATGTAAGTAGATATAAAAAACACTTTAATAAAATCGTTAAATGTCAACGAGTGTTTCTAAAATTTGGCAAAATGCCCATATGACATATGACTTTGGCTGCGATCGCTGTCAGCTGCTTGGCTTCATAAGTTCAAATGAGTTCTCTCAATCATAAACACATGTAGCACACGCGTTATAAATCATTTTGCCTTTCATCAACCAACATTAGACGCCTCTTAAATTATTACATTCTAAGCAACAAATGACGCCATCAAACGACGCAAAAGCATTTTGCAAAGCGCGCATACGAAACGCTTACTATGGAGGTGTGGCTTTTGCGCTAAAAAAGTTTAAGTATTTTTCGTGCAGTACGTACCTACTTACGACCAATGATGACCTTTTAATGATGTTAATGATGTTATTATTGATTGTTCTAATGATTCACTATAAATTATTGATTTCTTGAAAGTGCAATCACCTGTCGAACGTGTATTGTTGTTGCTGTTGTTGCTCTACTAATGTTTAAATCGCACATAATGAAGTTGCCAGCGCGCATTTAATGTTTTGCTGCGCTTTTGACCCTTTCATATTAGCAAATTCATTTGATTCTACATTTTTGATGTTGTAATACAATAATGAGTGTTAATGTTTAGTACGTGGCTAAATATTTTGACTTTTGAGGTCAGTGCAAAATGCATGAGACTTGAGGAATTTGAAAGGGTTTCTAAGTAAGAAGCGATATTTGCTATATTCACATTACTTATTTGCTCTATTAAAAAAGGAATTTGTACCGCATTTGTGCCGCATTTGTCAGGTGTATGTACCGTGTGTGTACCGTATTTTTACCGTGCATAAGTAAGAAGCGACATTTTCCATATTCACATTACTTATTTGCTGCATTAAAAAAGGAATTTGTACCGCATTTGTGTCGCATTTGTAACGTATATGTACCGTAAAAAGTTTAAAAACAGTTTGTATTTATTTGCTATTATCACATCAATTTTTCTCTATTAAAAAAGGAATTTATACCGCATTTGTACTGCAAAGGTACCGTGTATGTACCGATTGTGTACCGTATTTTTGTATCGAATATGTATCGTATTTGTACCACATTTTTAAATGCTATCAAAAAAGAAATTCATACCGCATTTTTACCGCAAAGATATCGTGTATTTACCGATTGTGTGATGTATATTTGTACCGAATACGATATTGTACCTCATTTTTTAAATGCTTTTTGAAATTAATTTTTTTCTGTCAAATTTTTTTTTCAGTTTAAATGTCATAGTAAAAAAGTTGTACCGCAGTTTGATGGCTTTACCGCTTTATTTGCCTCAAAATCTTTTTTAAAAAGTTTTTTTTTTTTAATGTATCCCAACCTCTAAATTACTTCAAGCAAGTTCGAAATCTGCCGCTTACAACACTTAAAAGATTTTGCTGGAAGTTGCTTATATTCACATTTTATGTACCGTAATTGTACCGCATTTGTAACGAGTATTTACCGTATTTGTACCTTATTCTTTTAAATAGCGTCCTGAAACTAAGTCTGCCTTCTCTGTTCTGTTCTGTTCTTAAAAAAGTTCAGTTTAAACATTGCCATATTACTATCGTATTTGTACAGAATTTGTATCGTAGTTTGGCAATATCCCTGTTAGTGTATCTAATTTGCTCCACAATTTCTATTTTATTGTTAAATTCCATATATATACCGCATACATACCGTAAATGTACCGCATATGCACCGTAATTGTACCGCATATGAACCGTAACCATACCGAATTTGTACCGTACTTTTAAATGTTGCCAAGAGAATAAACCAGCCTTAAAATTACTAAGAAGAAGTTTCTCTAAAACTTACCTTTGCAAGCAAAATTGAGGTTGTACCGCATTTGCACCGTAAATGTACCGCATATGTACCTTAAATCAACCACTTTGTACCGCACTTTTAAAATAACACCATTAAGCTAAAACTGCTTTATAATTTCTATTAAGAAGTTTTTCTAAAACCCAACTTTTCAAGCAAAGTTGAAGTTGTACCGCATATATACCGTAAATGTACCGCATATGTACCTTAAATACAACCAATTTGTACCGCACTTTTAAAATAACACCATTAAGCTAAAACTGCTTTAAAATTTCTATTAAGAAGTTTTTCTAAAACGCAACTTTTCAAGCAAAGTTGAAGTTGTACCGCATATGTATCGTATATGTACCGCATTTGTAGCGTTAATGTAACCAATTTGTACCGTACTTTTAAAATATCGCCAAGAGAAAAAACCAACCTTAAAATTTCTATTAAGGAGTTTTTCTAAAATTTCCAACTAAAAAGGTTTAAAGCCGCGGACTCACAGCAGCTCTTAAAAGCTCTGCTGCAATGACTGAGTACCTATCCCATCATCATCACCCCTTAATCGCTTAATGTGACTGTCAATGTTCACTCTTAATTTCAAGCGCTGTGTCGCTGCTGATATGTATATTCGTACGTATTTAAATACAATAAAAATGTTGCCAAGCAATAATGTAATGGGAGGAAATGCCAAAATGCACAAACAATCAACGCAAATAAAACGAAGAAAAGCATAAAAATGCGAAGAACAACAAGGACAGCTAAACTGCTAATAGCTACCACATACAAAGTGAACAATAATAAAGCATACAACAATGTATGCATAAATACAGCTGTCTGTATCTAAATGCATACATACATACAATTGTACATACTTATATACAGCTGCTGGCGATCAAGAGTGAAATGGAACAAGAAATTGCCAAGATTCCAAAGGCGAACTAAACATCGCTGTGCACCAACATTGCGCGCTTTGGTCAATGAGATGGCGCGCGCAGCTAGTGACGAAAAGAACAACTAAGCTTAACGTTATAACCTCCTGCACTTCCCCCTCGTTCTAAATCAGATTCACTTATTTAGCCACAGTCACAGTCAGAGTCAGAGTCTTAGTCTCACTCTCAGCCTATTTAGTACCTGCAACCAGAACATTTGTTGCATTTGAGCAAAAGGCGAAAAGGAAAAACAACAAGAGCAAGAGAAAGAGGAAGAGTGAAGTAAGAGTATAAATAAACGAAATAAATGCGCGCGCAAAAGAATGGCGGCTTTTGGGCTTAAACCATTGCAATGAATTCATCGTTGACATATCTCGTTAATTTAATTTCTTATCGCAAGGATAGCATCGTTTGGCGGCGATGACGACGACGGCGGCCATGGAGACAATACACAATACAATGCCTGTAAGCCAGACGCAGCAAATCGGCAGCAACAACAACAAACAAAAAGAGAAGATCGAGCGGACGTAAGCGACATACGGGGTAAGCAAACCAAACTAAACCGAACAGCCAACTGATAGATGATGGCAAGCAAGTGGCAAGCGCAAAAGCAAAAGCAAAAGCAAAAGGGATGTGAATTTGAATGCTAAAGCCAAAGCCAAGGAACGTCGCCGAAGCAGCGCAACCATCGCGCCACAATGCTCGCCAACATCATCAACAATTGAGTTTTAGGCGTTTGAGCTTTGGTTGGGTTTATTGTTGTTGGGCACAAATGTTTGTGCTGTTGTTGCTGCTTGACTGCGACAAATTCTTTTAGTCCAATGTTCTGTTTAGTTGGTATGCAAAATAGCCTAAACTGACCATCGCGTTGTCCATGAGACATTTTGTGCTCGCAGATTGCGCCAGCGCGCATTGCCCATCGGCAACGAAGCCGTTTGTCACTTGCAACGAAAGCAAACAACAACGCGAAGCTACGAAAGGGCGAAAGGAGTTTGGCAGACACAAAGCCAAAACAGACCAAAAAGTGAGCTATGTCAAAGCTAATGCTCATGCTGATGCTCATATATATATAGATAGTGTAGATCTGTATGTGTGTATGTATGTCTTCTTAGCATCGTACAAGTATTATAAAGGGCGCGCATTTGAATGGTATTACGTCGTTTGGGCTGCTCGATTAATGGTTGTAAGATGTGTTGTGCTTTATTTATAACCAAATGTGCATGGCGTGGCGCAAAAGAGGTTAACGAAAAGTTCTTTCTCCATTGGTTTTTAAAATTTGTTTAGTGCTCAGAAGTTCTTTATACATCTGGCAACATTGATTATAAATCTAATTTCAAAATTTCAAAATTTTTCCCTAAAATCTGCTGATTTAACTTAGTAATTTTTAAATGTTTTGTGTGCAACTCTGGCAACACTGAATTTTGCTGTTTTGCTTAAATTAAATTTTATGAAAATTTTGTTATAAAAATTCTAAGCTTTTTATTAAGTCTGCTAGTATTTTGTTTAGAACTCGTGCTCAGATCTTGCCGAAACGGATTTTTAAGACTTTTTTATTTATTACTTTTTTCAAAATTTGAAAATATTTTGTTTAGAAAACACAAATCTGAACACACTATTTTCTTTACCTTTTTTAACTCAAATTTTTTTGTAAATTATGTTTTCAACGTTTAGAAGTATTTAAAAAAACAAATTTTGAAATTTTTAAGTTTAACAATATTTTGTTTAAAACTTTAACTAAAATCCGAAAACACTTTACTGGCAACACTGATTTTCAAAATTATTTGAAAATTTGTATTTGTTATTTTTTTTGAAAATATTTTGTTTAGAATTCACAAATCTGTTTTTGTTTAGAAAACACAAATCTGAACACACTGATTTTCATTATTTTTTAATTTAAAATTTTTTTGTAAACTATGTTTCAACGTTTGGAAGTCTCAAAAAAAAACAAATTTTGAAATTTTTAAGCTTAACAATATTTTGTTTAAAACTTTAACTAAAATCCGAAAACACTTTACTGGCAACACTGATTTTCAAAATTATTTGAAAATTTTTATTTGTTATTTTTTTGAAAATATTTTGCTTAGAATTCACAAATCTGACAAAACAGATTTATAAGATTTTTTTCAAAACTGAAATTTTTTGTGAATTGTGTTTTAAAAATTTAAAGGTTTGAAATTTTTTCGAAAAAAAGAACCATTTTTGAAATATTTTCCAAAAAAAAAAATTGGAACTTTTTAAGTCTACTATTTTGTTAATAAATTTAGCTCAAATTTGTTAGCACTGACATTCAAATTTTTTTTTTCAAAATTTTAAATGTTTTGTTTAAAGAACAATATCTGACAACACTGTTTTACAAGTTTTTTTTGGCAAAACTGAGATTTTGTGTTAATTCTCTGTTCGATAATTCCATACCTATAATCTTTTAAAGTTCCATAATATTTTTATGAACTTTTTTTTTTAAATGGCAACGTGATTTTCGAAATTTTCGAAAATTTTGTTTTTAAAATGTGAAATTTACAATTTTCTAAAATCTGATAATATTTTTCTTTGAAAATTTGCTCAAATCTGGCAGCACTAGATTTCAAGAGGTAAAGCGCAGTTTTTTTAAGAATGTGATTTTCACAATTATAAATTTTAGAATTTTTTAAGTTTGCTAATTATTTGCTTAGAATTTTTTATTTAATCTGGCAAGATTTTCAATCTCTTGCATAAACAAATCTTTCAAATTCTGATACATATCTTTTAAAGTTTAATAACATCTTTTTATGCATTTTTTTTTAAACTGGCAACACTGGCTCAAGATTTTTGAAAATTCTGTTCTCAAAATTCAAAATTTTGAAGTTTTTGAATGCTTATAATATTCTAATTAGAAAATTTTTGCTCAAATCTGGTAGCACAAAATTTCGAAAGTTTTGCAATTTTTTAGGAATGTATTTTTTGGAGATTTTGGTTATATAATATTTAAATTTCTTTTGTGGTAAGTATATATATATCTATGTAGTTTTAGTAATGGTAATCCTTTGTATTATTGCTGCTGTTATTTTTGTTATTATTGTTATTTTTGCTTGCATCTAAGGTTATTGTTGTTATTATTGTTATTTTTGCTTGTACCTAATGTTATTGTTGTTATTACTGCTTCTTTCGCTTGTCTCTATTGTTATTGTTATCGCTGTTGTTGTTGTTGTTATTCTGATAGCCACTGTGTTATGCGCACAAAAATGCTAAAGCCGCGCAATAAATTTTATCAACGATTTGTTATTATTGTTTGTGCGCGCGATTGTTGCACTATTGTTGCTGATGGCCGCTAGCAATGCTGTTGCTGTTGTTGCTATTTGTTGCTGTTGTTGTTTTGCTACCAAAGCTATGCTCGCGCTTCTGTAACTTCATTTGCAAGTTTAACACTGTTGCCATTGCTTAGCTTGTTACTGTTGTTTTTGTTGCTGTTGCTATTCTTGTCACCATTGCTAAGTGCGGCGTATATGTATGTATGTACAAATATGCATGAGTGTGCGTGAATCAACAAGCACGTACATACGTGCATATACCTGCAACAACTTCCTTTCTCGGCAATTTTTGGTATGCTCCTCGCTGCTACTCCCTCTGCGCCCCACCGTTTGGCGGCTGCCACTTTTGCCTACGATTTATGTTGCTTCTGTCTTTTTGTGAGTGCTTAGATGTACATATGTTTATATGTTTTTATACTCAGCTGTACTAGTACACAGAGTATTATAGTTTTGATTTCCTAACGGTGGATTGTAACAGAATGAAATAATCGAGATAGATATAGACTTATATATATCAAAATGATCAGGGTGAAAAGAGAAATCGACTGAGCCATGTCCGTCCGTCCGTCCGTCCGTCCGTCTGTCCGTCTGTCCGTCTGTGCGCACGATAACTCGCGCAAAAATTGAGATATTTTGATGAAATTTTAAATGCAAGTTGGTATCAAGACTGGAACGGATGGTATTGGAAATGGGCGAAATCGGACCATGACCACGCCCACTTCCTCTATATAGTAAAAATCGGAAATTTTGTATCTCAGGCACTAATAGAGCTAGAGTGATAAAATTTCACACACGTATTGAGCTCAGGCCCTTATGAAGAAATATGGTGAAATTTTGGAAAATGGGCGGTGCCACGCCCACTTATTAAGGGGCAAAATCGGTTGACGACCACGCCCACTTTTATATATGGGTATTATAAAGTGACCTAATAAAAACATTTTAAGCGATATCTCTGTCAAATATAAAGATATATCATTTAAATTTTAAACTATGGACATAAAACGAAAAACACGAAAATTTTGGAAAATGGGCGTGGCACCGCCTCTTTTTAGAAGCAGGAATATACGAGATTTCTGGGCCCATAACTCGACAAATAATTGATATATTATGAAGAAACTTGGTGTATACACTTTTGTTACTTGTAGTAATACATGCTCAAAATTTTAGCGAAATCGGTTGACGACCACGCCCACTTTTATATATGGGTATTATAAAGTGGCCTAATAAAAACATTTTAAGCGATATCTTTGTCAAATATAAAGATAATTCATTGAAATTTTGTGGCATGAGTTCCACAATAGACTGGAAACAAAAAATAGAAAAATTTTGGAAAATGGGCGTGGCACCGCCTCCTTTTAGACAAAGGAATCTACGAGATTTCGGAGCCCATAACTCGACAAATAATTGAGATATTATGACGAAACTTGGTTTATACACTTTTATAACTTGTGTTAGTAGACACGCAAAAATTTATTGAAATCGGTTTATGACCACGCCTACTTTTTAACAAAGATATTTCTGGAACACCCTTTGGGAATTAGTAACGTGACATCTTTGTAACTAAAAGTCATAAAAGAATGAAATATTGCACAGAGAATAATATTCATATGCTTATTTGGATGACTGATAAAAATTTAGAAAATGGGCGTGGCTACGCCCACTTTATGCAGCACTCGCTTTATATAAATTACACCGTGTTTCCATCAAACGCAAACAAACAATGAAAGCATACAGCTGAGTATCTAATGTTCGATTCCACTCGAACTTAGGCTTCCTTACTTGTTATATGTAGATTTGGTTGTTTGTTTTTCCTGTGTGACATTGTCTGTTTGGCGTGGCGGTACAATTGTTTTTGGTTTTGCCTTTCCTTTAATTCAAACCCAATTGTCAAGCCATGCTCTGGACTTCTGGTTCCGCCGCCGCGCCAGGCACGGTACCACATACGAGCTTCATGTTCAGCAGTGTCCCTGTATCTACTACTCGCTTACCCGTGTACTCGTTTGCTTGTCTACTCGTTGACTCTCGTTAACGATGAAACGACGACTACGACGACGAATGCACAGATTTTTGTATTTTTGCGAATTGTCACTCAATCAAAAGCCAACATTTGACAGCTGTTCGTTGTCACTGCGTACGTTTTCGCTGCCGTGTCATCTTCGTTTTGTGTTGTTGTCGCCGTTTTCGTTTTCGTTTTCGTTGTTTTTGTTTTTGTTGTTGCTCTCTTCTCGTTTTTGTTATTGTTCCAGTCTTAGTTTTTTTTGTTGTTGTTTGCTTCCTTATTTTTTTCGCAATTGGCCAGCCGCCAACGTGCGCCGCTTGCAGCTGAAATGTCTCAAACTTTAAAGTGAATGTATTGAATGAGCAGTCCAAGGGCATAACAGGGTTGCATTGCTGGTGACACCCGCTTCATTTTGTTACTCTTCCATTTGCATACAATTACTATATTTTGCTTCAGGGACAGAAAATAAAAATTATTTTTTTTTCCGAAGTTATAAAAATCATCAGTTAAATAGCTTCCCCTAAGAAAACTATTAATTTTTTCTTTATCCCAGGACCTCTAGCATCAAAATTCTGGCCGCTTTGCTGAAATATATTTTTTAAACAATTTCGTAGTGAACGTATTAAGTATTAGTTCTTTTTCTCTACCTCATTAACAACACAGTATGTCGAAAAGGCTCTCGATATACGCAATAAGCTTTGATTTCCTTCTTCTCTTTCCCTTCCTCTTCTTCTTCCTCTTCATCTTCCTCTTCCTCTTCTTCCTCTTTTCCTTCTTCTTCTTCTTCTTCTTTTCCCTTTTCTTCTTCTTGTTCTTCTTCCCCTTATTTTCTTATACTCCTTCTTCTTCTTATTCTTCTTCTTCTTCTTCTTCTTCTTCTTCTTCTTCTTCTCCTTCTTATTCTTCTTCTTCTTCTACTTCTTTAGAAAGACTTTCTGCGCTCGCGTTGATCTTCATCCATTCCCACGACATGACTCGCCCAACGCAGCCGCTGGATTTTTAATCGCTCGTACAGCTCATCATTAAATCTCTGTCGATATTTGGCATCACTAACGCGCAAAGGTGCACAAATCTTCCGCAGAACTTTTCTCTCGAATACGCCAAATCGCATCTCATCATAGATTTTAACATCGTTTATGCTACTGCGCCGAAACATCAGACTACATCAAAGTACAGCCAAGGCGCTGAACAGCTATGGATATATCATCTGCTGCGATATTTTTTCATTTAAAATGGTCACAAATGCTTTAAATTAATATAACACGCCAAAGGAAAGGGATGATATTTGATAATAAAAACAAGGTAAGCAGTTAAAACTTGCACTTGGAATATTCGAGAGAAATGTCCTTCAGAAGATTTATGAATCCTTGCGCGTTAGCGAGGGCGAGTCTCGACGGATATTTAACGATGAGCTGTACGAGCTTTACGCAGATATCGACATTGTGCAGCGAATAAAGATTCAGCGCCTACGTTGGGCAGGTCATGTCGTGAGAATGGATGGAGGCGGGCGCCGGCCCAGAAAATATTTCTATTGGAACTCGCTAAAGGCGGGAGAAGAAAAGGAGACCTCCACTGCATTGGAAAGAACAGGTGAAGGCTGACTCGTCCTCTCTTGGTATTTCCAATTGGCGTCAGGCAGTATGAAACAGAAACGACTGGCGCGCTTTATTGTATTCGGTCAGAATCGTGAAAGAGCCTGAAACCTCGTTTGGTTTCGAAAGGCTTGGTGCTTCCCAATTGTGGTGTTGTTGGTCATCATTTGGCATAGCCGTGTAAGTTTTGCAGGGAAGCAAAGTCAGACATTGTGATGGTGTGTTTCGGTTCTTCTTTCGGGTTTTTTTTTTTCAAGAATGTGGCGTATTGTGGTGAAGATCTGGTTGATGGTAGACTTGCCAGGTCTGAAGCCATACTGATAAGATCCAACGAGATTGTTAACCGTGGGCTTCAATCTTTCGCACTCTACGCTTGCTAAGGTGTTATATGCGATATCCAAAGCATATCTTTAACACGTTTACTGCCAACTACGAGATAACTCGTAGTATGATTTCCCTTCCAGGAATCCAACTACGAGTTGTCTCGTACTACCTAAAACTACCACTTTTTGTGTAGCTACGAGTAAAGCCATATTATAATAGTGTTAGTATCGATAAATGGCTTCTGGGAAAAGAAAAAAATTTTGGATTTGGCTTCCGAGAGCTTTATTTTTTATTAAAAAAAAATGTATGGAAAAATGGGAGATAACTCGTAGGTCCTTTTTCTCCTTTAAAAAACATAATTTTTTATTTTTGATGATACCAATGATCTAAAAATAGAGTTTTTATTAATATAATGTGAAAAAATCAAAATGTCATTTTTGGCCAGTTTTCTGAAAATGGCCTTGGCAGTCAACGTGTTAAAGAGTTTCACAATTATTATTTTTATTATTAATTTATTCGCTCAACCTGCATTTAAATTGTCATACATTTCATAAGCATTTCATGAATTTGATTTATTTTTTTTTTATTTATTTATTCATTTTTTTCAACCAAAACGCATGCTTACGAAATCCGAAATCTAAGCCAAATTGTTGCACTTAACTCACATTAAATTTACATGCTACTTAATACATAAATATGAGCTCGTATTTATGCCAAAAAGCAAGCATTATAAATCATCACAAAAAAAACCAATAGATCGCAAACAGCAAACAATTAATCTCTGCTTTGTCTCTCTGCTCTCGAGCGAGACATAATAATGACAATTAAAAGCCGTAAATTTATTGCGTGCTCTAATCTTTTAGCTATGTTTTGTTGTTCAAATACGACAACGCCAAAAAAAAAAACTACTGAAACAGCAGCATACATGCGAAAGACATACACACATGTATAACAACATATTTATGTATGTACATATGTGTATATTTATTCGACTTATAAGCCGCTCTTATTAGGAGATCTGCTACCATTAAATGTGTCCGGTTTTTGGTAAAAGACAAGTAGCAATTTGTGAAATGTTTTACACAACTAAGCATAGGCATAAGCAGCTTATATGAAAGTAAGTGCTATTCACTTTTTATTTTATTAAGTTATTAAGTTATTAATTACTAATTACTTTTAACGAACCACAAAACTGTTAGATGTATTTTACTTATACAGTTGGCAAAATATATTGGATGCTTAAAAAAAAAAAAAAACTTTTATACTATTTTGCATATTTTTTTAGGGGAATAAAAATAAACAAATCAACTGTCTAAAAGAAGGCGCTTCTTCCAAGTGGTCTTCAAGAAATCGTTTATATAGAGACAAATTATACAACAAATTGACTCCCGATCGAGTTCAGGTAATTAGGTGCTTTCATAAAAGGCAACTAAATTCCAAAGACCTAGAAGGTAATGGCCAAAAAATCTTCACATGACAGCCAGTCCATGTCGGAAAGGAATAGTGCCGGAGCGTACCAGATTCATTCGGCAACGAACTGCTAATTCCTCTGAACTAAACAAAATTTTTGGGAAATGTTTTGATAGCTACAACAACAACTAAAACATCTAATTTAAGAGCGCGATATGAAATTTGTCAAGAAAAATTATGCTGCCTTTGTCTATTCTCTTCTAATGAGATAGTTATATCCATCTCCCTTTTTCTTTGAGCTTTGGTTAAGAGGCGATTAAGTAGTTAGGCATAACAGTGGCTCTAAAACTGCAAAGAAAATTATGTTGCCTTTGTCTATCTTCTTCTAATGAGTCAAATATGTCGGCCCCTTTTTTCTATGAGCGTCGATTAAAACGTGATAAATTATTTACAACAATGTACTTATGTATATACACATATTTATATGGGTATTACAGTGGCTCTAAAACTGCACACACAAGTGCACCATGAAATACATCCAAAAACTATGCACACATTGTTTAACTCGCATGATAAATTTAATAAATATTTAGTTTAGCATATCAGTTCAAAAAAAAAAAAAACTAAAAACAAAAAAGAAAACACCAAAAAACAAATACAAATATTTTCTTAAGCGAAATTTCGAAATTTTTTGCACGAAACACTCTTTGCTTTTGGCGGCTGCGGTTGTGTGTTGAAATTATTTTAACAAGCCGCACGCAAGTTGCATGCCAATGAGCAGACTCATATAGCTACGGATGGTTGCTTGTGCATGTGTTTGTTTGTTTCTTTGCATGTAAGATAAGTAATATGTGCATACGAGTATAACTAAAATAAATTGTAGACATACAAATAAAAATATTTTTACATCAATATTTATCAAAAACAAAAGAAATAAGAAACCATTAATTTCACTATCTCGAGTGTGTGTGTATGTACGTTGTTCTTATTGTTGTTGTTGTTAGCATGGGCATGTCAGCAACAATAAAAATTGCACAATTATCGCAAAATAAAAATCAGTTTTTGTAAAGAATTGAAAAAAAAAGAAATTACCATGAAGGTATGTATATAAGTATGTACATATGTATGTATGTATGTATGCTCGTATATATGTATGTATGTATATATTAAAAATTGTTACATGCATTCCCAAGTACATACATATATACACATGAAATAATCTCTTAAGTTAACATGAGCAAAAGCAAATGATCGTGTACACAGAGCCAAAAAGTTCAATCGAAGAGACTGCCACCTAAAAAAGCTATTTGGCCGAGGAGAAGGAGAGGGGACAAAATTGAAGAAATTTTTGCTAGAAATTCTTCTGGATTTTAGCTTGAATTTCTTCTTGTGTGGCCGCTGTGGTGCAGTGGGTAGAGTGCTCGCCTGCTATGCCAGAGGTCTCGGGTTCAAACCACGGTCCGAGCCAAAGAAATTTTTCTAATTAGTAAAAATCCAATTATTGGGTTTTTTAAGAGCAGCGGTCACCTCTCGGCAGTGGGCGGCATACCCTCCGAGAGTATTTCTGCCATGAAAAAGCTTCTCACAAAAAATGCATTCGCCGTTCGGAGCCGGCATAAAACTGTAGGTCCACCCAATTAGTAGGAAAAACAAAAAGGAGCACACCTCGAATTGGGAGAGAAGCTCGGCCATAAAACTCGTCAGAGTTATAATAGCGCCATTGTATTATATTATATATTATTATTATATTCTTCTTAAATTTATTTAAAAGGACATCGTCTGAAAACGAGGAGATAACTTCTTGTTTATTAATTTTTTATGTCATTTTGTAAAAAAAATTAAATTGTTAGAAGAAATCTGCTTGTTTTTAGGAGAAAATTTTTATAAAGCAAATCAATAAGGACATCCTCTAATTTTTACTTGAACCTTTTTGAATTTATTAAAAAGGAAAACTTTTTATTTTTAAAAGAGCCCTTATTAATTCAAATTTTGCTTTAAACGTCTTAACATACGTACATACATACATACATATGTACATATATACTCGTACATACTAGAAGTATGCATAACAGTTATTGCATCAGCCACGTTTTATGCGTGCAATTACATGTTCAAGAAATTAAAAGGGAGTACTTTTTATTTTTAAAAGAGCTCTTATGTATTTCCTCCGTTCGTCAATTTCACTACGGCTTTGCACATTTCTACAATTCTCAAACAATTAATGAAGCACTTGGTATAAAGAGTTTATTATGTCCATCTGCACTTATATGAAATGAAATGTTGCCCTTTGTCTGAATAAGTCCTAGGAAAATACTAGTTGACTAATTATGTTTTCCGATGAAAATCCAGATTCTCTTCCTAATAATATTAAACAGGGTTTCTTCTTAATTTTACAGGTTATCTGCTAAATTTATGTGAAAAGGTTTCCATATTTATTCTAGGAGTCATCTTCTAAATTTTATTTAATAGGTTTTCATCTTAGTTTTATAGGTTATCTCTTAAATTTTACTGAAAATGATTTCATCTAAAATCCACGGGTCATCTTCTTAATTATATTGAAAAGGTTTTCATATTAGTTTTACAGATTATCTACTTAGTTTTATTAAAATGAAATATCCAGTAATAATAAGACGGGCATCTTATTGGAGAGAAAGCATAGAGAAATCCGCTAAACTTTGTTCTAATTTATAGGGCATTTTAGGTGGTATTTTGGCTCTGTGTAGAACCATATATCATATACCCGGTGATGATTGAAAAAAAAATGTATCTGATTTTTCGCGGTTCTTTTGAAGACTCGAATTTGTTGTTCCTGTTCGCGTGCTTCTTCTTCTTCCTTTCTTTATTTGACTTCTTTTTGATTTCCTTGATCTTTTTGTTTTTCTTGATCTCCTTGACTAACTGACTTAAATCTTTTCAACTTACTCGTTACTTTTTTCAATTTACTCGCTAATCTTGAAAGTAGTGAATTCATTAGTTTACTTAAGACGTGCGACTTATTCGTTACTTTTTTTAATTCGTTAGTTTACCTAAGGCTTCTGGACTTACCCGTTGAATTTACTCGCTAATCTTACCAGTAGTGAATACGTTAGTTTACCTATTGCCTTTCCACTTACTCCTTCCTTTTTTTGATTTACTCGCTAAAATTTCTAGTAGTGAATTCGTTAGTTTACTTAAGGCTCGTCGACTTACTGGCTACTTTTTTGAATGTACTAGATAATCTTGCCAGTAGTGAATACTTTAGTTTACCTAAGGCTTGCCGACATACTCGTTACTTGCTTTAAATTTACTCGCTAAATTTTCTACTAGTGAATTCATTAGTTTACTTAACGCTCGTCTATGTACTCGCTACATTTTTGAATTTACTCTCTAATCTTTCCAGTAGTGAATTCGTTGTTTATTTAAGGCTTACCGAGTTTTTTTTTTAATTCGTTAGTTTATGTAAGAATTTTTCACCTGCTCGTTAATTTTTTGAATTTCCTCGCTAATCTTCCCTGTAGTGATTTCGTTAATTTACCTAAGGCTTGTCAACTTTCTCGTTACTTGTTTGAATTTACTTGCTAAACTTGCTAATAGTGAATTGGTTGTTTACTTGAGGCTTGTCGAAGTACTCGCTGATTTTTTCAGTTAAGTAATTCATTAAAACTGATCGGTTATTGTTCCGCTAGTTTACTCAAGGCTTTTCGACTTATTCGCTGATTCTATCAATTTACTTGCTAAACTGCTCGGTTATCGATTCGTTAGTTTTCTTAAGGACTAGTCGCTGATTTTAGTTTAGTTTATTTAAGTTTTGTGTAGTTACTTATTGCTTTTTTGAATTTGCTCGTTTATTT
Organism: Urophora cardui; assembly: GCA_960531455.1. Taxonomy (NCBI): domain Eukaryota; kingdom Metazoa; phylum Arthropoda; class Insecta; order Diptera; family Tephritidae; genus Urophora; species Urophora cardui. Next base: position 18,915,350 of record OY482674.1, read on the forward strand.
CTTATTTTATTTAAGCTTTACCAACTTACTCGCTCTTTTATTGAATTTACTCGCTAAAATGGTCGTTAATTAATTCGTTGATTTAGTCAAAACTCGCCGACTTAGCTTTTATTATTTTACACGCTAAAACTGTTCAGTCAAATTGCTCAAATTCAAACAAAAATTTTCAATCGCAAAACCAATTTATAATAACTTATGAGCTAAGCGCAGGTGGGTATAAAAAAGTGCATAAGTTACTATATATTTTTTTTTCGGGTGTGTTTGTGCACACACACACGCACACATAAAAACATGCACGCGCATGGACGAACAAGTGACTGAGACTGACTGAATATCAAGGCAAGGGCCACTCGCTCGTTCGTTTGGTCGTACGTTCATTGTTAGCATGATGATGAAAGCGCCTCAACACAGAAGATAAGTGATCAAATAATGAAGAAAAAATAATGGAAATATTTACATCAAACCACAAAAACAAAAAACACAGCAAACAAAGGAACAACAACAACAATAAAAGCTAATAAAAAACAACAAGAACAACAAAATTATTACACTACAAAAAAAATGATCGGCAGCAAGCAATAATAATAATAAAAAAATGCAAGTAAATTAAGCAGCTGAAGGTTGAAAGCTCAGCAAGAAAAAAAAGACAGAAAAAAATCAAAATAAAATCAAAAGAAGATGGCTGCAGCAATGAGGTAATGAACGAATGGATGGATTGAGTAATTGCGGCGTGTGAAGGGCGATGGCTGAGTGGTCGGCCGGGTGGTTGGCTGAGTGAGTGATGTGATGCGATGCGATGTGATGTGAGTGGGTAAAAATGGCCAAGAAAAAAGGTGTGTATTTGCCATAATTTGCCAATGCGAAAGATGCAGTTGAAAAGCTGCATTAAAAGCATTAAAGGCAAAGCAGCAGCGCCGACACACAATGTCGATGGAATACGGCAGCAGCAGCAGCAGCAGCAAAACGGCCAAGCAAACAAACAGACAAACAAACCCGCACAGTAAAGATGCACGGACATGCACTTTTTGGGCGGCCAAAGTGGCGGCAAGGCAATCAAGCTAACAAACGTCTTTTTCGTTTCATGTAATGCAGGCATATACAAGCAACAAAGGAAGAGCAGCAGGGCTAAGGGGGGAACTTTGATTTGCTTCACGCTTTCAAACTACTCACGTGCGCCATACTGACGGCGACGAAGGCGGCAGTGGCAGCAGATATTGAAAGTTGGAAAAGAGAAACGGCGGTCAGCGACAGTCAACTGAGCTGCTGCTGCTGCTGCTGCTGCTTGAAGGGAAATCATGCCTCTTGATATAAAGTTGTTAAAACTGCTGAATAAGTGACTTAGTGACTGACTGCCTGACTGATGGGCTGGCTAGCCGACTGGCTGACTGACTGACGAACAACTGACAGCACGTCATCATCATCATCAAATGCCTACAATTCACATACAAATCACTTTTCGGTTTTTAATTTTGCTGTAGTTATTGTTGTATTTGTTTTTGTTCTTGTTTTTGTTTTTGTTTTTGGTTTTGTTTTTGGTTTTGTTGCTGCTGTTGTTGTTGTTGTTGTTGTTGTTTTTGGTTTTGTTGTTGTTGTTGTTGTTGTTGTTGTTGTTGTTGTTGTTATTGTTGCTGTTATTATTGCTGTTGCTGTCTACAAATAATATCTCATCTGCTTTCGTGTACATCATTGTCTTCGTCGTCGCCGCACATACATACATACATAATTGCTTACAAAATATCGATCAGCTTTGCCATACGAAAATATTTTAGGCAATTTTTTGTTATTTTTTTGTTGCATACGTAGCGCCGCACAGTGTGACAATGTGAACAATAAAGCAACAACAAAAAATTGCTATGAGATTTGCTCTTTTAAACGCCACTAAGAGCGGCTTGATACTCTCCCATGGATGAATTAGTAGGGAAAATGCATCCCGCCTGGTAAATGTTATTGAAACTGGAATACAAAAGTGTAACTATTAAATAACTTCTACTGCTCCAAATTTTCATTAGAAGCATGCCTGTTTAAAGAATATATCAAAGAACTACTAAACAGGAGTAAGGGAATAATAAAATCGTATAAATTCTTCGAAAAATTACGCTACCTGTTACGTGCCTGTGATATATTCAAGTTAAAAGGAAGCATGGATACCATCACTTAATCTTCAAATATTATTTATTTTAGGCCTTGCGCTCTCTACAGCAATGCTTTTCACTGCTTAGTCCTACTTTTTCGTGCACCTTTAAAGTGGCGACGCACAAATTAACACGCACACCCCGCAACACAACAGAAGGCGACAACGACGACCACGACGAAATTTGCGGCAATAAATAATAATAAAATCACACCAAATCAGCAACATTCATCGATATTTGAGTCAAGTTAATGAAAAACGTTGAAATCGCCAAGAAAAAATTAAACTGAAACTAGGGCTAAGACGCAAGTACGAGCAAGTAAATGAAGGAAGGAAGCGGGCAATGAATACATGGAATATACTCAGCTGTGATGAAGGTGGAACGAAATTCAGCCGAATAAATGCCTACTTGTATAAGAAAAAACACCAGTTCAACTTTAATGTTCTAAAATACTACACTGCCTCTTAAATTGTGAGCTCAAGGAGCGTGTTTATGAAAATTACTCAATCTATCCTACCACGCTTTGCTGTGTCCCACTTCTTAGTATATACATTAGAAATGAAAAACGTAACTTCTGATATGCATATTTTTGATTTCAACCTATTTTATGATCAAATAAATTTAGTTTAACTTAAAAAAAAGTGGTAAACCTATCAAAAATATTTACAGAGATCAACTTTCTTAAGCTCCTTTAATTTGATACCCTCATTGTAATATTTAATTAATTTTTACAAATTTTATTGTGCTAAAAAATTTCAAACAGGTGGCAACCTTCGCAAAAATTTTGTGTTTTGCAATGAGAATTTTTACGTTTTTTGAAAAAGTACACAGTACATATATTAAAATATTTTTATTTTATTAATTTATCTGATTGAAAGTTTTTTAAGAAGATGGTAACCCTTGCAAAAATATTTACAGCGATCAACTTTCTTAAACTCCTTTAATTTGATACCCTCATTTTAATATTTAATTAATTTTTACAAATTTTATTGTGCTAAAAAATTTCAAATTTCAATTTTTTTTTGCAATGAGAATTTCCACTTTTTTTTTTTAAATACGCAATATGTTATAATACTTTTATTTTATTAATTTACCTAATCAAATTTTTTAAGATGGTGGCAATTCTAAAAATATATTTTCCAGCGTTTAGCTTTGTTGAGCACCTTCAAATTGATAACCATATTTTAATATTAATTTGGTTTCTTAAAATTTAATTGACCTAAAAATTTCAAACAGGTGGCAACCCTAAAAATTTAGTTTTGTAATAAATATATTTTTTTTTAAATCACATTATGGTATAATATTTTTATTGTATTAATTTACGTGGTCACATCTTTTTAAGAAGGTGGCAACACTAATTTTTTTCTTTGTTAAAAATTATTCTGGAAGGGGCGACGGAAAATCGTTCCACAATATAACAAATAAATCCTTAAACCACTACACTGTATTCTAAATTTTATTCAAGTGCAATAAAAATCCCAAAAGTATACTTTGTGAATCATGCACACAGTGGCATTCAAAGTTTAGTTATATTTTTGCAAGAAGAAACTTTAAGAGCCAATTTGATTGTTGGGTCTTCATTCTCATTTCGCTCAGCATACTAAACGCAACTGAGTATAAAAATTCAACACAATCTACATCTCAATCATGAAAGGATGTGCATAAATTCCTTTCATACACAAACACACACGACACACATGCAAGTGTATGAATATGTGTATAGAGCAAAATGATTTTTAATAAGCGATAAAGAAAACTGCTTATTGGTTTTTATGCAAGCAAGAAGAAGAAACAGCAGCAGCAGCAACAGCAGGTTTATTGCGCCATGGCAGCAGGACTTGCGATATACATACATGCATACATACATACATACATACACAAATACATACATTACACGATATATGTACCCTGTAGGGAAAATCTCTAGTTCCGAATTAGGTCGCTTCTAGTGCGTTTTTCAACAGTACTAGTGCGAGCTAAATCTCTTTTGCATGTTATCAACTGACGAATTTAACACGGCGATGTCCTAGGCGGTGTCAATTGTCACTCTCTGCACTACATTTTCGATAGTTCCGAACTAGTACTAAATTCTACAGTTTCCACTAGTTCGTTTATTGGCACAATTTCGATAGTTCTGAACTAGCTACATGTACCTACAAATTCTACAGTTTTACATTTGCCGCTTAAATGCAGCCTTTGACACACTTCATGCAAGTGGCGCGATGGCCGACTGGCTAACGCATGTGCCTTTCAATCTGAGAGCCGCGGGTTCGAATCCTGTCGGTGTCAAGTTGGATGATAATTTTTTTTTTTTAATTTTTTTTAAACTAATATTTTTTTTATTTATTTATTAATTAAAAATTTACAATAATATTTAAAAAGTAATAAAATAAAAAAAATTAAAAATAAGCCTGAGGGATCGAAAAAGCATAATTAGGGGAACATTTCATTTTATACAAGATTCAAATAGAAAACTCTTTATATGAAATGCTTCACTAAACATCTGAGAATTGCAGAAATATACAAAGCAGACGGCAATTGAACCAACGAAAAATTTTCATAGAATTGCATACAAATCAAAGTGTGTCTTATAATGGTCACTCAATTCACTCCTTCTGAACTGGTGAGGGTCTATTTAAAATTTATCTAGTTCCTTTTTGACACCTTTTCGCTAGTTCGGAACTAGAAATTTTGCTCACTAGTTATTGAGTTCCCTGCAGGGTATGTAAGGTATGGCAGCTACTCATGGAACAGGTAGGGCAAAAATAAAGAGAGCGTAATAAGTACTCGTACTAAAGTGCTTGGCTAAAAATTCTTTACAGTATACGCAACAATCATTAAATATTGTTGAGGATTATTAGTAGATAAATGCGTGTAAGCATTGTTGTTGTTGCTGTTGTAATTGCAGAGCGAATGGTGAATGAATATAGGCAAGTGCATAAAAGGCAGTTAACTGCAAACGGCGACGGCGAACTAAAAAAAAAACTTCAACTAAATAAAAAAAAAAACCTGAAAATTTCTCGTACTCATCATTTTTACAATCGCTTTCAACACCAATTGGCTTATCTGTCTGTGAATGTAATTACAAAATGCAATCAATTTGTTTTTCTTTTTTTCTTTTTTTTTTGGTTTATTTTTAACTGAAGTGTAGCAGCGGCGTTGTAATAATTTGCTATACCCAGCGGTATTAAAACTTTGCTTGGCCACAACATGCGCGTGAAGGGCTGTAATTGAAACGAAATTAGCTGTTAACCACATTCACCTCATAGAAGAGCAGTGAATAGTATAGACTAGTTAGTTTCGAGTGCTCGCCAAGTGGTCTGGGACTCCAGTAGATACTGCCCGAGTAAAAAAAAAATTAAAATAAAAATAAAAAAATTAATATTTTTTTTATTAAAACTAAAATTATTGCTCTTTCTTCGGAATTAGTCGACATACATACTTTCCGCGTATTATTGTTGTTGTTGCGGTAGCCACTAACACGCTCCCCGAAGGTTTTGGGGAGTGTAGGGGATGTGACAGTCCTTTGCCAGATAAATGCGGTACGCTCGGGTACTAGTCCCTTCTGACACTAGCCCGACTGTCGTGCGAACGATTTTTTTGGCCATAATCAGCCTTCCGCGTGTATTTCTGCTGTATGTAAGTTGCTCACATAATTCTGTGATTCAAATCAGCTATTTAGTGGCTAAAAATTGTAATGATTATTAATTATAGTATACCTATTTGATTTTCGTAAATCTTTAATGATTAAATAGGATTGTTTTCACTTTTTTTTATGATTAATGATTAATTAAATAAAAAGTTACATTACTTAGTCGATTAATCAGTTTTAATTGCAAGATTATTTTATTTTATTATTTTCAATTATTTTTTGATTTTTTAATTGCCTGGTTTATACAGTTATTTGTTTATTTATCATTTATTATTTCTTATTTCGTTTTTTTTTTGATTGCACAATTAATACAATTATTTCTTTATTTTCAATTATTCCTGATTAATTTAATTGCCTGATTAATATAATTATTTTCAATTATTTATGATTTCCTTATTTCTATTTATTTAAGTTGCATGATTAATATAATCATTTCCTTATTTTCAATTATTTCTGATTATTTTAGTTGCTTGATTAGTACAATAATTTGCATATTTTCAATTATTTCTGATTTTTTGAATTACGTAATTGTCTGATTCATCGATTAATGGACTAATTATTAATTATTTTATCTTTGCTTAAATGTTACTTATACTCCAAGTCATATAGTTGTTACCTACGGAAAGATTAATAAAAATAATCATATAAAAAGCAATAACGTCATAATTGAAAATAATCAAACAAATAAAACAATGAAACAATTAAAAATATTCAAAAAATTAAATGTAAGCAAAAAACTAATATATAAGCAATTAAATTTACTAATTCAATTAAAAAGAAATTATTTGATTAATTTTGATTATATGATTATTTCTGATTATTTTTTAGTAGCTATTAATTGTGATTTTTTTTTTGTAGCTCTTAATCGTGATTATTTTTCAATAGCTATTAATCGTGATTATTTTTTATAAGTTTTTAATTTAATTGATTGTTAATTGCCAGGTCAATGTAAGACAATAAAAATAATCATTAAAATTTAAAAAAATCCAAAAAAAAAACGAATCAATATTAAAGTTAATGGGAATTTAACAAGTCAGCTATGAATAAAAATTAAAAAAATTACCATCAATGTATTATATTATACTCTATTAAATTTTAGACGCCAAGTTTTAAATACATAGGTATACAAAATTTACGAATGGCTTGTTATATTTTGGTTTAACAAATCGCAATTGATTTCATATCATAGAGTACATAGAGTTTCATAACAAGTCACTTAAAAAAAGCAATCCCGCTTTTAGAAGAATTCATACTTAGCTACACATTTACAGGCACCTAAACATACAAATGCTTAATATTGTAAACAGTACGGCACAAGAAGATACACTTCAAAAACTCAATTAGCTGAACTTAATTTTTTACACTAAATACTCTTTCACTTTCGCTAATTGCAATAAAACTGAACAAATAAGTAAACAAGTAAATAAGTAACTAAAAGCAACAACAATATAAACACAATTGTCAGTTATTACAAACGCTTTACTTTCAATCATCTTCGACTTTAGTCATTCACTGCCCACCAAGTCGAAGAAATGCTGCTTCGTGTACGAATGCGTTAAAAATTAACTAAACCATTTACTAAAGCACGTAAAAGGCAAAAAATACTTGAAATGGCAAAGAGCACAGCCACCACCAACAGCAGCAGCCGTAGTTAGTTAATTCAACCAACTGCAAGGAATTCTCATGATCTGCACTTTTTTGTCTTATGCAACATATGAGACATTGCAATATTGCATCAACGCAACGCCAACACTTGGCAGCGCATTTTATTCAAAAGAAAAAAATATATATTGTGTTCAATCAAAAGCGCATATTAGTTGATTTACGATCAAACGTCAAACGGTCAATGCAAACATATGTATGTATGAACATATAGTAGGCATGGGCATAGATCGAACGACAGATGGATCGCAACAACAAGTCGCACAATGTCAATATCTAACAAACGTCACCTCGTCTATCGTATTTGACTGTTGTTTACGTCTAATGAAGAAGAGCGCAACAACGAGTATGAGGAAGAGCAGAGTAATTCGCAAGGCAATGCAATGTTAAGCAACAAATATGTTTACGTTCATATATATATATGTATATGTACTGTGTATGCCAACGATGCAAACAATGACGACATTGTCATACCATTGACGATGATGACAATGCGAATGCGCAAAGCCATTTGCAACAACAAGGCAACAAGAACAATAACAACAATGAAAATGACGATGAGCAGGACTGCCGCGACCACAACGATGACGATGACGATAAACGTAATAGCGTGAACGACAAGCGATCGCATACCGCGAATGCCGCAGCAACACTCGCTCACATGCTGTGCCAGCACGCACATACATACGTACATATTTAGTCAGGTGGTAATTTGTTTGGTGTGTAGAGATGCACAGATACCCAGTAGGAAATTGCTGGTGATTTTATGGGAAGCAATTAAATGACATAATTTACGCACAAAACTGAGTAATCAGCGATTGTAGGCTGCAGAAAGGCTTTACAAATGCAAATAAAGTTAAAAAAATCCAACGAGAGTCTTGAGCGAGTAAAATTCATCGCATTAAATAACATCCCTGCAAGAACTGTGCAGGTCATTTGACCAGTCATATGACCAGCAGGCATGACCAAAAGTTTTGGGATATTTCCTATCACATTCTTAAGGGCATCGGGAACTTTTGTGACCGTTTTATTCATCACGTTCCCGTATGTGTATTTTCAAATTCCATTCTATCCTTATCTATCTCATTGGTTTTGAACTTAGCTAAAAACACATACGAGTGCAAATGTGTTGGTAATATTATATTTTTGTAATAGTGTTAGTACTTTCGGTCACACAATTCTAGCAGGGATACGCTCAACTAAGCACCAACGAGTAACCAGTAGTTACCAAGAATGCTCTCACTAACAAATACCCCGTGGTGCTGGAACTGAACTCGTTTTCAAAGAGCAAAGCAGTTGGAATTTTTCTTAGCTTAAAGGAATGTATGCATATACAATGTGAATAAAAGGAGCATGTGCGTTAGGCTGGGTCAATTTTCTAAGCCATAGTGTTCCTAGCAAATTCGGATTCTGCATTAAATTCTATGAAAAAAAGTCTTCTAGAGCATGCCTCTAAAATCAATTTTGAGCTTGCCCATTTTCGATTGAAATTTATGTAGAATTGTTTTAAGTATAGCAACCCATACTCCTTTAAATTCAACCAGTAATTTTAACGTTATCGCTTTACTTTCTTTTTCATTTTGTTTGTCACTATAAACACGTTTAATAATGTATAAAAAGTTGGATTTCGCTGTTGCGGTTTTGTTGAAAAAAAAGCATGTTTCTAAACAACTTCCACTCGTTTAAACGCAAAATGAAAATATCCAAATACCACAATTTTTGACTAAGAACAATAAAGTAACACTTTTATAAAGTAGAATCTTCTTCTGATTCCGAATATCAGAATGCATAGTTTGAAAGTGCAATATCTCAGTGAAGAAATAATATATTTGGGCAAGCTAAGTGGCAATTGAAAGACTGAAATACATACTTTAAGCAGCTGTTCTTAGCTTTTTGATTGATGGAAAAATGTTGATGCTACACTATGTCAAAATTAGCGCAGAAACAGCAATTTTTGCATCTTAATCATCTTTAGGCCAGGATATCTCGGAAACTAGATCTACCACAAGCAATTATATGTGATATTCGGAATCAAAAGAAGATTCTACTTTAGAAAAGGGTTACCTTATTGTTCTTAGTCAAAAATTGTGGAATTTGGATATTTTCATTTTGCGTTTAAAGGAGTGGAAGTTGTTTAGAAACATGCTTTTTTTCAACAAAACCGCAACAGCGAAATCCAACATTTTATACATTATTAAACGTGTTTAAAGTGACAAACAAAATGAAAAGGAAAGTAAAGCGATAACGTTAAAATTACTGGTTGAAATTAAAAGAGTATGGGTTGCTATACTTAAAACAATTCTACTTAAATTTCAATTGAAAATGGGCAAGCTCAAAATTGATTTTAGAGGCATGCTCTAGAAGACTTTTTTTCATAGAATTTAATGCAGAATCCGAATTTGCTAGGAACACTATGGCTTGGGTTCCGCCCATACAAATGGACCCACCCTAATGTGCGTGTAAACCGAGTGTGCAGCCAAGTGGTGTAATGACAGAAAAATTAAAAAAATGCTGACTGCGTTTAGAATTAGAATTATGGTGCGCTAATTGATTTCGCAAAGCCATGCGAGCAAAAAGCTTTATTAAGCTTGCATTTGAGCTATGATTTGAAATAACTTAACAGTTTTGAGAGCTAGTGTAAATTTAGATTATCTCATTCTCAAGTCTAGATAACGCCTTTTAACGTTCTGCTTCACTTCCTCACTACTACTGCCCTTGTCATTTTAAAGGTTTACAAAAATAATTAACACCACCAAAGCTTAGTGTTGGCGTACGGTTTGAGTTACAATAATATAACAGTTTCAGGAGCAATGTATTATTTAATAATTTGATATTCATGCAAAGGAATATTGAGTTAAATATAAGCAAGCTCCAAATTAAAATGCATAAAATGCTTACTTCCGCGTGGAGGGTGTTCGGGAAACTTAATCACGATGTCAAGAATGGCATTTGTTTTGGCTGTTAAGGAGAAATAAAATATTGAACCCGGTGGAGGTACTCACAAGACACTGCCTCATGTACAGAGGCGAGCTACATACTACCGCAGATGCTGCAGAATCTGCAAGGATGATGAGGGAGAGAGGACGATCGAACAACTCCTTTGTCAATGTCCGTCTCTTAACAAAACAAGGCGGCGTTTTCTTGCGACTCCTTTCCCCGATAACGTATGTAAGATGGCAGAAGTCGACGTATGTGGCCTGGTGAACTTTATTAGACTTTCACACTGTTTCGAAAAGGAGGAGTAATCTTTTCTCTCGTGGTATCAAAATGGGCCTTTACACTGGCCTAAGTGTGCCGATATGGCGGCAGCCACTGCAACCTAATCTAAACCTAGCCTGTCGCTAGCGTCCACGACGAAGGTAGGCTTGTCCACCACGGCGCGCTGTTGCAAACTTTTTCGAGCATATTTTACGCCCAACTTGCAACTTCTGGTATTGCAAGAAGTGGCGCCTGCAACGCAGTTTTCTCTCTGAGTTCTGGAAGGTTGTCAGCAGAGCTTTCAGCCTCTCCTCTTACTCCTCCTCCTACGCACTTTGGCGCAACATGTCTAGAGACAACCTCACCTCTTCTTCCTATCTTCCTGTATTGGCAATTTTGATCCTGGCAAAGTCCCGTAATTAGTTTCCACCGCTGCCGTTGACCCCAATTGAAGTGTTATTCCTAGCTGTCTTCCTTTATTTGGCTAAGCACGGTCTGCTCGTGTGTATTAAAACAAATAGAAGAACTTCAAAGTGTTTAATTTTATGAGGTATACCTTTGGGATTTTTATCACTACAGTTTGAGAGGCAGTGTAACACTTTGCATTATATGACAGCTTCAAGCTTAAGCTTCTTTTTTATTTACTAAAACTTTTTGTTTAGGCCATTGGGAAGAAGAGTGCTATTTATATGCCAAGTCGGCTGTGAATAAAGGCAGTTTTTTTTTGGTTTTGTGATATTTGTTGAACTTGAAAATGTTGGTAAACTAAGGCAGTAAGAAATATGGTTGCATTGCTTCGTGTGATTACTATTAGAAGGATGAATTAATTACAGAATAACTTCTGCAGAACAGTCTCCGACTATTCTTATAAATACCTCTATCTTAATGCAGTTCCTGTGGCTGGAAAATAAATAAATAGGCACCTAATCATGCCAGTCTATGCCATACACTACTCTGCGTCTTCGTACTCAATGTGTAATCAGTACGCCATTGGGCTGAACAACAAACTTCTTTAATTTGACATACGAATCTACACACATACCTACATATCTGAAGGCATATATGTATTAGATGCGTTTTTTTTTCGGCAAAGTTTCTCAGATATTCCCTCCCGCCACAGAATATGAAAATAGGATGTTGTAGGATAACTAAGCTGATTTTTGTTTTTTTTTAGACAAAAAACTGAGTGGGCTACTCCAAAAACAGCGATTTTTTTTTAAATACCATGATGGTTTTAGATTCATATATGAAACAAGTAAGGAAGCCTAAGTTCGAGTGGATTCGAACATTAGATACTCAGCTGTATGCTTTCATTGTTTGTTTGCGTTTGTTCGATATAGGGTGTATTTTAAATGACACGAGTGCTGCATAAACAGGGCGCAGCCACTCCCATTTTCAAAATTTGTATCAATCATCCAAATAAGCATATAAATATTATTGTTAGTGCAAAATGACTTTTAGTTACAAAGACTTCACGTTACAAATTCCAAAAGGGTGTTCCAGAAATCTCTTTGTTAAAAAGTAGGCGTGGTTATAAACCGATTTCAATAAATTTTTGCGTGTCTATTAACACATGTTATAAAAGTGTATAAACCAAGTTTCATCATAATATCTCAGTTATTTGTCGAGTAATAGGCACGTAGATTCCTTTGTATAAAAAGAGGCGGTGCCACGCCCATTTTCCAAACTTTTTTTTATTTTTTGTTTCCGGTCTATTGTAGAACTCATGTCACAAAATTTCAGTGATAGATCTTTATATTTGACAGAGATATCGCTTAAAATGTTTTTATTAGGTCACTTTATAATACCCATATATAAAAGTGGGCGTGGTCGTCAACCGATTTTGGTAATCTTTCGTCCACACATTTGGCTAAGTAAATATATCACGCGTACCAAATTTCATCGATATATCTTTAACGGTTTCTGAGTTATGGCTTATAAAACTTTCAATATTTGCCCCTTAATAAGTGGGCGTGGCACCGCCCATTTTCCAAAATTTTTATATTTTTGGTTTTTGTGTCCCTAGTTGGACTCCTGCCACAAAATTTCAGTGATAGATCTTTATATTTGACAGAGATATCGCTTAAAATGTTTTTATTAGGCCCCTTTATAGTTCCCATATATAAAAGTGGGCGTGGCCGTCAACCGATTTTGATAATTTTTCGCCAAAACATTTGTCTAAGTAAGCACATTACGCGTACCAAATTTCATCAATATATCTTCAACGGTTTCTGAGTTATGACATATAAAACTTTCAATGTTTGCCCCTTAATAAGTGGGCGTGGCACCGCCCATTTTCCAAAATATTTGTACTTTTTGTTTTATGTCCGTAGTTGGACTCCTGCCACAAAACTTCAGTGACAGATCTTTATATTTGACAGAGATATCGCTTAAAATGTTTTTATTAGGCCCCTTTATAGTTCCCATATATAAAAGTGGGCGTGGCCGTCAACCGATTTTGATAATTTTTCGCCAAAACATTTTTCTAAGTAAGCACATTACGCGTACCAAATTCCATCGATATATCTTCAACGGTTTCTGAGTTATGACATATAAAACTTTCAATGTTTGACCCTTAATAAGTGGGCGTGGCACCGCCCATTTTCCAAAACTTCATCAAATTTCTTCATAAGGGCCTGAGCTCAATACGTGGGTAAAATTTTGTCACTCTAGCTATATTAGTGGCTGAGATACCAGATTTCCGATTTTTTCTATATAGGAAAAGTGGGCGTGGTCATGGTCCGATTTCGCCCATTTTCAACACCAACCGTCCCAGTCTCGATACCAACTTGCATTTCAAATTTCATCAAAATATCTCAATTTTTACGCGAGTTATCCTGCGTACGGACGGACGGACGGACGGACGGACGGACGGACGGACATGGCTCAATCGATTTCTCTTTTCACCCTGATCATTTTGATATATATAAGTCCATATCTATCTCGATTATTTCATTATGTTACAATCCACCGTTATGAAATCAAAATTATAATACTCTGTGTACTAGTACAGCTGAGTATAAAAACCACAGAATTAAAAACAAAAAACAAAAGATACATATTCTCATGTAAAATTAACGGCTTACTCAGTTTTTTAGTGCGAGCCATAGGGAAGGTACCAAGATCGCCTAAAGTGGAATTTTATTTTTTTAGTCACGAATTTTCAAGTTTGGACCCTGGTATTTCCAAGATACCTTAAATTTCTTTTTAATCAAAATATACAGGAATCTGCGCATATTAATGCAGTTTTCAGAAAAGTTTATCTGATCGAAATCGAGCTTTTTTTGTCCAAGCTACTTTGGTTCAATTGAAATATTCCAAAATCACTTTCATATTGAAAAACATTTTTTATTGTTGCAAGTACAAAATTCGAAAATTTATTATTTACATAAGTTTGTTGTCTAAAAAAAAACAAAAATCAGCTTAGTTATCCTACAACATCCTAATTTCATATTCTGTGGCCGGAGGGGTATGTTAGATCAAAAAAACGCATCTAATATGTATGTATTAATATCCTTAATTTTTTTCTATTTTTTATTTATTTTTATGCGCCATTTTGATTGTTGGCACTCAAATGCCAACTTACATACGCATTGGCCGGCTGGCTGCTCGGTTGGTTGGCTGGTTATTGATGGGTTAGACCTTACGAGGAGTTAGTGTGCGTTGCGTTCTTATGCTCTAATAGCACATGGTCACGAATAGTAGCTACAACTAGTTGCCACTAAAACAAAAAAAAAAACAGATGCAAGTAAACAAAGCAACAAAAAGTACCCAATAAAATTGTGCAATTTTCCTTTGGTAGATGCAGAGCCAGCGCAATTTTAATGATAGGTTGTTGTCGCAAAATGGCCAAAGCAGCAACAGCAGGCAGCAGCGCAATAATAATAACGGCAACAACAAACTGCAGAGGGGTTGAAAGGGGGGGAGGGGTGCGCAAGCGAAATGAGGGGGCTTAATCAACAGCAATAGAAATATTTACAAAACAAAACAATTTTCTTTGCTTTGTTGAATTCGCACAACAAAATGGCTTTGCTTAAATCGCAATAAAGCAGCAACTCACAGGCAGTCCGGCAGTCAGCCAGTCGGGGAGCCAACACAGTCATTTCGTTTAGGCGCTGCTGTGCCTTAGAATCTCAGCGCTTGGTTACTCGCACTTTCTTGTCTGTCTTATCTATTTTTCAATGCTTGTTTTTTTATTCTATTTTTTTTGCTTTCTTTCGCCCTTTTTTTTGTTATTTTTAATTCCATTGCGCGCTTGTTGTTGAAATTACATTCCAGCCCACCGCGTTTTCTTTTAGTTTCCTTATCAGTGCGATGCGGTTTTCAACATCTTTGGCGAAAAAATGAGGGAGAAGAACATCTGGCGTTGATTTTAATTATATCTCGTGCATGGCATACATACATCTTTGATTAAATTCATGGCGCACAAGCACACATACGCACAAATATACATATATGAGTACTCAATGAATATATACGCGCTTATATGTGCATATGTGTGTAGCTGCGTTGCATCTGTGGTATGAAAAATATTGATTGTAGACCAAGTTTAATAGAAATAGATTTTTCCAGTTTACGACAAATCTATGTACAGCGAAGGGGGCGTGGCGTGCACAAATTGCTTTGTGCTATGCAAAGAAAAAAAAACAGATGCTGAAATTATTTGGTGGCGTTTGCAGGAGCAATGTTTGATGAAGAGTAATGCGACAAAATTGTTGTAGAAATTTAGAAAAAGAAGAAAGGGAAAAATGTAGTAGACATTTTCAACAGAAAAAGATTGAAGAATTCGTGGAAGTTCTTTCATTCGATTCATGCAGAATATTTAAATGAAATTCTTACATTCTAATCTATATTACTATAGCTAAAAATGTATAGGATTATGCTAAATATATAACATATTTATTTACAGCCACACTGAAATGCTACACGAATTCTGAAACTTTAAATGAATACAGTGGCTTTAAAATTTTAATCAGCTGTAGAACTGCTCATTCAAATGCCGACGATGTTGCGCTCTATTTAATTTAAAAAAAGTCAGATTTTCAAGTTTATAAAAAATAGTACATTGGATATTAAACTGTGAAAAATTACAATGGGCTTAAAACTGTCTTTAAATGTCAAGTTTTCATAATAACTGTACACCACGTCAGCTCTATTTGATGTATGTTATACAGAAAAGTCTGATTATAAAGTTACAAAAAAGCCAAAATGGCTTTTAAACTGTGAATTACAATGGCTTTCGAAGCAGACATAGAATTGTCCAATCAACGACAACTTACGACATCGGCTCTATTGTTTGTAAAAAAAGTATGATTCCGAAGTTTCACAAATAATACTCAGGCTCTTAAACTGTGTACAATTACAGTGGTCTTCAAAGTGATTTGAAAATACCAGATTCTGATAATAAGGGTACACCACATACGCTCTTTTTGATATATGTAAAAAAGCAAAGTCTGATTATAGTCACATAGAAGATACAGTGGCTTTGAAACTGTACATTAAAATCACTTTCAAATTTTAATCAGCTGTAGAACTGCTCATTCAGTTAAAGACAGCTCATGGCATCTGCTCCATTTTTTTTTTATATAAAAGATAAAATTCTGGTTCACTCAGGCTCTCAAACTGTGTATAATTACTGTGAGCTTCAAATTTGCTTTAAAATGCCAGGTTATCGTAAAAAAAGAAAAGCACGTGCACTTTATTCGAAGAATGTAAACCAGAAAAGTCTGATTATAAAGTTATAAAACGCTACAATGTATTTTAAACTGTGCACTAAAGCGGCTTTCAAACTGTAATCAGCCGTGGCACTATTCAGTTAACGACATCTCACGGCATCGGCTCTATTTTGGTAAAGAGAAATGTCTGATTTGATCTGAATGTTCAAAAATAATACTCAGGCTCTTCAAGTGTGTGCGATTACAGTGTCCTTCAAAGCGACTTGGAAATGCCAGGTTCTTTTAAAAACAGTACACCATGTCATGGCTGCTGTGGTGAAGTGGGTAGAGTGCTCGCCTGCTATGCTAGAGGTCTCGCGTTCAAACCACGGTCCGAGCAAAACACCAAAACAATTTTTCTAATTAGTAAAAATCCAATTATTGGGTTTTTTAAGAGCAGCGGTCACCTCTCGGCAGTGAGCGGCATACCCTCCGAGTGTATTTCTGCCATGAAAAAGCTTCTCACAAAAAATGCATTCGGCGTTCGGAGCCGGCATAAAACTGTAGGTCCACCCAATTAGTAGGAAAAACAAAAAGGAGCACACCTCGAATTGGGAGAGAAGCTGGGCCATAAAACTCGTCAGAGTTATAATAGCGCCATTGTATTATTATATTACACCATGTCAACTCTACTTCACGCATGTAAAAAGAAAAGTCTGATTATAAAGTTAAAAAAACTACAGTGGCTTTTAAACTGTATATTACAGTTGCTCTCAAATTTTAAACAGCCGCCGAAGCCGTTCATGTTCAATTAACGACATCGTTAATTGATTAATCCTTTATTTATTTTAACTTTTACAAAATCAGCCATAAATTTGTTTAATTGTTGCGGAAATAAGAAAATCGTAAATATCTGACACATACACACACACAACGGTAGGAATTCATGTATGTTAATGTAAACATATTACATACAACAGCTGCTTGTGTGACACATGCGCCACATGCCGCGTTACGACAGCGGGAATTTTAGCGCGCCAAAGTGTCAGTTGCGGGTTTGATTACTTGAAAATTAACAAAAAGAAAATGTGTCGCTTGTTTTTTGTATAAACAGAGAGAGATGAAATCAAAAAATAAAAGTCATTCATTAGCAATTCATTTTATTTATTCAAATGAACATAAGAAATGTTTAAATGCAAAATACAATTTACTATTGCACGCAGCGCGGCGCCTGATATCCCAACGAGTAAAAGACTTAAGCAACAAACTTGATTTTGTTTGATTTATGAGCGAAAAATTGGCAAATGAAAGGAAAATTACGCTTCTACACAGTTTGTAAAAAACACTTCCAATTTCAATTTTCTTGTTGAATTAATAAAAAAAAAATAAGCAGCATATATGTACATATGTATCTGTGAACATAAGCACACATACACACTCCTTATGCTAAGCTTAAACTTCCTTTCGCTTTCCTTTGCAGCTTTTCAATTTAAATTCATGCTCATCATACGGCACACAGTGGGGGCACCTCCATACAAACGCGGCCAAAAATAGTAATAATTAAGCTAGAATCTTGAAACTCGCAACTTAAGCTTTTTTGGTTGAAATTAGTAAACTGTGAAAATTTGAACAAAATCCACCCACAAATACGCCCACCTCCCATATAACGGTATTTTTGAAATTTCAGCATTTTCCTAACTATTATAGCTAAAATGCTCCATTTTGATTAGTGTATACATTTTTGAAATATAAATCAAATGCGGTGATCATTTTGGAAAAGGGGTAAAGCACTTCACCGTTTTTAAATTAAAAATATATGCACTTTTAAGTATGTTATAAGCATTTATCATAAAACTTTCATACAAAAAAATCACATTTCAAAAAAATTTTATACCAGAAATGAAGTTACACTTTTCTAAAGGATTTCAGTGTGCTAAACCTGAATATGGAGTCAGATTTTCCAAATTGTTTCTAGTTTCTAAGATATTCAAGCCCAAATAGGCAAAAAACACGTTTTTTGGCTCTATTCCCTGCTTAATATCTTTTACGTAATTACTTTCCACTCAAATTCGATTAAACCAGTTGAAAGCACAATCATTACCCTTGAAAACAGCGTTTAGCTTCTTCGAATATCTTAATTAGAATTGGAAATATCGATATTTAAGTTTCACCATTTTGACAAATATTCCCCATACAAAAAAATTTAAACTTTTTGAAGCATACTTCTGGGCATTTTGTATGGGAAAAACTCAAAAAACACCTTCCATAAAAATGTTCATAAAACAAAATGGAGCAAACGAATTTTTACACTTTTTTCGCCAGTTTATAAAAGACATTCAGGAGCATCAAATATTAAAAAATTGAGGAGGTAATATTTTTTGTTTTTTTTTTCATTTCATTTTAAAATTTTACAATTTTTACAATTTTTTTTTTATATTCTAAAATAAAAAAGCTACCAAAGATAATAATTAACGCTGATAAAAAAAATTACCTCATAATTTTAAAGTATGGACCATTTGCTGAAAGACGATAGAGAAATATTCGATTAGTCGCCTAAATATAAACGTTTTTCATAATGTCAAAAGTAACATAATTAATGCATTTACAAAAACGCAGTTTTAGGCAGATGGGAAAAAAATTATAAAAGCTAATGGAGCAAGTGAATTTTTAAAATGAAAATACAGTTTGATTAAGAATATATTATTTCAAAGCATAAAAAAAATTGAGTAGGTAATATTTTTTGTTTTTTTTTTTTTATTCAAAGTCGAGGAAAATTTTTTTATCATCGACATTTTTTGTGAATATTTGAAAATTCATATAAATTCAACAGTGAACGCTATTTACAACTAAGTTATTTTTTCTGAAAGAGAAAATCATTATCTATGTAACGATGTATCATTCGTGTATGTAGGTTAACAGTTAAATGAGAAAGAGCGTTTTGTATGAGGTGTGTTCATTGAGAAATAAGGGACCTATTTTTTGCTCAACTTTGGGCACCCTGTACGGCTAAACGAAAAGAGACTCAAAAATTTTTATATAAGCTTTTTTATTACAATTTGATGTATCTGTCGATCTCTATTTAAAAAAATGGTTTTACTCATACTTTAATTTTGAATTTATTTTTGGCCGCAATCACCCATTGTGCGGCAATAACAACCATATAAAAAAAACAATAATAAATAGCGTAATAAATGAAAAATCAATTTATATTTTACAAAAGTTATTGCAAGGAATTTATGTATTTATGTATGTATGTTGTTATTGCCGTATGATGAGCATCGCTAACGCCGCTCGTTAGTGGTTTGTCTGTTTACACTATTGGTAGAGAAAGGTTTAATTTCAATTTCGTATCTTTGGAAGGTGTGAATATTTACGCGTTTTGGCAATAGAAAGGAGATGCCGAGCAAGTGAAATAGTAAAAAGAAAAGTTTGCGAAAAAATGAAAGTAAATTTAAAATTGAGTAGTACTGAGTAGTACGTATAAGAAAGTACTTTAAGCCATACAATTAAAAATTGAAAGCTGCAATTATTATTTTTGTTAAGAGAAATGAGTGCAGAAAATATTTTAATATAATTCAGACACTTCCCTTCAGTTCTTTCACATAAATAATGGTACCTAGTAAAACCACTAATTAGACATTTGCAGTGTATAACCGCTTATTGCATTATTTTCATTGCAATTGTGTAATTCATGGAACAAGAAAGTAACTACAAACGCCCACCAACGCAATTAAAGCAAAATAAGAATGAGTGAATGAATTAATTATACATAAGTAAAGCGTGACGAATGTAGAACTAGTGGCGGTTAGTTATAGAACTTGTGTCGTTGGTGGCAGTGACGGTGGCAATGGCATTTACATAACAATGCAGTTAAATATCTACACACAGCATGCTGCGTAGTAATTTTGCCGCTGCTGGCAATGATTGCAAAAGTTAAATTTAAGTTAAACTGAAATAACAACAAAAATTATATATGTGATGCTTTTGTTATTACATACAAACATAAATGCATACTCACTTACTTATATACATATTTACTTGTCGGTAGCAACAGCCACAGCAACAGAAAATAAAGCCACAAAGGACCCGTTGCATGGCAATTTCACAGCCGCAGAGAAACAATAAAAGTAGTTACAAGAATAGCTACTTTTGTGCTTAAGTAAATATTATGCGTTAAGAAGAATAGCAAATAATAACAATAACAATAGCAATAACACTTACTACTTATTTCACCTACTGGTGTTACAGTTTTGTCAAGTAAATGTTACTAGACACTTCAACGCGAAGCTAATGAAAGTGGTTGTGTGAAGAAAAGAAAAAAATGGTGTGAGAGCTTTTGCTGGCCACAAATGAGCCTACTTTTCTTTTTGAACAAAGAGCGGGAGTTTGATAATTTCCTTAACATGAATATTGTCATGTTTTCAATGATAAAAAAAAGTGATTGTGCAAATCATCAATAAGCATTCCGTCGAAAAAAAATATTATATTTTAAAGTACTTGATATTTACTGTCAAAACGCATTAAAAGCGAACGCCAAATTCTATTTAGAGTACATATGTAATTCTTTCTTTAAACACATTCGCAACGACAGGTTGCTGGTGGGCAACAAGCTGTCACATTTAAAATCTATATCATGCTCTAATAGACGACAAATATTTTTAAATGTAAATACGATATTTCTTGACTCAATTGCATACTTTTTTTATAATTTGACAAGCAAAAATAAGGTGACGAAGTTGGACTTATGTAGTTGACTTATACTCGTAAGCATATATTCGTTATTTAGTGATTAGATTATTTAATGATCATTAACTAAAGCATGTTTTATTTTGGCAACTCTTTAATGACTAAATATGATTACTTTCCGCATTTTAATGATTAACTGTTAATTAAATTTAAATACATTATTTAATCGATTAACTAATTTTAAATGCATTATTAATAATTAATTGCGTGCTTAATTAATTTATCGATTAATTATTTTTGTCGATTATTTTCATATTTTTAATAATGTTATTGTGATGAGTGTTGATTTAGTTGAAAAAATGCATCAGCTAGTTGAATAATTAATTTTAGTTGCATGTTTATTTAGATTATTTTATATTATTTTTGATTTTTGGAATTGCTTTTTAATTGTTAAGTATTGATTAAATTAAAAAAAAAAATACATTAATTAGTCGATTCAGAAATTTTAATTGCATGATTAATGTTTAATTTCATGCTTAATTAATTAATTCATTTATTATTATTATTGATTAAATGTTAGCTTAGTTGAAAAAGTACATTATTAATTGATTATAATTGCATGTTTATTTGGATTATTTTCAATTATTATTTTTATTTGCATGTTTAATACAATACTACGAATATTTTCTATTATTTCTGGTTGGTTGATATTGATATTATGATTTAATTATTTTTACTCTTGTCAATTACTTTCACCTTTCTAATGATTAAATATTAATTTAGTTGAAAAAGTACATTAATTAATTGATTAATTAATTATAATTGCATGTTTATTTAGATTATTTTCAATTATTATTATTTTTTATTTTTTTATTTGCAAGATTAATACAATACTATGATTACTTTCTATTATTTCTGATTGATTGATATTGATATTATGATTGGATTATATTTATTCTCGTCAATTACTTTCACCTTGATTAAATATTAATTAAGTTGAAAAAGTACATGAATAAATCGATCAATTAATTTTGATTGTATGAGTATTTGCATTATTTTCAATTATAAATATATTTTTTTATTGCATGATTAATACAATTATTTGATTATTTTCAATTATTACAGATTTTATTTTTACTTTTTTCTTTTCATTATAATAGCTTAATTATTTTCATTCTTGCCTAAAAAATGTTAGGCTTTGACTTTTTTGTTTGTAAATAAAACTCGTGCTAAATTTGCTACCTTTGGCATTTCTTCAATACGAGCAATTTCCTGCTTCATCTCCAACCGCAATAAAAGTAAATGCACTTTATTATTACTCTAATTATTATTTTTATTGTATTAATTATTATAAATACTTTTGAACATATTTTGCCAACAACGCAAACCAGTCTATCCACTCTAATTGTTTAACAAAAAATGCTGCAAAACAAAAAACGAAAAACAAAAAACAAAAAATCCCACTGAAATTACTTGAAATTTATTAGTTTTTAAGTGCGCATTTTTTCTGCCGATTTAGTTGACATGGTCATTGGTGAGATAAGCCAAATTAATTATGAATGCAGCCAAATTGATTTTTTGCATTGCAATTGCCAATTTTTTTTTTTATTGAAAATTGAATGCAGCAAGAAGTTGGCTGCGGCAAATTTATGCCAGTATGTACGTAAATACATACGTGAATGGCCAGAGGCTAAGTGATATTAAAGTAGATATTTTTGTCTGCAAATATTTACAATGTACATATGTATGTATGTACACACGCCCGTTTGGTATTTATCTATGCAAAATATGAAACAGGTTTGCTTGTACGTGCGCAAATTTTATTTATTTTCTGTTTTTGTAATAGACTTTTTAAAATTTTTTTTTTTCTAATAGTAGGTATCTTTGTGCATTTGAAATTTTCAAACTTTGCAGCTCAGCGCCTTTTTGTTTACTTTATCTGCAATTTGACAGCGCATGCGCAGCATATACACATATGCACACACACACAATGCCACAATGCCAGCGGTACACCTCGTCTCGCCTCGTCTAGTTTGTCGGGACTGGTGGCCTGTTTTTGAACATTTTCATTTACTGACTGACTTACTGGCTGTATGCTGCTGCTGCTGGTGGGCATAAATTGACTTGAGTCTTGAGTCTACATAACATCAAAAGAAATATAACTTTTTGGCAATTTTTGCATGAGCGTTTTTTATTTATTCTGTTTTTTTTTGGCAAATTTTTCGCTGCTTAGCAATGGCGCTTCGTACGATTTAACGCTTCTAGTTAGATGCTGTGGCAGATAGTTAAGTGACTGTGCAGCAGGTACAAACACCTGTCAATGCTTTGCAAAAACAAAAAAAAAACTGCATTATGAGTTTATTGCGCAACAGCATAGAGGCGGTTAATAAATGTGTATACAAGTAATGGAAACAATTTAAAAATTGCTTTGTTTTTGGTGTATTTACTTATTTAAGTTTGCACAGACATACTTACGTGTGTGTGCTTGAGTGTATCCTGTAAAAATCATGGGATTATATGATAAATTTAGTGGTAGGTTGGAGTACTTTCAAGGTGATCAAAAACACAGAACCAAGAGAGCGACTCGTTTATCTGCATCGGCTCGTAGTTAGCCGAACATTGCTACGAAAACTGAATGTATATCGCGATAACGACGAAGCAACCCACCAAAAAACTCGATGAACGTGGAATTAAGAGGGTAATCCAGAAAAACCCTGGCAATCGCTTCCACATTCGTTGACATAATGCCTGACATTAGCATGGGCTTGTCATTGGAGGGAAGGACTTGCCCACTGCATTACCGCCGAACGAATAAATCACGCAATACCGCAAGGATTCTAGTGAATCAAATAAAGAATACCTTACAGGGAAGCAGAGAAAGAAGGCAAAAAATGTAAGGCATGATGGAAATTTCCACTGGTATTTATTCCAGTTCATTTTTCGCGCTCCATTCTACTTTGCATTACGTGGAATGGGTAATGGAAGCTCATTCCACTCTGCATTACTGGCAATGCGTGAAAGAAGTGATGAACTGGCCAGATGTTCCATGGCAAGGCCTTCTATCATGCCTGACAGGTAATAGCGATGACCAAATTTTTGCTGGGAAGTGCGTACATATGTTTGCATGTGTGTACGAGTACATATGCATGCTCGTTTGAATATGCAGGATTTAGTAATAAAGAGACATTGAAACGCGACACGACATGTTGGTGATTGCGCTAGAAGCATTTTATTATTTTTTTTTTTAAAGAAAAGCATAATTATGTATGTATATAATGCTAATAATCAAATTGAATTGGCAGTCGTTCAAATCTGTTCAGCGATTATTAAATTTCATTAATTTTAGTACCTACTCCATGGAATAATCCCATGTATGTACTCCTTGGATTACTCGGGTGTCATGCGGAAATCGGAGTATGTCATCCCTGCAAGGATATCGCCATGTTAAATGGACCATATTTCTTATATGAAATGTGGCAGGTTGAGGAGTACTCGGTTGGTCCATAGCGAGTACTCTATACACGCGTGCATGGAGCACTCGACTTTTTTGCAGGGTATAAACATACAAACGTGCTCAACGTGCTCCGCGCGCAACACAGACAAAGTAACAATCGCCTAATATCGGCTTGAGTTATTTACTAGCTGATAAAAATTTTGAAATTACGACTAGCCATAATGTGCCATGGTACAACTGACTGAGAGACAGCCGAATCGATACACACAGTCTCATTATCAGCCAGTCTTACCACTCCAGTCGGTGGGTTAGTCGGCCAGTTATTCAGTGAGTCAGACAGTAGATTATATACTAAGTATAAAATGCAGTTGCAGTAAAGGGGCGCTCACACATCCATCCACCAAGCCCAAATAATTTTTACTATTGTATTTGTCAATTTCATAAAATAACTACTGAACAAATAAAGCCACTCTGTTTGTGGTATTAAATACTTAGACGAAGAACGCAAAAATTTCATAAGACTAGTGTGAAACAACGATTGCGGGGTAAGCGACGTACAACAGAATGCTATGCAGCATATTTTTGGGTGCTTGTAATTGGAAAGAGAACTACCATATAGCACGTTTTTTACTTGCGAGCTGCTCACCTAAAATGGTTTTATGAGTGGGAGTTTTACTTACTTTAATAACTAATAACAAGATATGGAGAGCGGCGTCAGTTAAACTTTGAGATTTTATACAATAAACGGTTAATAAAGTTTGAAGTCCACTGTAATAATGTACAGTTTAAGAGCCCGTGTGAAATTCTAGAAACTGTAGAGCATCGCTTTTCTTTTTTTTTTTTTTGGATACCAAATAGAACCGTTGTCGATGAGTTAATGGCTACGTTCAGAAGGCGCAACCGTGGCGCAACAGTTGCGCAACTGTTGTGTTTTATCTTCTGAACGCAACGTTGAGTATTTCTGATCAACACAACATGTTGTGATTTTGGAGACTTTTTTCCATCATAAATTTTTTACGCTCACTTTACACAACATGTTGAGCTTACGATTTTGACATATGTACAAAAATATAAATAGTGTTTATGAATTTTGGAATGTAATAAATATGTTTCAAAGCCGCGAAATTATTGGCGATTACGTTGGGGATAATTAAAATACTAATCTGTTTATTTAATGTATCAGCTCGTTCAGAAGGCGAAAATTGTATCACTTTCCGATTACTGATATCTACACAACAGTTGTGCTCCACCGTTGCGCCTTCTGAACGTACCCAATGTCGCTACTGAAGTTCTACAGCATGAGCAGCTGATTCAAATGTGAAAGCCAATGTAATTGTGCACAGTTTAGGAGAACTTGTAGCATTTTTGAGCCATTATATTCAGACTTGGCTTTTTTTATTTTCTTGAAAATTTATAATCATACCTTTCTCTTTTATAGATAAGTATATCAAATAGTGGCCGCTGTGGTGCAGTGGGTAGAGTGCTCGCCTGCTGTGCCAGAGGTCTCGGGTTCAAACCCCAGTCGGAGCAAACACCAAAAAAATTTTTCTATATAGTAAAAATCCAATTATAGGGTTTTTTAAGAGCAGCGGTCACCTCTCGGCAGTGGGCGGCGTACCTTCCGAGAGTGTATTTCTGCCATGAAAAAGCTTCTCACAAAAAATGCATTCGCCGTTCGGAGCCGGCATAAAACTGTAAGTCCACCCAATTAGTAGGAAAAACATAAAGGAGCACACCTCGAATTGGGAGAGAAGCTCGGCCATAAAACTCGTTAGAGTTATAGTAGCGCCATTGTATTATTATTATTATTTTTTCCAACATACAAATATTCAAATTTCAAGTTTTCTTTCAATTAATTATCATCTTAATCAAATAATAATGTTAGTATAAAGGTATAAAGGTATCTGAACTTGAGATTTTACTTAATGTCTGTCAAAATGGAATATTAGAAAACTAAATTATATAAGATATCAAATAGAGCAGATATAATGGGCTGTCGTTTTCTGAACACTTCTAAAGCTAATTAAAATTTGAACGCCACTGTATTCATATGCAATTGTCTATTTGCAGTTTGAGAGCGACTTTTATTCATATACTTGTAATAACGAATTGTGGAACGCTGGACATAAACATCATGCTTTTTGGAGCAGAAAAATCTAGAAAAAAACTAGACCTGCTCTGTTAATTCTGTATACCAGAAGTAAAATTGTGCATTTATTTTTGCTTGTCTGAACCGAAAGAATTTCTTCTTGGTATTTTCTGTTTCACACAAGCACCGTAAATGCCTACATATTTCATGAGCTTTTTACTGATTATTATTCAAACAATTTTAACCCTTTTTGAACAACCTCTTATAATGATCATCAGCCACGAAGAGTAGAACCGCGCAACTGCAAAACATAATCGCATGAAGCGCCACCATTGCCAAAGCAAAGTCAAAAATCGACGAATAACACTTCTTCATATTCTGACTGCAAATTTCCTAGCACGTACTTAACTTGCCACAAAAAAAAAGAGAAGGTTGCCTCTGTTCGAAAACCAATTTGCTATGCCTTCTATTTCCATATCAATTGTTCACTGTTTTGATGCTTGATTTATTTGTGTTATTACTTTTTACTTTCAACTGTTATTACTTTAAGTTTGTATATTATTTGTTGAAACTTAGTATTTTATTTATTAATATTTTTCCTAACCAACAAAAAAGGAATTCACTTTCTGCACCTAATAAACTTCTAAAAATTGCTTTACTAACCACACTAATTAGCGAAATCACGCCGTAGTGCGCACAATACATACATTCATCCTTATTACACCATTGCAAAAATGTCCTTGTATTCTACATCCACTTCTCTTTATTTATTTATTTATTTATTTTCTCACCTCTAGCACACTACTCCTTGCTAAATTTGTTTTCACTCACCTCAAATGGCGTGTTAAAAATTATATTAGCTTCTGCTGTTTTCGCTTTGCGGTCAAATCTTGTTTGAATTTGCCTTTGTTTTTTTTTTTTTTGTTGTTTAACTTTTTATTTCTGCAAGTGCGTACGGAAATTGCTTTTACTGCAAATAACACTGGATCACAAAATGAAATTTTTTGTCTGTACTTTGGACGTGACCATCCTGTCTATATGTAAAATCGGTCGCTGATTCCGAAAATCGGGCTCATTTTTAATTCTATGGGAAGGTTTTTGAGATATCGGCAATTTACCGTTATTTGGCCACTGGCTCCACTTAATCCTGTATACCTTTTTAACGCAGTGAGCTATCTTCCTTGGAGTGACACTCAACGAAAGAAAATTAAATTTCCTTTTCATCGCTGCTATAACATTTTTCTGTAACTCTTATAGTTTCTGAAATATTGACGATTCAATTTGAATTTTTTCGATTTTTTACGATTTTTTGAAGAAGAAATTGAATTTGTCAGGCAATATCTTTTAAACCAATGTCTTCACCTTCGGTTTTACTCCTTTACGTGAAGCTCCATTCTATTGGGAAAAAGATAAGCTATCAACGAAGAAAATCCATGGTAAAATAGAAAAGTTATAGGCGATCAAGTAAATACATCCAAGTCGCGCAATGCCTCTGCACGGGTATATTCTATGCATGTTATACCAATACCTACACATCTGCAGTAGCAGCACATTGGCAGCGCAGTAGATAAAAGCCCATTTACGGGTATAACATGCATAGAATATACCCGTGCAGAGGCATTGCGCGACTTGGATGTATTTACTTGATCGCCTATAACTTTTCTATTTTACCATGGATTTTCTTCGTTGATAGCTTATCTTTTTCCCAATAGAATGGAACTTCACGTAAAGGAGTAAAACCGAAGGTGAAGACATTGGTTTAAAAGATATTGCCTGACAAAGTCAATTTTTTCTTCAAAAAATCGTAAAAAATCGAAAAAATTCAAATTGAATCGTCAATATTTCAGAAACTATAAGAGTTACAGAAAAATGTTGTAGCAGCGATGAAAAGGAAATTTAATTTTCTTTCGTTGAGTGTCACTCCAAGGAAGATAGCTCACTGCGTTAAAGAGGTATACAGGATTAAGTGGAGCCATTGGCCAAATAACGGTAAATTGCGGATATCTCAAAAACCTTCCCATAGAATTAAAAATGAGCCCGATTTTCGGAATCAGCGACCGATTTTACATATAAATAGGATGGTCGCGTTCAGAGTATTTTTTGGCTGTAGAGCAGTGTAACAGCAAAATTTGTTTGCGGTTTTTGCGGTGCAAAAAAATTTCTACTGGTAATTGATTTATATATTTTCACACCAGAAAGAGAGAACCGACTTGCGGGAATTATTAGGCGTTTGTGGCTGTAAATAAGAATGCTGTGGTAGCAATAAAAATCGAAGTTTAAAAAAAATGTGTAGCAAAAGTCATTAACATGTGGTGGCAACGTTTGCCTTGAACTTTTGATTTTTATTTAATTACTTCAGGTTTAGATGCTTCCATTGCTGTGCCAGACGCTGTGTTCTTAGTGTTCTATAAATTGTGGAGAGACAAGCAAACAGTTTAAGAGCGCTTGCAGCATTTTTTGGAAACTTAATAATCAGACTTTTCTATTTTATACATTTATCAAATAGAACGGACCTGACATTTGCAAATCACTTTGAAAGCCCCTGTAATAGTTTAGGGCTTAAAAGCTTGAGTTGTATTTTTGAAAAATCAAAGTCACACTTTTCTACTTCATATACCAAAATAGAGCCAATGTAATGGGTTGTCTTTAGCTGAACAGCTGATAAAAATTTGAGAGCCTATGTGTCCTTGCACAGTTTCGGTCGATGTGTAGTATTTCAGAATTGATGTACTTCATCTGAAACACCAAAATTGAGCCATTCGATATCTGCGTATGCGACAGCTAATTATAATTTGAGCGTCACTGTACCCATGTACAGTTTGGGAGTAAGTATAGTATTTCAGAGTTTAATTACTCGAACTGAAACGCAAAATTTGACCCATAGGTTTTCTTTTTCTGTGTGAGCTAATTAAAATTTTAGAGCCACTGTTGCCATCCACAGTTTCGGGGTTAGTGTAATATTTCAGAGTTTAAGTGCTTTATATGTAATGCTAATTAAAATTTGAGAGCCACTGTGTTCATGTACAATTTCGCGGGAAGTGTAGTATTGCAAAATTAAAGTGCTCGAAGTGAAACCCTTTCAGATTTAAGGTTAATTAAGGGGCACTTTCGAAATATGAATTTGCCACAAAACTACTGGAGTAGTTGTTCTTAAACTAGTTAAATAAATTGTTGCAAATAGAAAGATTAAACAGATATGCGCTTTCTACAGCCTATACAATTATTGTTACAACACACCGGTTATGAATGTGCACAAAATTTATTTGAAAATATTTTTGTGGCCAGGCCTACTTGTTGGCATTTAATTTTGTTTTTAAATTAAGCATTTATGTTTTTTAAATATTTTTTGGGTCATTGTTTGGGTCATTGTTTGGAGTTATGAGTAGCATTTGTAACGCCTTTCAATTAATTACTCAACTCAACACCAACAACTGCCGTTTGAAAGCATTTTGTGGTTGAACAAGTGGCATGCGGGTGGCGTTATTCGCCAGTCCTTTCCCGCGCTTATACTTAATTTTAACTCATTACGCTTTTTGCGAAACAACAAAATTGCATTTTACATTTTGTGCGCTGTGCCATTGAATAATTTTCTTAGTCAAAGGTGAATTAGTTTTAGTTTTCGGTTTTGTTTTAAATTTGATTTTCTCAGCTGTACCAATGCTGATTTGTTTTTTTGTTTGTTTGTAATGAAGCAACAGCAAACAGCATTCGCTTGTAATCGCTTAATATGGCGACTTTACATTGCATTGCGCTTAAAGCCTTTCACTTTTTTGCTAGTAGACAGAGACTATCTATGTATCTACTATATATTTTTTGCTGCCATAAAATCACAGGAAGCCATTTATTTTTGTTTTTTACAAGTTTATAATACATACCAACTGACTAAACCGCTTTTAAATTTGATGGGTTTCTATTTCATTTTCGTTTTCAATTTCGATTTCGCAATGAATGTGGCGCTAATACAAACATAAGTCTTAGTGTTTGTTTGTCTTCATGCGTCTGCAGGCAGACAGTCTTGCATATGAAAGAGATATGTTTTTTTTTTTCTATGTGAATGGTTAAAAATATTTTAATGAGTGATAAATTATGAGAATTTAATACGAAAAATGTTATTAAAAAAAACTGATTTAATGTAAATAAGTAATATGGAGATTAATATTTTATAAGGCAAATTTTTTTATGAATCGATGATCAAAAATGATGTATAGTTTAGTTATATGCAAATTTTTATGCGGGGCTCTTTTGGCATCAAAGTGAAGGGAACACATTGCGCTATAGCAGTTAAAATGTTTACACAATAATCAGTTGATTTTTTGATACCTTATATAATAAATAGTGATTAAAGTTTGAAACTCGCTGTGATAATGTTTAAGGGTCTGTGTAGCATTTTATAATTTGTAGTTAAGATTTTTATACATGCATCAGCTAATCTATTTTATCTTATAGAATAAACAATCATTAAAGTTTGGCACTCACTGTAATAATTTGCAGTTTAAGAGTATGTGTAGCATTCTATAAATTGTGGTTAAGGCTTTTACGCAAACCTCGGATAATTCTTTTTCATCTTACATATATAATATGAAATTTTTAAAGTTTGAAACCCACTGTAATAATATACAGTGTAAAAAACTGTGTAACACTCTATAAATTGTAGTTACAACTTTTACACAAAGCTCAGCTTATTTTTTACATCTTATACAGTAAACAGTAATTAACGTTTTCAACTTACTTTAATAATGTACAGTTTAGGGGTCTGTGTAGCGTTCCATAAATTCTAGTTAAAACTTTTACATAATCCACAGAAAATTTTTTACATCTTATGCGACAAAAAGGTTTAAAGTTTGAAACTCACTGTTATAAATGTACAGTTTATGAGTGTGAAAAGTTTGAAGCTCACTATAATGCAGTTTAAGAGCCAATGTGGTATTCTATATACTGTTGAACATAGAATTTTTTTTCTTCTTTTTACAAGCCTCAGCACATCCTATACAGCAAAAAGTGTATACAGTTTGAAATTCACTTTAATAATATACAGTATGAGAGCCTGTGTAACACTATAAATTGCAGTTAAAGTTTTACACAAGTCAAAGCTAATTTTTTATAACTTATACAATAAACAGTGTTTAAAGTTTGAAACTCACTGTAAGGATATACACTTTAAGAGCCGGTGTGACATTCTAGAAACTGTAGAACCTGGAATTTCTTTCGTATACAACTAATAGAGCCGATGTAGCAATAACTAATACTAAAGTTCTATTACAGAAGCAGCTGCTCGAAATATGGAAGCCACTGTAATATTGCACAGTTTAAGGTACCTTGTAGCATTTTGGAGACATTATAGTCCAACTTTTTTTTCTTAAATGTCAAATAAAGCAGACATCTTGCACTGTTGATATCAGAATTTGGTATTTGCAAGCCATTTTGGAGGCCTCTGTATTTTTTTCATTAAATATTTTGAAATAATTGTTCTATGATTGGTTAAAAATGGATCCCTGAAATTCCACAAAGCATTTGCAAAAAGTTTTTAAATGATACAAGACACTCAACTCAATGCAATTCCATTTTTGCTTCTCATCTCTACAAACTCTCCAGTGTGCCAAAACTTAGTTGAAAAGACCTTCAACATTTTCACTAACTAACTATATTCTCCATCGATTTTCAGCATAAAAGTAGCTTAAGCTTTTTCGTTTTTCTTGTGGAATTTTTCCAAATACATATACTTATGTATGTACATATACTTACGAGCATGTAAGTATGTACCCCAATCACTTTTTTGTTTTTACTATTACAACCTGCCTTAATATTCATTTGTAGTTACAAAACTACAAAGGCTATGGTTTAGCAAAAAAAAAAAAAGCAAACTGTGTCATTACCCCATCTAACACATTCGGTTGCTCGTTACATTGACTTTTATTGGCGTTTTAATATTTATTTCGTGGCGCATGATTGTTGTGTCGTTATATGAATGGTGGTCAGTGGACCAAGTGGCCCATACAAACATATGTAGGTACATAATATGTAAGTGGGTTTTGTACCTACATATGCGACTATATTAAGTGCGCTACACCAACGCGCAACTATACGCCGCCACTTGCATGATTTTATTGCCCTTTTGTCGGCTTTGCCAGTTGCCAAAACATACACACATTCCATTTCAGTTCATTTCATTGCGTTGGTGGATTTTTAAGTGCCGCAATGGACGGTGCTTTGAGTGTGCATTGGAGCAAATAATGTTGTACGCATGCGACGCTAAACAAGTCACTCAGCTCAGTATTTTTGTTTGCGTTTTTTGCTTTTTTTGCTTAATATGAAATGCCCTTTGATATGGCCGCAGGAGTTGCCTTTTTTCTTATTTCAGCATTTGTGTGATTTTCACGTGCCACACTTTCCTTGAGAGGAACGCATTGTTTGTGTGGCATTTAATAAGCCATTTTATGGGTTTCGTGCAACATTAATTCTAATCGCTTATATTTGACTAATCAATAACTTTGTTAGCCATGACAATGAATGCTTACACTCATACTGTGCTTCAGGTGTAACAGGACAATTCAAGGATGATTTCAAGAGGCGAACTACGTTCAGGTTTCAAAACTGAGAACACCCGTAGCCGCTTGCAGATCAATACCATTCCATGCCACGCTAGCAAATTATCGATTGTTACAACCAAACTCTTATTCGCCGTTCGTTTGTCATTTCAAAGGTTAAACGCAGCTTTAGCTACATTTTTTCATTTAATTTTTATATATTTTTTCCTTTAAAAATAAACTTTTATCTTAAAATATTGTCAGTTTAAGCAAATAGAAAATTTATTAGCCCGGAAATTATTGCCTAATTTGCGGAACAACACACATACTTTAGCTATCATAGTTGGCTATCAGCCAAATGCTTTCATGTATGAAGCAAACCAAGCAAAAGCCAAAGAGAACACACGCCTCAAGACGTGGAAGAAATCAGTTATAAATCAGCAGAGAATCTACAATAAAACAACAACAGCTTACATGTAAAAATCAATAGAAAAGGAAGTAAAGAAGGCAGAAGTTAAGTTAGAACTGAACATGAGATGTGGACTAAGCAAAAAAAAATTGAAATAAGTTTGTGCATGCAGAAAAAATATTTATATTCTACCCCTAGTAAAGCGTAGAATGCTTAAATTTGGGATAAGTATGTATGTATAAATGTGTAAAATATTTAAAATTAACTTAGAATATCGGACGTCCGATATCTGATTTAGAACGAAATTCTCAAACTGCTAAAATCTAATAAACTGTAAATTTGTTCTTTTAAGTACATGTCCATAGAGAGTGGGATGGAAAATAAGCAGTCTGATAGGTTTAAATATATCTGAACGAATGATCTGTGCTATAAGTTAAGATGACTTGAATTTCATTCATCAAAAATTGATCTTGGCTCTGCTTATAGTGCTGTTCGTCCTTGATAGCCTCTGCAGCCTTGCAATTTTTCACCATTAACTGGCAATAGTTTACTGAAGAATGAAAAGTTAGATTAAATTCAATTATGCAAACAATTACAAAACTTATGAGGTGGGTTTTGCCGAAGGCCGAGCAGAAGTTCCACAAACTCACACTAAATAAGAGCACTTATAAGTATGTGTTAAATTCGATCACACGCACATACAGCTTGAAATGTTTACAGCAGCTTTCCGTCATGTAAGAGAGAGTGTTGGCGAGAGAGGGACGAGTAGGATAATTAGCAGTAGCTAGTAGCGGGGGTTAGCAGTGGTGCAGTCATAACGTGAAAGCAGTGCAGCAAAAGTAGTCAGTACAGCAGAGCGACAGTAGTCCGGCGGAGAGACAGCAGTAGCAGCTGCAGCAGAGCGACAGTATTCCAGCGGAGCGACAGAAGTGCAGTGGCAGCCTGGAGTCGATGGTGACACCTATTGTATGTTTGGGTTCTTGGGGAGACGTATACTCAGTGGACTGGCTCATGCTGGACATCACCACCTCTGTGAATAACACGCTCTCTAGTAGATGTCGGTATGGAGGGCGTGTTGAACCAGCTGTGTCACATGGATGAGCTTAGCGGCGACAGAGTGGATAGGTAATATACACTCTCTCCTCAATCACCTCCACCAATCCACAGCTAGAATCAGATCAGAGAAGAGGCTGTTGGCCATAAAAGCAGCAAGCCCGTTATCACCTGGTCGAGTTGGCGAAGAAAGAGATTTCTTCGTCATTCTCGCCAAGCCATGGATGAACAGCGTCATAACGCCGTCTCCTCTAATCAGTCAGCTAGCAGGAGGAAGTTTTCTTTCGCGTTGGTTTACCTACGTCTGAATGATTCGATCTGCACTGCATCAATCGCTTATACATATGTGCACTTTCATAATACCAGTGAGAATTGCAGTGGTTTCTGCGAATGCGAATGAACAGGGGAAACGGTAGCGCTGGTCACTACTAAGTAATTTAGTATTGTATTGGTAGACAGCGGAGTACCCAACAGACCAGGAAGTAAGCAAAATGTAATAGGAGTTGAGATCAAGCTTATAACAATTGTCCATTGTAAGCTTATTGCAATACAGGTTTTATAAGCTTAATTGTAAGCTTGTTCACAAGCATGATTTTAATAGTTCAGGAACACTTAATTTATGTAAGCCTTTCTCAATACTCCTTATGTTAAAAAGCTTGAAAACAGTATTACAATAAGCTTACTTTACCTTTGCAAAGAAAGCTTGAAAAACTATTAATAATAACATTGTTTTAAGCTTTCTGTAAAATTTTTTTTTATTTTGGTTTTACAATTATTCATATAATTCATTGATTCCTTTTTCGAAAAGGGAAGTAGAAAAGCCTAAATAATATTCAATCTAATGTTGAATGTCCCACTATATCATACCGTTGGATTGAATTTCAGGTTAATGTTATGGTTCGAAACAGGAGGAGAATATAAAATAAAGAACATTGAAGTAAATGTGAAGAAGGAAAGAAAATGAAAAGGAAAAGCAAATAAAATTTTTTTTCTTTTTTCTACTATTTATACATACAATTGTGTTTATAAGCTTACAACAAGCTTTCACAAGTAATATTTTTCTACAATTACATTTGTAAGCTTATAAAAAGGGTGCCGTTTTGATTTTTCTACAATTATTCCTAAGTTTTTTCAATACTTTACACAAGCATTCCTCAAGCTTAACGCTTATATTTGGAAGCTTGTTGTAATATTATTCTCAAGCCTTTTGGTTTATTGGGTATCTATCAGGTGTTGTTTTGTAGTATGAGACTACCCAATAAACACTGTAATGAACTATCGAAAATGACCTTCAATACCACTTAATTATGAATATGGAACTTACAAACAAGCGTCGGTGGCTCTACTAAATGTTTCGTAGGTTGTGAATCTTCAAAGCCATATTTCTGCATAGATGTTGAATCCAGAATGTTGATCCCAGAAAATTCTAATTGGCCTTGTGATAGAAAATTATCTACACCTTGGAACTCATCCAAGAACGCTCTTGCGAGTAGGCATTTTCGCTTATTTTGTATTTTTTACTTTTTGCCAGATTGCTTCTAAGATTCGCGCTTCGCGCTTCAAAAAAAACAATCAAACAAGCACAACTTAACAGCAAATAAATCAAATGAGAAATTTACAAGATAAATTTTTGAACACGCTTATTTAACACCTAACACTTGAAAACATACAATTATGCATACAAGCGTACATACATACATACATACAAACATACATACTGGTATGTACACATGTAAGTTATGTAGATGATGATTTACGAAAATGCTAAAACAACAACAACAATAAGAAAAATAAAATCAACAAAAAACAACTGACAGCAAATGGACGATTTATAAGCTTCAAATATGTGCATATGAGCGCTTACAAGCATTAAAGAATTAGAAATGTGCGTCTTTGGCAAGAGTGCATATGTATCTACGTATGTTTGTTTGTAAGTTTGTCTGTATATAAAAACATTTAACCAATATGTGAACAGATGATATTCAAGTGCAGATAAAATGCAGCAACTTCACTACATACATACATAAATAAATGTTGGGCAATGCGTTTTAGGCGCACTTTGCTGTTGCTGCTGTTGTTGCTTCACACGCGGTTATTGCTTTGCTTTGCTTTTACTTGGTGTTTGTTCTTGTTTTTAGTGCTTGGTTCTTGGTTCTTGATTGTTGGTTGCTGGCTCTTCTAAGTTCGTTTTTTGTTGTTGTTTCAGTTGTTGTTTGTTTGTTTGTTTGTTCCACGCAGCTGTTAGCTGTTGCATTGTTAGCAATCACGATGTATGATGTTGGTTGTTGATGTTGGCGGCGGCGCAATAATGACGACGATGATGATGATGATGGGGAGTTGCTGCACGCCGTTCAACACACTAAATTATCTATACCGGAAAATTAAAATTCTTAATAACATGACATAAAACAATAACAACAAGAACAAGAACAAGAAAAAATAACGACAAAAAAAAATAACAAGAACAGCAAGAAAAAAAAACAACAACGGCAACAACAACAAAGCCAATAACAACAGTAACAACAATATCTAACAGCGGCGCTTCATAACACAAGTGCAGTTATATTTGAAGCACCAAGCACATACATTTTTATATACAATAATGCACTTTAGACTGCCACACAAAAGGCAAGAGCATTTTTCTTGTGGAACAACATTAACCCTATGTGCACCGTGGGGGTACTTAACACCCAGATATTCCACATTTTAAAAAAAAAAATTCGCCGAGAACCAGCTCACCTAATATTATTTTGAAAGACAATTTCAATAAGGAAAAAAATATTTTTGAGCCACCCTAGTAGTCGTTGATTTATGTTTTATGTCATATGGATTCGAATGTGGCAATTGGATTCGAATCTTCAAATTTTATGCATGTACAATTTCTTGTCCTCAGTAAATGATTTTTTTTTTTAATGAAGTTCATTAACCCAAAATTCAACATTAACCCTAGGTATGCCAAAATGTTCAACAATTTCAAAAACTCCGGCGCATATGTAGTAAGTCATAAGTATCTTTGAAAGACATTTCTTAAAAAAGAAAAAAGAAAAAAGAAAAATTTTTTTTTGGATCACCCTACTGGCAATTTTTTCTTCTTATCTTCGGCATTTATAGCTAGATTTTCAAGTTTGATACACCACAGTTTTTGTCTTAAGCAGTGAATTCTTCTTACGGAAACACTTTAACACTAAGTGCACTGTTGGGGTGTTTACCACCCAGATTTTCGACATTTTCAGAAAAATTACCCCGGAAACTAGTTTACCAATGTATTTTTGAAAGAAACTTCTGAAAAAAAAGAAAAAAATTTTGATTAGCCTAGTTGTTGTTGTTGTTGTTGTAGCCACCAAGACACTCCCCGAAGGTTTTGGGGAGTGTTGCGGATTTGACAGTCCTTTGCCGGATAAATCCGGTACGCTCGAGTACTAGTCCCTTCTGACACTAGCCCGATTGTCGTGCGAGCGATTTTTTTGGCCATAATCAACCTTCTAGGCCGGTGGATTTTAGTCGCCTCTTACGACAGGCATTCCTTACCACGGGTATATTCTAAGCCCCCTAACCCGCTGGGGGATGGATTAGCCTAGTAGTGGCTTTTACTTCATATTAAAGTTCGATACACCAGTGTTTTTGTCTCAAGAAATTAATTTTTTTAATGAAATTCGTTGACCCTAAATGCACCATTAATCCTAAGTGCACCAAAATTTCCCACAATTTCGAAAAAAAAAATTCATCGCGCTATACATATACATATATACCTATTTCTAAAAAAGAAAATATTTTCTCTTTTTTTTGGATCACTCTAGCAGTGGATTTTTTTCATATCTTCGTCATATGATGTACTTTTGGAGTACATTTCGGAAAAAGGAAAAAAGAAATATTTTTGGATCACCCTAGCAGTGGATTTTATTCTTCATCTCTTCATCATATGATGTATTTTTGCAAGAAATTTCTGAAAAAGAAAAAACATTTTTTTGGATCACCCTAGAAGTGGATTTTTTTCTTCATCTCTTCGTCATATGATGTATTTTTGCTAGATATTTCTAAAAAAGAAAAAAAACATTTTTTTGGATCACCCTAGTAGTGAATTTTTATTCATATCTTCGTCATTTATAATCGGATCTTCAAGTTTGATGCAGCGATGGTTTTCTGCTATAAAGTGAATTTTTCTTATGGAAGAATATTAACCCTAAGTGCGCCATTGGATTACTTATGACCACCAAACTCAGTTTCTATCACCCTAATGCACCTTTTTGTAGCCAGCATAACAAACGCCATTAAAAATCATTAACCTTGCTGGAAAGAAATATTAAAAAAATGGCCAATAGCTCATTTAAATTCACATAAAATAATTATTAGAATTAAAACGGCCATATAAATACAAACGTAAATATGTATATCGGAGAGCCTGCCGAAAAACAAAAGTCTGAAAACAATAACAAGCATTGCCTGTACAAAAGCTTTGCTTGTTAATAGCTTTAGAACTTTGTACAAAACCAAACACACAATCGCACCAACATACTAGGTAGCAAAGGCAGAGTGTCATTAAGCTACTGTTGTTGGTATGTGGATTGTAATGGAGGGAAAATTGAAATTTAAGCGAAACAAAGCTGACGGCGGTGGTAGCTCAATGGGATAAACATGTGACTACCAATCGAACGACTTAAGTTCGATTCTCGGTTGAGGCCGCTTGAAGAAGTCTGATGAGGGGATGTGGTGATCTCGGAAATGGATCCATAACTTCTACCAAAAAAATTTTTTCAATTTTTCTTCATTAAAAAAATGGCCAGTAGCTCATTTAAATTCACATAAAATAATTATTAGAATTAAAACGGCCATATAAATACAAACAGAAATATTTAGATTAATTCATTATAAGACGCAAGAAAACACATTTTGTTTTTAGTTGGCTCAAAAAGGTGCCAAATACCGTTAAAATAGCGAAAAAAATTTCTAATATGCATCCAAAGAGTATCCTCATAAACTCCACTACAGCTGCAGAAAGTTGGCAATCAATACAACAATCTAATATGAATTAAAAATTATAATAAAGTTCATTTAAACTTAGTGATAAAGTGGAATCCTCTTTGCTTCCTTTCGGACTCTTTTTATACAAAATTATACCGTTTTTTTTCATAATTTCTTTGCTGCACAGTCTAGCACAGCTTGTTACATATAAATAAATTGCTTTGCGTTGTTCGTTTATGTTACAAAAGAAAGTGCGAACAATTCAGTTTAAATGGAATTTGAAGTGATGCATAATCCACTTGTTGCACTAAACACACATAAAGAGTGCCACTCCACTCAAGTTAACACAATTTATCACACATTTCTGCGCAGTTATGTGGTGGCTGTTGTTGTTGTTGTCCCTGTACAAGCGCTTTTTAACATTACATTTCCTCTTTTGCTTTCAAATTAAAGCACGACCACATGATAAAAGAAGAATATAAATTAAAAAAATGAAAAACAACAACAATAACTAAAATGAAAATAATTACAAAATTTGCAGTTAAAAAAAGAAAGAAAGCAATGATATAAGAACAAAAAAAAAAGTTGAAAAGCAGTGCATATATCAAAATTGTTGCAGCGGCGCAGGTTGATCAACAGCAGCGGCATCAACGGCATCAACGGCATCAACTGCAGCATCGTCATTGCAATCGTTTGCCACTAAAAAACAGCAAAACAAAAAAAAAACGTTGAAAAAATGCCAGGAACAAATAAATGAAATTAACATCTCATCACTTTTGCGGAGGAAAATGCAATCTTACAGCCAAACACACACACACTTACTATATACATATTCTGGTACGCTCACTCATTCGATTCTTGCGCTTATAATTGCCAACACCAATAATAAAGCAAGCGATCACGATTAAAGATCGACGACGAAGGCTAAGAAAAGCAAAAAAAAAAAAAACAGAAAAAGGCAAAAAAAGCAAGAAAAAATAGAAAAAAGCCAAGCAAAAATATCTACCAAGCCACGGTGGTGGCACATCGCCAGCTTTGCTGCGTCCGCTGCGCTGCAACTTTTTAAAAGAATTGCAATAAATTTTGAGAGAAATTGATAAGGCGTCAAAATAAATCAAACCAGTGACTAATCAATGGAACGAACAAACGAACCAACGAAAGAAGTGTGAAATATTTTAAGGCAATCGTATGCGCATATAACATATTTACATACATAAATACTATATATATATATATATATGCAATCAGCTATTGCACCGGCTTTTGCATATCGCGAAAAAAAAGAAGGAGAAGAAGGGGTTGCGTATCCACAATTGTGCTTTGTGACGCTTTGCTTTGCATTCAATGTGTCCAGTTTAAACAGAAAAAAAGTTATCTTTGGGTCTTTATTCCTTATAAAAAAATATAAAAATAACAAAAACAAAAAAAAAAAAACAAGTAAGTAAGCCTAAGTTCGAGTGGAATCGAATATTAGATACTCAGCTGTATGCTTTCATTGTTTGTTTGCGTTTGAGGGAAATGCGGTGTGATTTATATAAAGCGAGTGCTGCATAAAATAGGCGTAGCCACGCCCATTTTCAAAATTTTTATCAGTCATCCAACTAAGCATATGAAATTATTCTTTGTGCAAAATTTCATTCCTTTTTGACTTCTAGTTACAAAGATGTCACGTTACAAATTCCCAAAGGGTGTTCCAGAAATATCTTTGTTAAAAAGTAGGCGTGGTCATAAAACGATTTCAATAAATTTTTGCGTGTCTATTAACACAAGTTATAAAGTGTACAAACGAAGTTTCGTTATAATATCTCAATTATTTGTCGAGCTATGGGCTCAGAAATCTCGTATATTCCTGCTTCTAAAAAGAGGCGGTGCCACGCCCATTTTCCAAAACTTTTGTGTTTTTCGT
Organism: Urophora cardui; assembly: GCA_960531455.1. NCBI lineage: Eukaryota > Metazoa > Arthropoda > Insecta > Diptera > Tephritidae > Urophora > Urophora cardui. The sequence goes on from OY482674.1 coordinate 18,956,728, forward strand.
TTTATGTCCGCAGTCGGACTCCTGCCAAAAAATTTCAATGATACATATATCTTTATATTCGACAGAGATATCGCTTATAATGTTTTTATTAGGCCACTTTATAATACCCATATATAAAAGTGGGCGTGGCCGTCAACCGATTTTAACTATTTTCCGTCCAAACGTTTGTCTAAGTAAGTAAATCACGCGTACCAAATTTCATCGATATATCTTCAATGGTTTCTGAGTTATGACATATAAAACTTTCAATGTTTGACCCTTAATAAGTGGGCGTTGCACCGCCCATTTTCCAAAATTTCATCAAATTTCTTCCTAGGGGCCTGAGCTCAATACGTGGGTAAAATTTCATCGCTCCACCTATATTAGTGACTGAGATACCAGAATTCCGATTTCTTCTATATGGGAAAAGTGGGCGTGGTCATGGTCCGATTCCGCCTATTTTCAATACCAACCGTCCCAGTCTCGATACCAACTTGCATTTCAAATTTCATCAAAATATCTCAATTTTGCGCGAGTTAGAGTGTTTACAGACGGACGGACGGACGGACATGGCTCAATCGATTTCTCTTTTCACCCTGATCATTTTGATATATATAACTCTATATCTATCTCGATTATTTTATTCTGTTACAATCCACCGTTATGTGATTAAAACTATAACTAGTAAACCGGCACGCGATGCTGTGGCTTTCAATTACACTGTGCGACAATTTGACGGTGAAGTACCACTTATTGCCACATTTGAAAATTTTTGATATGCCTTCATAGCTACTGGTTATTGTTATTTTCTGTGGACCTAGATTTTTTATACATAGATTTTAACCAAGGAGCCCCATAGTGAAGTTTTGTGCCGAATATTTTTCTAGACTATGGTAACCTTAAAGCGACCTACAAAAGGCCATTTGGCGCGCTCCTATTTTTCTTTCTAGTTCTCCTTCTCTTCCCTTTCCCCTTTATTTGCGCTTTATTTTCCTTGTATCCATTTTATTTTTCATATTTCCTCTTTCGCTTCCTGTCCTTCGCCATATCCGTCCCTTTCATTTTCCTCTTCCCTTTCCTTTTATTACCCATCTTCAGTGCTAGGCCTTGCATGACACTTCAAATTTAAAATGAGATAAACTGTAGCGTAAAAATGGATTATTGAACGGTGGCACCCTTTTGTAAAAATTGTAATATATTACTCATTTCCATGCCAAGTCCTTTCATATGACACCTCAAATTAAAAATCAAACAATCTATAGCGTAAAACTGAATTTTT
>OY482674.1:18958185-19303185 GCA_960531455.1 Urophora cardui
AAAAACTTTATAATGGTAATTCCTGTCGTTGTAATATTACATATATTTGAAATAAAATGAACATTTCTTCATATTTTTGGTTTTGATTTAATTCCAAAAAAGTATAAAATTTTTCCAATTTTCGGATTGATCTTATACCCTTTCGACTATTTTTAATACCAAAAATATTCTAAAAATAATCAAAATTTGGTTTTGATTTAATTCCAAACAAGTATTAATTTGAGACCAAGAATAATTTCTGTCTCTCATATTCTCTTCGTTTTTTAAACCAGAATGGTTTTAATTTTATACTTTTTGGCATTGTTGTATATAAATACCAAAATGGAATTAAAATTAAACTAAAATTTTTACTGTGTACAAAAACTATAGTTGCACCTTAGTCATAAGAAATCATCTAGAAAAAGTATCCAGTTTCGACAGTAGCACATAGGTAGATTTTCAAGTTTTATGCGGCCAAAATTGAATTTTGTGAAGTTGTTACAATTACAGAAAAAAACATACCCATATATTGGAAATAGACTGGGGAACAATAATTCATCGCTTTTTTCCCGACCCCATACTCTGCACTTGCTCCCAGATGGTCGAAACTTAGCATATCTAAAGTTAATATTTTAATTTTTTTTTACATAAGTTTTGAGTGCTAGTTTCATCGTGAATATTTATTATATAAAGCATTTCATTTAAGTTATCTTTATGGATCCTAAATCTTCAAGTAATTATTAACACTTTTCAATAATATCCTTGATCTCCAATAATTGTAAGTTTATAGTTTTAAGCTTTTAAAGTTGGGATATTTAAAAAAAAAATTTCTATTTTTTTGTGTTCAAAATTGATTTTGTTATGTTGCTCTGTCAGACTCAGTCAAGTTAGCCCTCGGACATGATATCTAGTACAATTAGTATTTTTCTGGCAAAAAATTACGTCGCACAAAGCTGCACTTCACTACTAGATACAGGGTTTTTCATATGTACCTACAATAATTTTCTTTTTTGTGTTTATGTTTATATTTCTAACGCATATCTTGTTTAATATAGGTGATGCTTGAAAGTAACCGAGTTATTTATCACCGATTATTCTTAACTTTTTAGGCAGTATTTTTAGTATTTCCAATTTTTCAAAGTCAAGAAAATACTTATTATAAAAAGGGGCTAATAATTCTAAAGCTACATTTTTTTATAAGATTTTCGAGTATGCAATTTTGCAGCTCATTCAATTTTAATATAATAATATGCAACATTCAACTTTTTGAAAATTTTCATTCGCTTTTCGGAAATTTTAACTGGAACGGTCTCACGTTCATATAAGGCAAACACCCTACAGAAAAAAACTTTTAAAATCGACGGAATTTTTCACAGTATTGAGAATTTCACTTTTTACACTAAAATTGGTTGTCTAGATAGCAGTATACTTAGAAATCTTCTCAAAATCCTCTATAAATTCTGGCCTCAATTTGAAATTTTTAATCCAATTTTAGAAATTTCTACGATTTTTCGGATTTTTTTCATAAGCTTAGAAATCCTGATTAAAACGATTTTTATTGAAAACTTGTCTATATTTTTAAACGAAAATAAGAAAGTAAAATTTTCGACAGAACTCTTTGAAATAAATTTAAAAACTCTGGTGTATGATTTTTTTTTTGAGTCACTGTATATATTTTTCAATAAAATCGACTTTTAACACAAATTATTAAAATTTTGCATTAAAAAAGCAATTTGGAATAGATGTAGAAAATAAAATATTTTTGGCCGCATAAAACTTGAAAATCTACCTATGTATGTGAGTAGGCAGCACTCTAGTATGACATTAAGAAACTGACTTGTTTAGGATAGGAACTTGGAGATAAGCAAACAAAAAATCTTGCCATGTCGCTCTAGAACAGACAGTTATGACCACCAGCAAACCCATGCGATTAATATAGCACTCACTTATGGCTCAAAACTCAACCTGCAAGGCATTTGGGCTGTAGACTTCTAGGCACCATAGCTAAACCAACGCAACATCATCCGTTGGACTTTAATCGCCCCAAGCTACATATACACATTTGGTTCCAACGAGCGTAATAATCATGCATACGTAGGGATGGCAACAATAACCGGAAAAACGATTATAATCGGTTAATTTCTTTCGGTTAACGGTTAAAATGTATCGGTTTTTTCCTTTTGATTATTTTTTCGATTAACCTTTTTCCTCTCAAGTCGAAAATAATCGAAAGGAAATAATCGAAGTTGAGAATTTCCGCTTTTCATCCGAGTCCGAATTCGGCTACCTATGGTTTTGTGAGTATATCCAAAAAAAACCGCAATAAATGTTCCCTCCAGTTCCCGAATAGACGATTTTATCGTCAATTTGACGATTTTTCCTAATAAATGATGATTTTTTCGTTTATTATATATTTTTTTAAAGGAATAATTGTAATCGAAAAACGGTTATAATCGGTTAGTTCCCCACAATTATTCGCGATTAATAATCGAACGCTTTCGATTAACCTAAAAAACGGTTAACCGGTTATTTCATTTTTTTTGCCATCCCTATGCATACGGCAATATTCACATTCGTTTTAAAGTCATTAGCAGTGCTATAATCTAGGTCAGACATCGGCATTTTGTCTCATACGAGTCGTTCTGCGCTCACCAACACAAACTCTCTCACAATTTCGCCGCCCTCACACAATTTCGCTAGACTGGCAACTCGCAACTCTCGTTAGTCTGGTTACCATGCCATACAATAGCCTCAAGACCAACAAAAAATCTTGGCATGAAAATATTTTCAATAGAGTAAAAAAAACATTATAGGACCATCCTAGAAGTCGCCCAAAGTAATGATTAATTGCTGTCATTCGCACATAAAAATTCATTTTACACCGAAAGGCCAAAAAAGAGGTCAGTGACCCAGTCACATGAATTCACTTCACAAAAAGTATTGATGAGATAAGAAGCAACACATTTTCGATTTTCGACTCACAGGCCATCAGGCTTAACAGTAGCGCAGTGACACTTTTTCTCACATTGCACTGTTGCGCATCATCACACCTGCGCGCTCACATACCCCTCGGCAAAGGTCACTTGCCTGGCAACAAACGAACAGTTTTAACTTTAGTTTTAATTAAGGGAATGTTTGTTATTTTAAAAAACAGTGACTAAAATTTAACACTGCAATAAAAAAGGAAGAACAACGGAGAAAAGGTAAAAATAAATACAGAAAAAAATAACTAAAAAAAGCCAATAAATGCTGCGCAAACATTTCAACGTCCTTTCATTCAGCAGAAAAAAAATGCATATCTGCTGCTGTCGTTGCTGATTATTTACATAGCGATTTTTTTCTTGTCTTTATTGAGTATATTTCACATTTTTTAATTGCCATGCATTGGTTGCTGCATTTGCTTGCAAGTCGTCCTAACTCCTTCACTTTTTTCGATTTTTGATTTTACTTTAACTCACCTTAATTATTCGCTTTTATTGCCACACTTGCTGCTGCTTGAGTGTTCGATGTTTTGCAGTTTCTTCATTTTTATTTTATTTTATTTTATTTTTTTCTTGCTTTGCAAACTGTCTGTCAGCCCTTTCTCAACTGATTAGCAGCATTGCTTTAACAAACAATTGCCAAAACCACAAGGAAAAAAAAATAAAAATCAAATAAAAATCCAGAAAAAAGCACAGAGAAAAAGGCAGAGGGAAAAATGCAGAGGGAAAAAGGCAGAGGGAAAAAGGCAGAGAGAAAAAAGCACAGACTCTTTCACTTTGTTAACTATCTTTAGCAGCATTTACAGCTGCCGTGTGTTGTGTATTAACTGCATTTGTTTGCTTTGTTGTTGATTTGTTGTTGTTGTTGTTGTTGTTGTTGTTGTTGTTGTTGTTGTTGTTGTTGTTGTTGTTGTTGTTGTTGTTGTACATAGTTCACGATTATTTCATTTGTGTGTGGCAAGTGGGCGAATTGTGTGTTAAACGTTTTCGCTTTTGGCCTTTTTGCCTTTTGCCTTTCGTTTTAGTTACATACATACTACACGCTTATAAAAAAACTTGCACCATATTTAAATGTTTAGCTGTTGTTGTTGCTGACAGCATATACTGCAAAGTTTTGCAGAAAAGATGGCCGTATTTGACAAATTTTGCAGTTAAGGAAGTACAAAAGAAATAGACGAGCTGCGTTTGTCGGATGTAATGCTTCATTAATGTGCATATCTTTTTGATAGGAAACTTTTCGGTTTTTTTTTACTTTTACAACAACAAAGTAATATCGAAAATTTGGAAAGCCAGACTGAAAAAAATAAGAAATTTTATTTCAAATCCTTTTGACCTAATCAAAATATCTCTTTCGCAAAGGATCAATGATTTTTGACGGTGTTTGATATGCTGGCACTAAAAAGATAGATCTACATTAAGATGATTTCAACTGTTATAGTAGTCGCAAGTACGCCAATGGTGCACTTAGGGTTAATGAGCTGCCATAGCAAACATTTTCTTCTTGAGAGCAAAAATATTGATATATCAAACTTTAAAATCCCACATTAAATGACGAAAATATTAAGAGCAATGTAATTGGACGGCATTTAGGGTGGTGCTAAAATAGCCTAATAGGTGCATTTAGGGTTAATAATGTATCCCCAAAAAATTCCCTTCTAGAAACAAAGGCTTTGTTGTATCGAAATTTAAGATTCCGCAAATAAGTGCCGAAGATATGAAGAAAATTGTGATTCTGGGATTACTAGGGTGTTCCTAATTATTTTTTTAATTTTATTAAAAAATATATTATTTAGCGAAAGGCGGCGAACTTTTTTTTCGAAATTATAGAACTTTTGCGTCGTAAGTAACCCAAAAGGTGCACTTAGGGTTAATAATTATCTGCAAGAAAAATCTTTTCTCAAAACAAACGCGTTGCTGGAACACTTAAGGCCGAAGGTATGTAGAAAAATGTAACTGGGCGATTACTAGGGGGGTTCTAAAATTTAAATTTTTTTAAATAATTTTAAGAGGTTGATTTTTTTTTTTTTTTTAAATTATTGGAGTTTTGAGTCCTAACTACCCCACCAGTGCACATTGGGTTAATGGTTGGTTTGCAAAAAAAAAATACCCTTCTTGAATCTAAAATAGTAGTGTATCAAACTGTAAGATCCCGCAATAAATGCCGAAGATATGCAGAAAAATTTATTTGAATGGTTTAGGGTGACCTTGAAAAAATTTTTATTGCGCTTCCACACGAAAAATTCCTTTTCCAGACAAAACCGCTGATATAGCATTTTCAGGTCAAATGAAACTTTTTTCAAGTCAAGTGAAACTTTTTTCAACTCAAGTGAAACTTTCTTCAAGTCAAGTGAAACATTTTTAAAGTCAAGTGAAACCTTTTTCAATTGAATTGAAAGCTTTTCAATTGAAATTAAACTTTTTTCAATTTCATTTCCTTTGAAAAATATTTCATTTCAGTTGAAAAGTTCCACTGCAATTGAAAAAAAGTTTCACTTGACTTGAAAAAGGCTTCATTTGACCTGAAAATGCTATATACCAAACTTCTAGATATGTAGAAAAATGTAGTTGGACTACTACTAGGGTGGTCCTTATTTTTTTTTTTTTACAATATATGCATTATATGAGGGCCGGAATTTTGGGTCTTAAGTACCTCAAATGTCGAGCAGAGGTTGAATAAGCTTCTGCACGAAAGAAAATCACTGATATATCAAACTTGAAGATCCTACTAAAAATGCCGCAGATATGCAGAGAAATTTAATTGAGTGTTTTAGGGTGACCCTGAAAAAAAATTTTATTTTATTTTATTTTTGCTGGAATAATTAAATGAGCGGCCGTACAGCAAGTTCTTTCGAAATACTCAGAGTTTTGTGTCGTAAATACCCTAAATTATGCACTTAGGGTTAATGCGTTTCCGTAAGTTAAATTTTCACTTTAGCTTGCAAATCTGCTTAAATGAATCAGCTTATGCATTGCACTGTTATATGCATGCAAACTTTGTAGTATTATAAACACGCGTATGCATGCAATAATAACAAAAACAACAACAACAACGAAAAATTATAATAATACGGATGGGGCTGTTGAGGCGGTTGGTTGTGCTTGCCTTCGAGCAATTTGGCTACTGCCTTTGCCGCTGCGGCTGCGGCTGCTGCTTGCAATTTAAATGTTACCAAACATAATTGACTTAAATTGCTATTGACAGCTCAATTTTTTTTGGGTTTTTTTCGACTTTTTGCTTTATTGTTATTATTATTTTTCTTTTCGAAGTTGCATTGGCATTGCGTTTTTTTGATTTTTTTTTTCGTTTTTTGTTATTTTTTTTGTCTTTTCTTTTTTTTTGCATTTTTGCGTGATTTTCATGTTGCCAACTGATTTTGCGATCTTGTTAGCTGCAAATGTACAAAAAAAACAATCATTACCTACATATATGCGCTCTTAGTAAAAATACCGCAAAGCAGTAATATGCAGCAATGCAATGCAAAGGCATACGTACTAAATGTTGTTGCCTTCACTTTGTTGTTGTTTTGCATTTAAATTAAAGGCTACAACCACAATTCTTCTTAACAATTTTTTAAACATTAAATGCGTCGTTTTGTGCTTTCTTTTTGCCGTTTATTATCTCTTTTGTGCTACACGTGATGTGTAATTGGGCATTAAGTTTATCACGTAAAACCTAAATTTATTTTTGTGTGTGTTTTTTTTTTGTGCGTTAAATTAATTTAAATTTTACATGAGCGTTATTTTTTCAATAAAGTGAACATAAAATTTTATGTGTAATTTTGTTGTTGTTATTGATTGTTTATAATCTCATTACAAACTGATTTTACAAACTGCCTGCACCATCATTGAAGACGTTCCGAAAGGAATGCTTTCAGTTCGCTCTACTAGTGTTTGCCAGCCAAACGGACATACCAACTAAAAGTGCCGCAAGTTATGTAAACTAAACGGAATTGTAAAATGAAGTGGAGTTTATCAGAGGGTAGTTGGTTTAGCGTATCTCTTGGACGCAAGCTTTTAATGACCCTTTTAAGCCCGTATAGCTAAGTGCACGCTATCGGCTAACTAACTGCTCTGTCAATACCCAGCAATTGCCGACTCAGTTGCCTCGACGCTGCACACTTAGAATCCCTAGAAGGCATTACGGACCGGGGCTGCCTTAGGGATTAAAAATCGGACATAAATGCAATCCCAGCAAAGTACAATTGCCTCCAAGGTGCCGAATATTAATACCAAATACCGAATATCAATACCAAATACCGAATTATAATACCGAGTACCGAGTGACAATACCGAAAAGCGAATATTAATACCGAATACCGAATATTAATACCAAATACAGACTAATAATATCGAATACCGAATGTCAATATCGAAAAGCGAATATTAATACCGAATACCGAAAACCGAAATTTTATACCGAATATTAATACTGAATACGACATTTTAATAGCGAAAATGGAATTCTAATTCCGCATATCGAATATTAGTACCGAATAACGAATATTAATACCAATATCGAATGTTAATACGAATACCCAATACGAACGCTAATTGATTCACAACAACAAAAAAACAACAACAACAAAATCAATAAAACCGGTGAACCGTCGCAATTGGTGGAACCAGTAAATGCAAAAAAATCAGTGAAACCGGTGAATTATCGCAATCGGTGCAAGTGCTCATAACTGGTGCAACCGGTGAATGCAACAAAAACGATGAAAGCGATGAATAATCATAATCAGTGGAAGTGCTCGTAACTGGTGGAATGGGTGAATGCAACAAAAACGATGAAACCTGTGAATAATCGCAATCGCTGGATGTGCTCATAACTTATGGAATCGGTGGTGTTTCCATACTCCCCACCGAACTCTCCGGAATAGTAATATTTTTTATACTGAAAATGTGCTAACATTATATGCTTCAAATGCACCTATTTTCCGAGCACTCAATGAATTCAACAGCCTTGCTAATTCCTTTTCTGTTGATTTTTCAACTTCCAGAGCTAAATTTAAGCTTTTAATTAAAAATATAACTTTGTGATTTTTCAATTTCAACTTATTATAAGTATTATTCCACATTATCTTCTAAGTAGTCTGTAAGTACTTGTGTACACTTAGATTACCTTTGCATTCAAATAAATAAATAAATAAACAAAAATCGATGAAACCGGTGAATAAGCGCAATCGGTGAAAGTGCTCATAACTGATGGCATCGGTGGATGCAACAAAATTGATGAAATCGGTGAATAAGCGCAATCGCTGAAAGTGCTCATAACTGGTGGAACCGCTGAATGCCAAAAATGATGAAATCGTTGAAATATTGCAATCGGTGGAAGTGCTCATAACTGATGGAACCGGTGAATGAAACAAAAACGATGAAACCGGTGAATAATCACAAACGGTGGAAGTATGAGCACACTGGTGGAACCGGTGAATGCAAGAAAATGGATGAAAACGGTGAATGATCGTAATCGGTGGATAAGGTCATAACTGATGGAATCGGTGAATGCAACAAAAACAATGAAACCGGTGAATAATCGCAATTGGTGGAAGTATGAGCACACTGGTGGAACCGGTGAATGCAAGAAAATGGATGAAAACGGTGAATTATCGCAATCGGTGGATAAAGTCATAACTGATGGAATCGGTGAATGCAACAAAAACAACGAAACCGGTGAATAATCGCAAATGGTGGAAGTATGAGTACACTGGTGCAACCGGTGAATGCAAGAAAGTCGATGAAAACGGTGAATTATCGCAATCGGTGGATGTGCTCATAACTGGTGGAACCGGTGAATGCAAGAAAATTGATGAAACCGGTGAATTATCGCAATCAGGGGAGTGCTCATAACTGGTGGAACCAGTGAAAAAGACAACATCGTATCCGAGGAGACCGCTTGTGAAATTGTATGGCGAATAATTTTCTTGAACATTTTAACCCTCTATGGACCTTCAAAATACTATTTTTTTTCGTACTAAAGAGAAACCTCCCCTAACGGACACCTCTCCTAGGCGGACACCTCCCTTGAGCGGACATTTTTTCATGCACCAAGATTTAGGTCCAATTTTTAGAACAAATTGCCCTCTCTTTGGCGGACACTCTCTTGGCCGGACGCGGACAGTAATTTACTATTGAAATGAACTAAAAACCTCTATTAAGCGGACACGAACCTCTTGTCAACGGAGACTTTGATTTTTTTTTTCATAACAAATCACATAAAAACCTCTGTTAGGCGGACACGAACTACTCTTATGCGGACAAAATATAAGTATGTGTAGCAATATAAAAAAAGTTCGCTGAATGTTAGTTAGGTAAAAAGCGCTACGTTGAAAGGGGAATCAGTAACTAAAATAAATGTCCGCATGACTTTATTGGAAGATATAACAACATTCACGGATTTCCAGTTAGATGTTCTAACTGACGAAAACATCGAAACCATTGAAGATGATAATACCAATACTAACTACCGCTGAAAGTAGGTAATGCAATCTCCTCGAACGAAATGGCTTTGACCTCAGTTTCAAATTTGGAAAGATTTTGCACGGAAGACCTTATTGCATTTGAATTGTTGCAGAAATATGAAAGCCATCTGCAAAACTATTTTATTTTAAATAACCAAAAAACCCCTCGTCAACCGACAATTTCACAATTTTTTAAATAATATAAAAGATAACCCAACATTTCTAGTTCTCAGCAACTTACTAATTGTAATTTAATATGTATGTTAATACTTTATGTATATACATACATACATATGTACATATGTATATGAACATATTTATGTATTTAAGTGAAATTTTGAAGACATAAGAATCCTTGTTTTTTTTAGTGAAAAATGAATAAATAAATCCTTTAAAATCCAAAAAATTTCTAAAATAGGGACCCACTCCCTTAAGCGGACACCTCTCTTGGGCGGACAAAATTTGCCCGACGGTGAGTGTCCGCCCAAGGGAGGTTTCACTGTATCTATAAAGTGATCAAAACGACCGCTTCGTATGGGTGGATTTGGAGGGTTAAAGCATTCTACGAAATTAAAGCTCGTGCAAATTGACTATATTTTTCCAAACAACATAGTTTTAAACGATATGTATTTTAACCCGTTTATGCTTTATTTAAAATCAATCATACGAAATTTGGGGATTTTTCATATGGATAGTTGCCATTCTTTCTGAGTGGAAATTATTCCGCCCCTAGACAACAAGCCTCTCTCTCGTGACATGATCCTATTGTTCTAGGACTGGCACATTATACTAAAGCTAGCCCGTCAACAAGCAAAAATTTCAGAAAAAGTGAAGATTGGAAGCCAAAAATTACTTTTCTTCTTCTCCTCTTTCTACTTCTTCTTCTTCCCCACCTCTTCTTCTTCTATATCTTCCTTTTCATTTATTTCTCATATTTTTTGCTTCCTTTTCTTCGACTTTAGCAATCAACGTTCGACAATCGGCAAACCCAAAAATCCACAAAAATCCACACAACAAATACAAAAACATCGACAACGATCGTGTTGAAGTGTTAATCACATTTGCTGGCGCTGATGAGCCATTGGCTTTAATTTTTCAATACAAATGTGTTGTTGTTGCTTTTTGTGCTCTTATTTTGTTATTTTATATTTTTATGCGATTTTTGTATCGTTATCGTTGCTGTTGTTGTCGCTACGCTTTTTTTTTGCCGCACCATTTTTTTTCTTTTGTGGTTGTTGTTGCTTTGCTGTTGATTGCCATTTACTGATGTTTTATTGATTGTGCTGCTTGTTACTGCTAAATTTTGTGGTTAGCTTATTGCTGCTTTTTTGTTGTTTTTATTGTGCGAATACCTTTTTTTGCAGCTGTCAATATGTCAACGTTACATTGTGTCTTACACACATTACGCTCATTTCTTTGCTTGCTAGTTTTATTGCATACAAACATAAAATATCATTTATTTGATTTTTATATTTGCGCAGATTTCAGCGTATTTGCCTGTCAATTGGATACAAAAACAAACACACTTATATGCATCTACATATACACAAACGCGTATTTCCATCCACACATACGAGTATTTCACCTCATTTATAGTCGCCGTCGTTGCCGCGCACCGCCATTGCAACTGCTGCCAATTCTGTCAAACAACATACAAAAGCAACAACATTAACACCAAACATGTCGTCTTAGTCACTCTCCTCGCTGCGGCTGCTGCTGCTCCTGCTGCTGTTGCCAGCAGTAAATCATGCAATATTAGCGCAAGTGTTGCAACAACTTGACAGCAACTCCGATAGTGACACTTTTACAGTTTCAGCAAACGCGACGCGACGCAACGCGTCCTCGCGAGTGATTAATGATGAGAATTAAGCAAATGAAAAAATAATGTTATAATACATATGTATGTATAGGAGACAGTCACGTAAAGCGATAGTTGCACACTAGAGTGACTCAGAACCGGCTCATAACTGGTTCAAAAGGCATATAGAGCGGAACAGTTGGTACAAAAATGGTAATTTTAACACAATTACCTATAGGTAATAATTTCCAAAATTTCCCAAAAAAGGAAACTTTTCTGAAAAGACAACGGAAATTATCTGCCTAAACGTCTAAGCGTGTCATAATGGCGAATTTTCCAAAAATTACCCCAAACTAACATTTCCCAAAAAAGGGGAATTTTTTAAATTAGATAATATCGTTCCTCTTAAACTTTTCTAACTCAAAAAAGTGAATTTCACACAATTCTACTGATATCCAAAATTTCCCTAAAAGGGAAATTTTCTAAAAATATAATAAAATGTTTTGTCTTACACTTCAGTGGGTCATAATAATTAATTTAACGCAATTTTACTAATTACAAAAATTTCCCAAAAAGGGAAATTTTTAAAAAACATAAAAAATTTTTGCTTTAAACTACAGTAAATTGCAATGATTATTTTAATGCAATTTTACTGATTTCTCAAATTTTCCAAAAAGGGAAAGTGTAATAAAATGGTTTGTCTTAAACTGCAGTGGGTCATAATGATTATTTTAACGCAATTTTATTAATTGCCAAAATTTCCCAAAACGCCAAATATTCTAAAAACATAAAAATGGTTTGCCTTTAACTTCGGCAAATCGCAATGATTAATTTAATGCAATTTTACTCGTTGCGAAAATTTCCCAAAAAGGGAAATTGTTTAGAAATATAATAAATTTATTTGCCATGAACTTAAGTGAGTCATTACGATTAATTTAATGCACTGTTACTAAGTATCCAGATTTCCCAAAAAGGGAAATTTTATAAAATAGAGTAAAAGTGACAACAAAGGTTTTGAGGTTTAAACTACATATATATATTCGAACTATTAATTTTTAAGCTACGACAGAACTCTCCATATTAGAGACAGTTAAGAACGGTTTCTAGAGTTCTGCAGAGAGGAGCAATTGCCACTTCTTAGTGCATCACCGTGTTAAAAAATACAGTTTGAGGCATTGCATTGTGATAGCTAGAGAACCAACCATGTCTCTTTATGAGCTAGTTCTGCACTAGCTTTGAACTAGCACGATTTGCTAAGGCACATTCAACAATATAAATTACGCCTATTTGTAGTTTTAGAGCCACTGTAATGGCTGTCGTTGGCAAGGGGAAATGTCTTAAAATATTTCACAGATCTTTGAGTAGAGTGCACTTGATTATTTTAGGGCTGTTATGAGTCAGAATAAGAAAAATAGACAAGGTCAGGTATTTCAAAAACTAAAATTGGAGGTTATATTAAAAATTGAGGTTACGTTTTTTTTTTTTTTGCCACCAAAAAATATCTTGATCTTCTTCTCTCTTTTTGATTTTTTTTTTCTTTTTTCATTGCGCATAAGCAGATTTAAATTTTCTGCGACTTTAAATCATAAATTCTACATTAAAAAAAAAACCGTTAAACTCATCTGATATCGGCCGATACAGTTGGTGTAAAGCTCCAATTTCTCAATGTCATCTACTTAAATTTTCGCTTGTCACTTTGGACTATTGGAATTAAGGCTTATTTGTTTGCGTGTGTGTGTGTGCATGCATGTCTGATATACCCTTTATGAAGGCAAAGACTAAGAGGCACAGCACGCCTTTAAAGCCCTTGTCATAAATAATTGTAATGACTTTGCAGCGGCTGGTGCAGCGATAGAATTAAGGAAAGCAAGAATGCAAGCAAGGAAAAGGAAAAAAAACAAAAAAGCTGTGCAAAAGAAAATAAAAGCAACAGCAAAAATAAAAGCGAAAATATCGGAATCACGTGAACAATTCAACGAGAATTTGTCGATGTGTGGTATTCGGTCGATGTGTATTCATGAATGTATATATATACGCGGGTATGCGGGTTATTTATTTCACATTTAATCCAATTAAATTGCAAGCAATGCATTTTTTCTTTGGGATGGAGAAGAGAAGCTGTAAAAATTTGGTGGTGGTGATTATCCGCGAACAGAGGTCGCATACAGCGGGATAACACACAAATACACATGTGCATATATCGCCAAATTTGGTTGGCTACAAAAAAAAACAACAAGAATCATACAAAAAACATGTAAAAGTGAGGCTGCAATGTCTGCTAAGCTATGCTGTGTATGTGTTTGTAGAATGGGATTTTTCGGCAAAATTGTATTGAAGTCGAAAAGATAAATAGTTTTGCAACGAATTGCCATTTTTGGGTAATTTAAAGTAATTGCCCCAACGGGCTAAAATGGAGAAATTATTTTGACTTCACAAACAAAAAAAAAAAACAAAAAAAAATTAAAATAAAATGAACAAACCAAAAAAAATTAAAGACAAATGCGTTTAGTTAAGCGCTTTCGTCGCTTGTTAAATGCTTCTCGGCAGCCAATTGAAGGGATAAGCTGTGAAGAGCTTACAGCCAAGCGGTTTCAGCTATTTTTCTCAATAAAGAATTCTTAGGAACTTAAATCTTGCACTTTTTAGACAGACAAAATTTCGGAAAACTATTAAAAAAAGTCGAAAAAAAACGAACGAAGAAAGATGCTGACGTTGGCATATCATAATCATAATCATAATCATAATCATAATCATAATCATAATCATAATCATAATCATAATCATAATCATAATCATAATCATAATCATAACCATAATCATAATCATAATCATAATCATAATCATAATCATAATCATAATCATAATCATAATCATAATCATAATCATAATCATAATCATAATCATAATCATAATCATAATCATAATCATAATCATAATCATAATCATAATCATAATCATAATCATAATCATAATCATAATCATAATCATAATCATAATCATAATCATAATCATAATCATAATCATAATTATAATCATAATCATAATAATAATCATAATCATAATCATAATCATAATCATAATCATAATCATAATCATAATCATAATCATAATCATAATCATAATCATAATCATAATCATAATCATAATCATAATCATAATCATAATCATAATCATAATCATAATCATAATCATAATCATAATCATAATCATAATCATAATTATAATCATAATAATTTACCTACTAAGTTTCTAGGTAACTAATCGCCTTCTCGTTGTTCTCTTTGTTGTATTTGTTCTCTTTGTTGTATCTTATTTTGTTTTTGTTTATGGTATTGTTTTTATTTTTGTGGTTGTTGTATTTTCATGTTGCTGCTATTTTTATTCACAAAACTGTATGTAGTATTTTAGATATATAGCACCTAGCACAGTTACATAGACTTAATTAAAGCTCTTTATATTCCATCAGTAGCAGCTGTTTTCTCGCCAAAATACGCATTTTGGCATGGTTAAGATGCTACACTTTAATTAAGACACAATAAAGCACACTAATACACGCACCTACGTGTGAACATATGTACATACATATGTACAGACACGTGTAATTTTTTTTCGTTGCATATTTCATGCTCATCAACGCTTAATTTAAATATAATCTGTTTCTGCCGGAAATTGGCAAAGCGTTACAAATTGCAATTACTCGCACTAAAAGAGATCATTAAAAAGACTTATAGTTGTACATACATACAAACATGCATATACATACAACACACACATGCACGCATGGCCTACAAAAGTTTTAACCAATATCTATGTATGCACATTCGAATGTCCTTGCCACAAAATCAAGCAGCAGCAGCAGCCAACAAGGCAAGCGGCAGCATCAAGCGGTAAAGCAGCCGCCAAGTATCAAGTTAAATCTTTCAACGAACTCTCCTGCTTACATACTTACATATTTACATAAGTATATGTATATATGTATAACTGTTCATTGTACTCTGTACTCTGTGTCACTCCGTGTGCAGCAGCTCGAATGCATAACGCGCACAATTCCAATTCCATGAAGTTCAATTTAATACCAAAATGAATGCTGGAACTGGTTGGGTATTTCTTTTTGTGCTTAAAAGTATGTTAATAAGGCAAGTCTTGCACTCGCTTCATCCATTTGTCCGCTTGTTGTTCATTCGTTGCCGGTAAACGCGTCAAATGTTATCAAAACGTTCGCTTGATAAGCTGCAGCTGCTGTAACTGTAGTTGTTTGTATGTAAGTATGTATGCATGACATTGAATGAAAGAAGAAAATCAATTACAGAGTTGAACAAATATTTGTGTACAAAAAAATATGCTGGAATGTGCTGCCGTGAAATTTGACCTTTATGGACTATTTCTTTTTGTTTTTTTTTTGGCGCGATAGCAAAAAAAAATATTAGCTTTTAGTTTTGACTAAAAAATTGATGAAGAAATTACAGCGATTTAAAAAAACCGTGGTTCTAAAACTGTAATGGGTGCGTAGTAGCTCATAAAGAGACGGGGTCGATTTTTCACATGTCCCATCGCAATGCTTTCAACAGTCTATCTTTAACACGTTTGATGTCCTATGA
Source organism: Urophora cardui (assembly GCA_960531455.1). NCBI lineage: Eukaryota > Metazoa > Arthropoda > Insecta > Diptera > Tephritidae > Urophora > Urophora cardui. The sequence continues at coordinate 18,974,003 of OY482674.1, forward strand.
AGTGGCAAATGGTCCCCTGTGCAGTACTCTAGAACCCGTTCTGAACTGTATCTATATAATGAGAGGAGTTTTGTGGTAGTTTAAAAATTAGTATTTCGGCGATAGCTTAATCCTTAAAATATTTTTTGTAATTTCATGCAATTTTATAAAATTTCCCTTTTTGGGAAATTTTTGTAATTAGTAAAATTGCATCAGATTTGTCATGTTGACTAACTTGAGTTTAAGGCAAACCATTTTATTACATTTTTCAAAAATTTCCCTTTTTAGGAAATTTGGGAAATTTAGGAAATTAGTACAAATATGTGAAATTTACCATTTTTTGAGTTAAAAAAATTTAAGAGAAACGATTTTATCGACTTAAAAAAACCCTTTTTGGGTAGTTTTAATTTGAGGTATTTTTTTATATTTTGAAACTATGACTCGCATACGGGGTTTTCAAACAATTTTAGTTGATAAAAGTAAAGTTTAAAAGAAACAATTCTAGCTAATTTGAAAAAATTCTCTTTTTGGGAAATTTTAATTTGAGGCCATTTTTTTTCAATTTCGCCACTGTGAATCGTTTAGACGTTGATGCAAGTGGTTTTAGAAAAATTTCCCTTTTTGAGAAATTTTGTATATTAGCATAATTTTTTGATAATTAACATATTTATACCAACTGTGCCGCTCTATATTGCTTTAGAATCAGTTCTGAGTTTTATGTGACTGTTTCCAATAGTTAATGCAGAGAAGTCGCACTTTTATGGGCTTTTGTATTTTCGAACTCAAATAAAACATTCAACAAAAAACTGTCATTATTTGTATTCGACTAATTTCGATTTATTTTTACTTTCTCTCCCCTTCGCAGGTCTCTGCCAGCGATCCAGATTGTGGTGTGAATGCAATGGTCAATTATACGCTTGGCGATGGTACAAACAAGCAATTAGCCGAATTCGAAGTGCGCTCAGCAACGGGCGAGATTTGCATAGCGAGCGAATTGGATTATGAAAAGCGTGAATCGTATGAATTTCCGGTGATAGCAACCGATAGAGGTGAGTAAAGAAATATTTCAATATTAAATACATAAGTGAAATCAAATATCAAAGGGCAGCATAATATATTAACTTGAAACTTTACTATGTCACCATTCCTCCAACTCTCCTATCTACCCACTCTTCTAGGTGGTCTCAGCACCATAGCTCGCATCAAAATCCAACTAACCGACATCAATGACAATCGACCCATTTTCTATCCGCACGAATACAATGTCTCATTGCGTGAGACGGCAGCCACAGCAGCCTCGTCGTCGTCGTCGTCCAGCAACAGTGGAAGTGCCAGTGTCAGCGCCATTGCCGGCGCTAGCAGCACCAGCACCACCGGCAGCTCGGCGGGTACCGCGCCAATTGTCGCCGTTGTCGCTACCGATCGCGATTCGGGTCGTTTTGGTGTGGTCACTTATCGCATTGTGGCCGGCAATGAGGCGGGCATATTTCGCATCGATCGTGCCAATGGCGAAATATTCATCAATCGGCCGAATATGCTGTCGGCGCGCACGCAATCGATGCACGTGTTGAACATTAGCGCCAGCGATGGTGGTGGCTTACGCAGCTCAACGGATGCCGTGGTCTTTTTGAGCATCATCGATGCCACACAACGACCGCCGATTTTCGAGAAGCCACGCTATAGTTATCGCACGAAGGAGGATGTGCCGCATGGTACGGTGGTTGGATCGGTGATGGCCACCAGCAGTGATGCGGGTAAGTTTTTTGGCTTTTTGCAGATGAAAAAAAAAGAACTGAAAATAAGTGAAAAGAAAATATAAAGCATATCTGCTATTTAATGATTTAAAATTTCAATGAATATTAATTAGAGCTTGTTTTGGTTTTATAACCCTTTAATGATTAAATATTACTAATTTTAACCTATTAATGATTAATTGTTAATTAATCTTAAAAAAGTACATTAATTAGTCGATTAATTAATTTTGATTGCATAATCAATTCGATTATTTTCAATTATTTTTCAATATTTTTAAATGCATGATTATTATTTCTGATTTTTTTGATTGAATGATTAATCAATAAATCGCTAAATTATTTCAACTTTTTTCGATTATTTAAAATTTTTTTAATTGCATAATTAACGCAATTAGTTGATTATTTTAATTATTTCTGATTTTTAATTACATGATTAGTAATTTTTTTTTAAATTAAATTATTTTTCGATTTTATTAATTGCATGAATAATTAACTAAAAGAAAAAAATATTTTTAAATTTTATTTAATTTTTGACTAAAAAATGTTGCTCAAACGCCATGTCGTGCAGTTTTGTTATGCGGACGGAAATATATATTTAAATAAAATACAAATAATCACATAAAAAGTATTAAACGCATAATTGAAAATAAGAAAGCACTTAACAGAAAAACAATCAAACAATTATAAAATCAAAAATATTTATGCAATTAAAAACTATCATACAGCCAAATGATTTTTCTGGATTAATTTTGATTGTATGAATATCTACTTGTGATTATTTGTTTAAAGGCTTTAATCATGATTTATATCATAATAAATTGAAAACAAAAATAATCATACAACTAAAAAAAAGTTGATTAATTTTGATTATATAAATACTTTTGGTTATTTTTTAATGGCAATTAATCATGATTATTTTCATAACAAATTAAAAATAAAAATAATCATACAATTAAACAAATTTTTTTTATTAATTTTGATTACTACTTGAATATTTCTGCTTTTTATGGGTATTTATCATGATTATTTCGCACAAATAATAAAAAAATTAAAAATAATCATACAGTTAAGGAATTTTTTGACTAATTTTGGTTATATGAATACTTTTGATTATTTTTTAATGGCAATTAATTATGATTATTTTCACAACAATTTAAAAATAAAAATCATCATACAATTAAACAAATTTTTTTATTAATTTTGATTACTACTTGATTACTTCTGTCTGGCTATTAATCATGATTATTTCTTGCAAATAATAAAACATAATATAAAAATCAAGCCCATTTCTTTGTCGCCGGCTTTCGCCCAAACACGTGGAGGGATATTGACCAAATTTACACACCAGATTAGTACCTTGCCCTAGATGGTTTATATACATATTTTTTTCAAATCCGGAAGTCGGTTCCCGAGATATAGGTCAAAAGGTCAAAACGTGGATCCGGCTTTCCCCTGAATATTTTTGGACGATATTGGTATCAAATGAAAGGTATTTATCAAAGAATTTACATAGAATAGTACTCATTGTGATTCCTAGGTCGGGTCTCCAGATATGGGTCAAAACGTGGACCCGGATGACCCTCGAATGTTTCTGAGCGATATTGGTATCAAATGAAAAGTATTGAGCAGAGGATTTACATAGAATAGCACGCATTGTGATTCCTAGGTCGGGTCTTCGGATATGGGTCAAAACGTGGACCCGGATGACCCTCTAATGTTTCTGAGCGATATTGGTATCAAATGAAAGGTATTGATCAGAGAATTTACACGGAATAGTACTCATTGTGATTCCTAGGTCGGGTCTCCAGATATGGGTCAAAACGTGGACCGGGTGACCCCCGAATGTTTCTGAGCGATATTGGTATCAAATGAAAAGTCTTGATGAGGACTTCAGCACAGAAATATTATAATTGTGATGCCTAGCCCGGGTCTCCAGATATAGGTCACAACGTGGACCCGGCTGAATCTCGGATGTTTTTGAGCGATATTGGTATCAAATGAAAGGTCTTGATGACGACTTCAACATAGAACTATTTTATTTGTGATGCTTAGGACGGATCCCCAAATAAGGTTCAAAACGTGGACCCGGATGACCCCGGAAAATTTCTCAGTGATATTGGTACCAAATGAAGGGTTTTGAGCAGGGATTTTACATAGAAATTAACTCATTATGATCCCTAGGTCGGGTCCCAAGGTGGCGGTCAACACGCGAACCCGGACAACACCGGGATATTCCTCAGGGATATATAAATTGCTGAGCAGGACATTTACACAGAGATGAACTGATTATGATTCCTAGGTCTGGTCCCTAAATGTGGGTCAAAACGTGGACCGGGATGGCCCCGGAAAATTTCTGAACGATATTGTTATTTAATCACGGTGCATGACGATTCCTAGGTGGGATCCCAAGGTATGGGTCAATATGTCGACCCGGATAACACCATGCTTCTGAGCAATACTGATATAAAATGAAAGTGTTGACCGGGTCTGCTATATAGAGATATTTTCATAGTGATTCTTAGTCCCGATACCCACTTATGGGTAAAAGAGACGATTCGGACGCCACGGAATGTTTTTAAGCAATGATGGTATCAAATGAGAAGTGGAATGCAGGGTATGTTATGCTATACCCAGTTCACTAGGGAAAGGGGAAGAGTAATGAGACTGGGAAAGGCATAGCCAAAGGGACGGAAAAGGAGAGGGAGAATATAATAAAAATGGAATGAAGAGGATGGGGAGACAGACAGTAAGACAGGGAATTAGAGAAGGAATAAGAAGGGGGAATAAAAAGGAGAAAGACAGAAAATGAGAGGTAAGAGAGAGCGGTAGAGAAAGGGAAGCGGAAATGTGATGGGAAAGGAAAAAGGAAAGGGAAATGAAAGGAAAGATAAATGGAAAGGGAAAGAAAAAGAGAAAAGTAGAGGAAAGGGGCAGTTGGAGACTAATACGAAGAAAAATGGGATAAGAACATGAAGAGGGCAAACTTTTGAAAATATCAATTTTTTACTTCACTTTTTTTAAACTTATCTGAATTGTGCTGAGCTCTACAGCCCGAGGTAATTTCGGTTTCTAGATACTTCCAACATATGTATTTTAAAGTGTGCCGTTTTTCGCTTCAAGTACCTATAATAGGAAGTGGGCCAAAGCAAAGCTTGGCCGGGTACAGCTAGTAAAACATAAAATATAATCATATAGTTAAACAAATTTTTGATTAATTTTGATTACTATATGATTAAAAATCAAAATAATTAGGCAATTAAAAAAATATTTGATTCATTTTGGTTAAATAATTATTTCTAATAATTTTTTAATGTCTATTAATCATGATTATTTTGTACCTTTTTTTTTCAATTTAATTTATGTAAAACAATCAAATTAATCATTGGAATTTAAAAATCTAAATAATTAGTCATTATAAATTTTAATGCCACTAAAACTTTGTTGTTGAAATCCATCTATTTCTTTAATAGATTAATTTTGTTATATATGTAATTGTTTCATTTGTCTCTTCCTCGCTTTCCCTCTCTCTCTCCATTTAGCGAATCGCAATGGTGTTCGTTATTCAATTTACTCTGGCGATCCCGATGGTTATTTTAGCATCGATGCCGTTTCGGGCAATATTCGCATTGCAAATCCTTTAGATCACGAAACCAAACCACAAGTCTTACTAAACATTCAGGCAATGAGCGGTGATCCGCCGGCTTATGGGCATACGCAGGTGAGTGCGATTTCTTTTATATATTTTATGCTCTTTTACTTTTTTAAAAAGTGCAAGCTCGCTTTGGTTTTTATTTATTTACTCATAAATGTGTATTTTTATTCTCTCTTCCTCTTCTCTTTCTAAAAACACTCACAGGTCAACATTGACATCGAGGACGTCAACGACAATGCACCCGAATTCGAAACGAACTTGGTACGCATTTCGGTGCCGGAAAATGTCGATTTGAATACACCGCTGTATGCGGCGCATGCGCACGATAAAGACTCGGGTAAAAGTGGTGAAATTACATACACACTGCACATGCTTGCCAGCGGCGGTGACTATGAGCAACAACAACAACAATACACTGGCGGCAGCTTGAATGCGAGCATTTCATCAACAGCGCATAAAATGCAATCTGCAAGAACCCTTCCCACTGGCGGCACTGCAAACTCACCTTTACGCTCACGTTTAGGAGCCACTGCCACTTCATCTGCCGCGGCAACGAGCATTTATACAAATCGTACGCCATCGGCTGGTGCTGGTGGTGGTGATGAAAATCTATTCGCAATCGATGCCCATTCGGGTCATTTGACATTGGCGCGCCATCTCGACTATGAAACACAACAACGACATGCTTTGGTGGTGACGGCACAAGATGGCGGTGAGCCACCGCTTTCATCGAATCTCACCATATTGGTGGAGGTGCAAGATGTCAATGATAATCCGCCCATTTTTGAGCGTAACGAATATTCGGTGAAGGTGTTGGAATCGTTGCCGATTAATTCACAGGTATGTGCATATGTGTAGTATTTTATATCTTATTAAGGTGGTATGATTGTGTTTTAGTAATGGGTAAATGGTGCTAAAGTATTGGAGTGGTATATTAAAACTCAATGGTTTCTCAAATCCAATGCTCTTGGCGAAAGAAAAAAATATATTTGATACATCCAAGTGGAATGATCCAACAATACATCAATACATACCTGCCTGTTAAGCATGTATATCTAATTAACAATCAAAAAGTTACTTTCTAGTGGACAATAACAACGTAAATTGTGGCATTTTAAAATCAATCGCAAACAGTTTTGAAACAGCATTGAGTGATTTATGTCTGATTGCTTGACAATCGAGCGCTTTTGCTTTTTTTTTTTTCAAACACAAAATCAATTGCAAACAAAAGACAATGCGCAAGCAAATGAATAAAAAGAACAGACAAATGTTTGTTTATGCAAAAAAAAAAATCCAATGAAGATTGAAGATTGAATAATGAACAGTTGAAAAGGAAGCTGCCCAAATTAATGAAGTCGGTGGTTTTAAATTTCTATACCCAGCTGTGCTAACCTTTAATAGTGAGTTGTGGTTGTGTGTTGTGTACATACATATCTTAACAAACGGATCATGGTTGTGGCGAAGAGCAACCGAGGTGGGCTATGTGGCTGATATGCTGAGGAAAATTAAACGAACTGCTTGCATTACAATCACTGGAGCGATTAAATTATACCCCACGGAGGCTCTGAATGTCACTTGAAATATTCCGCACATTGATCTTTTTGTCAAGGAAAGGCGTCTCAAGTTACCATAAGCTTGCGTGAGTTGGAACTCTAGAAGATTCGCACATACCGTCACGGTCGCATTCTGCTCCAAGCTACTGACTCCTACGTCAATAAGAAACAGAACATAATTGTCCTATAACAGCCTTCAATACAAACTATGAGATTATCTTTTCATCTATGAAGGACTGGAGAGATAGTAAACTTGCTAAGAGTTTCAATGTTTAAGTTTTCATGGAAATGCAGGCGGAGTGGGAGTGGGTTATTCTGTCGCCCTTTCTTCGGCGAATAAAACAAGTATTTTGTGGTCTCGCTATTAAGACAGCGAGTCAATAATTGATTGTTTATTGAACAAAATCAATCCCTTTTATACACAAAATTTCTTATGTACTACTTATTTACTATAATACATATTTACACTAATTCTTACTAGCTATGTAGATATGTATGTATATATGTACGGCTTATGCATTTAAAGTGTAGTCAAGTGCCCGTGCACATACATACGTACATACGACTTAGCTTAAAGGCAAATGCGACAAATCAGAAATACGGCGTCAGCATAAAATTTGGCTGTTGTTTGTTTACGTTATAAATTTTAATAAATGAAATAGGTTGAATGCACTTTTAGTGCATTCCATATTTTTGTGTTTTAAATTACGAGTTGAATGTGCTCAAATATTTCTGACATGCTACACCTCCTTTCCTAAAAAGAATGCTTATACATTTGTAGGGTCAATGTATGAGCATTCTATTACATTTAATGGATTGCTTATTTTACTTGCTTGTGTTTATTTATTTATTTCGGTAAAATTAACATTTCAGTTTTTGTTTTGTGCTTACATACTTACATTTATTGGAAAAAGTGAAAATTTCTTATTCTATAGGTTTAAGTCTATTTTTATGTACTATGATTTTCTTATTCATGTAGCTTAGTGAATAATTATTGTGATTATTAATATTTGTTACTCTATAGGGAATTAAACTATAGTTATTATGTTTATCAATACCTATTACTCTATAGGGTCCCTTATATCTACTGTCTAATTTATGACCTGTTTCATCTTTTACTAAGACTAAATCTCCTATATTTATTTCCTTATGCTGAATTTTCCTATCGTAGTAAATTTTTTGTTTTTCTTTTGCTTGTCTTACTAATCTATTAGCTCTTTCTTGTGCTATTTGAAGTCTATATTTAACTTCTTTGTCATAAGCCTCATAGTTGTACAGTGGGCTGATTGTATCTTCTTGTAAAAATTCGTATGTCGGTGCTGGTTTTCCGAATATTAGTTCAAAAGGACAGTAACCATGAACTGTTGAAGGTGTTGTATTATAACAATAAGTAAAGTACTTGAGGTACTCATCCCAATCGTCTTTGTCAATGGATATGTGTGAACGTACATATTCATTGAATGTTCTATGGCTACGTTCAACAGTGCCTAACGTTTGATGATGGTAAGGTGTTGAGGTTTTGTGTTCAATTTTTAACAATTTACTTAGTTCTTGAAAAACGTTATTTTTATATTCGGTTCCCATGTCTGTCAGTATTGTTTTCATACATCCATAAATGAGAATAAAATGTTCGAATATAGCTTTGGCTACTGTTTTTGCGTGTTTACTTTCAATTGGAATTGCTACTAGATATTTGGTTAAGTCACATATTATGGTGACTGCATACTCATTTCCATTCAATGATTTTGGAAATGGTCCAATTGTGTCAATTTGAACTACATCGAATGCCTTAGTTGGTGTTTCGGTTATAGTCATTGGATCTTTTAAATGTATTCTTGTTTTATTTTTATTACAATGATCGCATTTTTTAATATATTGTTTTATGTCATTTTTCATATTTTTCCAATGGAATTTTTGTTTTATTTTATTTGTTGTACGATTGATTCCTGGGTGGCCACCATTAACAGGATCATCGTGATATTTATGAAGAATAGTTTTAATTTTTTCATTATCTGTCACATGCATAACCTCCGGAGTTAATGCAATGATTAAATTTTTGAGAACTTTGGTACCTTTATCTTTAAATTTATCTACTCGAGTATAATTATTCTTAAACAATTTGTCTCCTAAGGACAATTGTATTTTGTTTATTTTCAAATTGCCGGCTTCTTTCATAAGCCTGGCAAAGAATTGATCTAAATCAATCTTCGCCTCAACAATTAAATTATCAATATTTATTTCGCTACAAATTTTCTTTCCCTTTTTGAACTGCAGTTTCGGGGGGTCGAAAACGAGCTGAGCTAGCTTTTTTACTTCACATTTATTAAGCGCTTCGTATATTATAGGGTTCTCATTGTGACATTTTTCTTCATTTTTTATATTATTACTGGATTTTTCCTTAGTTTCCGATCTTGTGGTAACTTTCAATATTTTACATGCTTCAATTGACATTTCTTTTAAATCTTGTATATCTATACGCGATAGTGCGTCTGCTACATAATTCTCTTTTCCTGCTATGTACTCCACCCCAAAGTCATATTCTTCCAAATCTAGTCGAATTCTAGTTAATTTTGATGATGGGTTTTTCATCGAAAAAAGGTAAGTTAAGGGTCGATGGTCTGTTTTAATTGTGAATTTTCTGCCGTAGATGTACGGTCTGAAATAAGTGATGGCCCAATGAATGGCTGCTAATTCTTTTTCAATCGTTGCTTTATTTATTTCGCCTTTTGTGAAAGATCTAGAGGCATAAGCAACTGGTAATTGTTTTCCTTCGTATTCTTGACTTAGTACTGCTCCGCAGGCGTATCCGCTTGCATCTGTTGTTATGTAAAATTCTTTATTGAAATCGGGATATTGTAAAATGTTTGGGCTAATTAATGCATTTTTTAGATAGTTGAATGATTTCTCACATTCTTCTGTCCAATTAAATACTACTTTCTTTCTACAAAGTCTTGTTAATATTCTAGAGTATTCCGCGAAATTTGGTATAAATCTTCTATAGTAATTGCAGAATGCAACGAATCTTTTAGCTTCGTCGGCATTCTTGGGAGTTGGATAATTTTGAACTATTTTGTATTTAGTGGGATCAGGTAAAATTCCTTTACTTGTGCATTTATGTCCAAGATAAGTAACTTCTTGGTTGAAAAATAGACATTTATCTGGATGCAATTTTAAATTGTATTTTCTGCAAGTTGTGAATACATCTATTAAGTTTTTAATCATATGCTTTTCGGAGCATCCTAATACCACTAAGTCGTCCATATATAAAAATGCTTGTGATGGTTTTAGACCGGCGAATGCTAAAGTCATCATTCTTTGAAATGAATTTGGGGCTACTTTAAGACCATAAGGTAATCTTTTGAAACGGTAGGTACCATTGTCTGCTGTAAACGATGTTATATCTCGGGATTCTGGGCTTAATTCTATTTGATGAAAACCGGACATTAAATCTAAGCAAGAAAAATATTTTGCTCTACCTAATTGGTCTAGAATATCGTCGATTCTTGGTAATGGAAATTTATCTGCAGTTAATTTTTTATTTACCTGTCTATAGTCAATAACTAGTCTCCATCTTTTATCGTTATTACCTGGGAGTGATTTTTTCGGTACTAGTAGAATAGGACTATTGTATTCTGACATTGATGGTTCTATTAAGTCGTCTTGTATTAGCTTATTTACTTGTTTATTAATTTCTTGTTTGTGAGCTTCTGGTATTCTATAGTTTTTTACATAAACTGGGTTGTCGTCTTTCATATAAAGTTTTTGTTTGTAAAAATTATTAGTGGTTATAGGTTCTGATTCTAATGCAAATATATCAATAAATTCTGAACATAAAGTATTAAGTTGAGATTTAGCAAATGATGGGAAATTTTTATTTAATCTTTCTAATTTTTCTTTATTATTTGCTTCATTTTTCTGTTTATTATTTATAATTATGTAGTCGTCTAAGTTTTCTGTGTTAATATTGTAATTTTGAATAGTTGCATTTTTATCTGTTGTATTAATAATTCTAACAAATGCTTGATTTGGATTTACTATTGAATTGGCAATAAAAATTCCTTCTGCTAATTGTTGATGTGGTATGAATAATTCAGTATTGTTATTTTTTATGTGAATTTGTCGAACTACTTCTGATCTAGCTGGTAATGATATGCAATTAATGGTTGGTTCATTTGTCATTTGAATTGCTATATTTTCTGGATAATCATATGGTCGTAATATAAGTCTATCTTCATTATTTCGGTAATCTAAAATGCAATTATACTTTTTAATGAAATCGAGTCCCAAAATTCCGTCGCATGGGATTGGGAAGTCATCTTCTACTATGTGAAATTTGTGTCGAATCAAAAGATCGTCACCCTTTAAATCTGTTTTAACTGTTCCAAGAGTGTTTGTTATACCCTGACCAATGCCTTTTAAATCTGTTTTTTGTAATTCATTAATTTTAACATCATTTTGAATTTGACCCTTTTTTATTAGTGATATGTCAGCTCCTGTATCTATTAGGAGAGTTGAAGTTGAATTATTTAAAGTTGTTTTGGTGGATATGTAGCTGTTTAGGTGTAAATTTAGTACACAAATTTTTTTTTCTATGTTTGGAGTGGAGTTTGTTGGTTTTCCTGCTGGGTATAATTACGTACATTGCGAGTGTTGTTGGTATTGTTGCGATTATTTTGTCGCTGTTGGTTACCAAAATTCCTATTTTGTCTTTGTGAGTAATTGTTGTTTGATCTGTTAAAATTGTTATATCTTTGATTAGATCGATAATTTCTATAATTGTTATTTGGAAAATTTCTACGAAAGTTGCCGCGGAAATGATTTTGTTGTCTTATATTCAATATTGCGTTTGGGTTGCCTGTTACTTCAGTGCAACTGTTTGTAAATTTTGAAATTGCCTCGTTCATTGAGGTGAACGTTCCGGCTTGCATGATTAGTTTTACTTTATCATTAGAACAATTTTTACACATAGCCTTTACAGCTGCTTGTGTAGCATATTTTCCTGCTAAATCTGAGGTTAACCCGTCAGATATATATGCTCCTTCTAATGATTTTGTTAATTTTTCGATTTCAGTAGTATATTGGTTGGCTGTTTTACTGCGTTGTTGGATGTTTAGCAGTTTTGCTGTTAATACTTCTACTGATTCGCCTTTGATTGATCTTTTCAATTTTAATTTTATATCTTGTATTGTATTCTCATTCTGAATACAATTTCTTGCTGTGCCTTTTAGTTTTGTTTTTATCATAGACACTGCAAGTGCTTCATGAGTATCCTTGATTTGGTCAAGAATGTCGAGTGCATCTATGAAGCTATTTAGATTTTCTGAGTTGCCATCAAACTCTGGTAGGACAGATGAAGCTGTTTTAATAAAATCTACCGCTGTCTGAGGCATTGTGGATGTGTTTGAATTATTGGTACTTTCTGAATGAGTTTTAGTTTCTTCTTTATCGTTTGAAGAATTTTTGTTTTCGGCTTCCGTTGGATAGTCCGGTAGTAATAAATTTGTGTCAATTTTTATGTCTTTGTTGAATGACGTGGGTACTTGTTCTTCAATCTCGTATCGTGCTAGCGATGAAACAAGTTTATCCCTGACGTATAGGTATATTTGGTATGCCTGCTTTTGATGATCGGCTGTAAGCTTACTATTTATATTCCTCAAGGCGTTTCCTATTCTATTTAATGCATCTATTATAAAACCTAAATGCTTAATAATTGTTTCTCTTCTAATAAAAACATTCTTGTTAATGCACTTGTATGATTTTTCTGCAATTGATTTTTCATTTAGTAGTGATGCATATATATTATCCCAATTATCCATTGAAAAGGATCTATTCGGTATTGATTTTTATACCTTGTCTAATCCATTTGCACGACTAATATATCGCTTTTTTAAAATTTTGTTGTGTACCGAATAAATCTTTAGAAATAAATTTATACAAGATACAATTGCAATAACAAGAAGAATAAGCTTTATTGAATCTAAAGCTTCGCTGTGATCAATTTCTATGGAGTTAACTACATTTGCGTTGGGTTTATCAATTTTTGATGTTGTTCCACCCATATTGATTGAATATTAAAAAAAATTCCTAAAATCTGAAAATACCGAATTTTTCAAACATGCGTTGTGTTTCTTCTATTTTTGTCGTGGGGTTAATGACGTCTTCTAATGTTGGTTCCCTAGTCATGCCTATGATACGCCAAAGAGTCCTTAAGGATTCTAATTCCCTTATTAAGTCCCTGTTCTCTATTTCATTAGGAAGTGAGCCTACTGAATTCCTTGATTTAGGCATTATAATCACAATAATTATTTTTGTATGTATATATATTTATTTATTTAATTAAATCATTAAAATTAGTATTGTTATGGCTTAGGCCAGAAAAATGTGTATATGTAAAAATGCAAAATTTTTAGTATCGAGAATTGACACGGCAAGGATTTTTGGTCTCTTGCCCTTCAATAGGCAGCCGCAAGGTTGCCATAAGATTAGTTAGTGATCAGTTAATAAGGCCATTAGTAAGCCTTTCAATCGCTATTAGTTTTTTTATATGCTTCCGTTTTGCAATAGAATCTGCGAATACTAGTTGTTGGTAGAGTTCGGCAACTCGTCGCCGCGCTTGGTATTTTTTACCACCACGTCTCCTGTGGTATAAAGGTTTCTGTGGTTGTGCAGGTTCTCTGCGAGCTGGGCGTTGTTGCCGTCGCCTGTACTCCTCGATTGTAATTGCTCTAGGACCTTGTCGTTCTGGCTGCTGTTGCTGTTCTTGTTGATGTTCGGGTTTAATTTGTTGTTCTTTTTCTTGGGCTTGTTGCTCTTGTTGTTGTTCGAGTTTATTTTGTTGTTCTTCTTCTTGGGCTTGTTGCTCTTGTTGTTGTTCGGGTTTATTTTGTTGTTCTTCTTCTTGGGCTTGTTGCTCTGTCTGCCGCTCACTAAAATACTTTTCCCATTTCTCAAATATTGCGTTTACTTCGTCCATCACCATGTAGTGTAAACGACTGGTTAATGACAGGATCTGGCAGGATCAATGGCAAGGATCCTGGTGTGTTTAACAGGCAAGGATCCTGTTTGTCTGGCAGGATCCTGTTTAACTGGCAGGATCGCCATATTCTGTCGCCCTTTCTTCGGCGAATAAAACAAGTATTTTGTGGTCTCGCTATTAAGACAGCGAGTCAATAATTGATTGTTTATTGAACAAAATCAATCCCTTTTATACACAAAATTTCTTATGTACTACTTATTTACTATAATACATATTTACACTAATTCTTACTAGCTATGTAGATATGTATGTATATATGTACGGCTTATGCATTTAAAGTGTAGTCAAGTGCCCGTGCACATACATACGTACATACGACTTAGCTTAAAGGCAAATGCGACAAATCAGAAATACGGCGTCAGCATAAAATTTGGCTGTTGTTTGTTTACGTTATAAATTTTAATAAATGAAATAGGTTGAATGCACTTTTAGTGCATTCCATATTTTTGTGTTTTAAATTACGAGTTGAATGTGCTCAAATATTTCTGACATGCTACAGGGTATCTTCGCAACTCAGCAAGATACTTTCCGGATACGGCTAATGTTTTTCAGTCTGAAGTTTTCGCCATGCAGGAGGCCTGCAGGCTCTACTTGCAGCAGAGAGTGCCGGCCGGAGACAGAATAGCAATTTTCTCGGATAATCTGGCGGCTCTGGGATCTGCAACGGGTATCAGCAAGCCTGTCCAGGCAGCACAGGGACTAGATCATGGACTTAACAAGTCGATGTTGCGTATTCTTGAGCTGAGTGCCGGGGCACCGCGACATCTAGGGAAAGGAAATGGCTGATGAGCTAGCCAGTCGAGGCTGGGCTTAGATTTTGATATCGCAGTGGCAGAGGAGGTTCCTGCGACTCTGGGTTTCATCAAAGGCCGAAACTCTCTGCACTGGTTTGGGCAGGCTAAAACAAGATAACAACGCTTCGAGATATGCAGGGTCTGCAGAAGTCTGTGGTTTTTATACAATGAGATGCGATCCTCAGTTATTCTAAAGATGCACATTGCCCACTTAACTGCGGTATTAACAGGATATCGGGCTATTGGTAAGCATGCGGCCCGGTTGGAATTGAACCATAACACTCAGTGCCACAGCTGTAATTTTCCTGGAGCGGAGCAGATGGTGGCGTACCTGCTATGCGAGTGTCCTGCTATGCACTGCCAAGGCAGAATGAATTTGCTTGGCAAACCTTTCTTCGACAACCTCTCGAAACTCGGACGTTAGGCCTGGGGGACTTCTCAGATACCTAAACTCAATAGGATGTATATGGGGCGTAGGACTCGCGCTGGTTTCCGAAATGATATTCTCCTTTTACACACTACTCTTCTGGTTTTTTTTTGTCACGAAAAATCAGTACATTGCCTTCCAAAAAAAAAAAAAAACAATAAATGCGGTGAAAATCGTCTTTATTGCTGGCATTTTGTTTTTGTTTCCGTATCGTTAACTGTCAATCATGTTTCTATGACATTTAACGTTCGCGTTGCTTCCTCCTTCCTAATTGTTTCATGGTTATGCCGTGGTTATGCTTACGAGCAAAACACCGATGAAATTCGGACACATTTTCGTCATCGGTGAGAGGTGTTTACGCTTAAATCGATGATTAGAGCGCACATACACAACATAACACATTATTACTCCGTAACCTCGGCGTGCTGGGTGCTTGTTTCACCCAGCAAATTTGATCGATGTGAGAGTCCGAAAATTCTCTCACTCATCGGAGTGCACAACAACAATTACACGTTGCTCGTCGAGTATTGTCGTAAGCATAACCACGGCATTACAAGCGTCAAATAAAAACAGTTAGAAAATTAAAAACATTGCAGGGTGATAAACATGAATTTTTTTTAGTGTCGGCTAAAAATCAGTACAAATCAGTACAAAATCCGAAAAATCAGGATTTCTTAAGGTTTTTAAAACCATCAGTACGGAGTACGAAAAATCAGTATTGTACTGATCAAATCAGTACGTCTGGCAACCCTAACTATAAGCGAGTATATATATATATATATATATACTATAGCCAACAAACCATCGCAAAGTACATTTACGCAGGCTGCGAGAGGTGTGTGTATTTTATGAAATGGTTTCAAATTGTTGTCGATATATGTCTTCTCCATTTCGAAACTATCTTCGAAATTATCCAAGACTAAACCCAAACCCGTTCGTTAAAGTAAGGGAATTGTAAAAAAGTGGTAAAGTGCCTCTCATATGGGCCTCCTTTCGTAGACTGTCTCGCGAAGTTGGACAACGCAAAGATACTACATTTTGTGCTTTTAATTAGGCAGACGCGCTGGTTTAGCTTCACGGACATTTAATCTCCATCTACTATAAATTTGATTTCCGGGAAGGCGTTTATATGCGATTTCATTTCTTTTAAAGGATTCGACAGTCTTGGGTAAGGCAGCTTCTTTAACGCTACAAGCGCTGCAAGAGTCAAGCCGGCAGCATGACATTTTCAGCTAAAAATGCGCAAGAAATACTCTACTCCTCCTACACGGTAGGCAGGAAGCGACGATAGGTTGCATGAAAATGTCGAGAAAAAAGGAAAGTGGGGTTGTGTTATGTGATGTTTATAGATGGAACATCCGTTGAAATTAAAATCCGAGCTGCTCCTTTTTCAAGGATATCCACATTTTTTGTTTTTTTTGAAAGGATCAAATATTGAGAAAATCGAAAATTCGCCACCGTCCAAATTTTTCCGATTTCAATACATTATTTGGTCGCTAAGGGATACAAAAAAAGGTATTAAAAAGAAAAATGGACACCTGTAGTGGAAAAATCCAATGTGAACAGGACCTAAAAGATAACCACTGAAATATAAAATAACACAAAAAGTACCCACTTTAATTTGCGTATAACTCCTAACATGTTAACTCTACGTGAAAATTCCTTATAATATGTTTCATTCAGAATAAATAAAGGAATATTTCTTTGATATACAATTTTGATGTACCTGCAGTGGTTAATGCACTTTGGTCCATCTAAAGTGAAAATTTCAAAAAAAGTACGTTTTTTTTATGGTGCTATTTTAAGTTCAAATATTTTTCTAGTTTATGTAAATATTTTAATCTAATGATCCAATTCTCATTCTTACATATCTATACGTTAATATTAAAAAGAATTGGAGCTGAAATACGCGCTAGCTGTGCACGGTGGGCGGTAAGCAACAATAGGTTGCATGAAAATATCGAAAAAACGATCGCCGGCTAAACACTTACGTAAACTGATATTCTAATATACTTCATAAACACACAGCAAGCGTGAATAAAATCTCCAACATTTTTTTTAAACGAAAATTAGTACCAGCACACAGCTAGGCACATATTCGTTGGGCCATCGTTTTTACGATATTCCCATGCAACCTATTGTTGCTTCCCGCCCACCGTGCACAGCTAGCGCGTATCTCAGCTCTAACTCTTTTTTAGTATTAACGTAGAGATGTGTAGGAATGAGAGTTGGATCATTAGATTAAAATATTTACATAAACTAGAAAAATATTTGAACTTAAAATAGCACCATAAAAAAAACGTACTTTTTTTGAAATTTTCACTTTAGATGCACAAAAGTACATTAAGCACTGCAGGTACATCAAAATTGTATATTAAAGAAATATTTCTTTATTTATTCTGAATGAAACATATAATAAGAAATTTTCACGTAGAGTTAACATTTTAGGAGTTATACGCAAATTAAAATGGGTACTTTTTGTGTTATTTTATATTTCAGTGGTTATCCTTTAGGTCCTGTTCACATTGGATTTTTCCACTACAGGTGTCCTGTTTTCTTTTTAATACCTTTTTTTGTATCCCTTAGCGACCAAATAATGTATTGAAATCGGAAAAATTTGGACGGTGGCGAATATTCGATTTCCTCAATATTTGATCCTTTCAAAAAAAACAAAAAATGTGGATATCCTTGAAAAAGGAGCAGCTCGGATTTTAATTTCAACGGATGTTTCATCTATAAACATCACATAACACAACCCCACTTTCCTTTTTTCTCGACATTTTCATGCAACCTATCGTCGCTTCCTGCCTACCGTGCCTACTCTTCTTACTCAAGCATGAAGCTTCAACCCATCACCATCCACTTCGCCTTAAGCGTCCAGTAAGCTTTGCAACTCCGGAGCTCTGCAACACGAAAGTTTTAACCTCATTTGCCTGGCTAAATTGAAAAAAAAACAAGTAAGGAAGCCTAAGTTCGAGTGCAATCGAACATTAGATACTCAGCTGTATGCTTTCATTGTTTGTTTGCGTTTGTTCGATATAGGGTGTATTTTATATGAAACGAGTGCTGCATAAACAGGGCGCAGCCACGCCCATTTTCAAAATTTATATCAATCATCCAAATAAGCATACAAATATTATTGTTAGTGCAAAATTTCATCCCTCTATGACTTTTAGTTACAAAGACTTCACGTTACAAATTCCAAAAGGGTGTTCCAGAAATATCTTTGTTAAAAAGTAGGCGTGGTCATAAACCGATTTCAATACATTTTTGCGTGTCTATTAACACATGTTATAAAAGTGTATAAACCAAGTTTCGTCATAATATCTCAATTATTTGTCGAGTTAAAGGCTAAGAAATCTCATATATCCCTTTGTCTAAAAAGAGGCGGTGCCACGCCCATTTTCCAAACTTTTTTATTTTTTGTTTCCGGTCTATTGTAAAACTCATGTCACAAAATTTCAATGAATTATCTTTATATTTCACATAGATATCGCTTAAAATGGTTTTATTAGGTCACTTTATAATACACATATATAAAAGTGGGCGCGGTCGTCAACCGATTTTGGTAATTTTTCGTCCACACATTTGGCTAAGTAAATATATCACGCGTACCAGATTTCATCGATATATCTTTAACGGTTTCTGAGTTATGGCTTATTAAACTTTCAATATTCGCTCCTTAATAAGTGGGCGTGGCACCGCCCATTTTCCAAAATTTTTGTAGTTTTTGTTTTATGTCCATAGTTGGACTCCTGCCACAAAATCTCAGTGATTGATCTTTATATTTGACAGAGATATCGCTTAAAATGTTTTTATTAGGCCCCCTTATATTTCCTATATATAAAAGTGGGCGTGGCCGTCAACCGATTTTGATAATTTTTCGCCAAAACATTTGACTAAGTAATTATATTACGCGTACCGAATTTCATCGATATATCTTCAACGGTTTCTGAGTTATGACTCATAAAACTTTCAATGTCTGCCCCTTAATAAGTGGGCGTGGCACCGCCCATATTCCAAAATTTTTGTGTTTTTTGTTTTATGTCCATAGTTGGACTCATGCGACAAAATTTCAATGATAGATCTTTATATTTGACAGAGATATCGCTTAAAATGGTTTTATTAGGTCACTTTATAATACACATATATAAAAGTGGGCGTGGCCGTAAACCGATTTTGATAATTTTTCGTCAAAACATTTGTCTATGTAAGCAAATTACGCGTACCAAATTTCATCGATATATCTTCAACGGTTTCTGAGTTATGACATATAAAACTTTCAATGTTTGACCCTTAATAAGTGGGCGTGGCACCGCCCATTTTCCAAAACTTCATCAAATTTCTTCATAAGGGCCCGAGCTCAATACGTGGGTAAAATTTTAAAACTCTAGCTATATTAGTGGCTGAGATACCAAATTTCCGATTTTTTCTATATAGGAAAAGTGGGCGTGGTCATGGTCCGATTTCGCCCATTTTCAATACCAACCGTCCCAGTCTCGATACCAACTTGCGTTCCAAATTTCATCAAAATATCTCAATTTTTGCGCGAGTTAGAGTGTTTACAGACGGACGGACGGACGGACGGACGGACAGACGGACGGACGGACGGACGGACGGACGGACGGACGGACGGACGGACATGGCTCAATCGATTTCTCTTTTCACCCTGATCATTTTGATATATATAAGTCTATATCTATCTCGATTATTTCATTCTGTTACAATCCACCGTTATGTGATTAAAACTATAATACTCTGTGTACTAGTACAGCTGAGTATAATAAATAAATAAGCGCCGATAAAATTTATAAAATACCGAAGTTCAACTCATTAGATAGTCAAACTAACTAATGGCGTTTTCTTTTCTCGAAATAATGTTGCCCTGTTTGATTTTCCTAGCCATTTTGTAAGTTTGTCTGGTCCTTTCACCAAATATTGGCTTCTAACTAAGTAAGAGGGCACCCTTATCTACAAATTCAGCCATTTTATAGAAAGTCAGGATACATAATTCGATAATTGGGATATAGGAGGGCAACATTTTTTCGTAGAAAAGAAAACGCCATAACTAAAACTTTCTTCGGCAAGCTAATTTCGGTCATTGAGACTTCGGTAAAGAAAAAAAAAAATCAAAAAACTTGGAAAATTGTTGTAGCAGCAAACCAAACACCCACAAAATTGCAGTGCAAAAAAAAAGCGGAAAAGACACACAAGCAAACAGATCACATGATCGCTGTCAACGTAGAAAAAAAAAACAAAAAAAGCAAAAAAACAGCCACTGATAAAAGCTCGGTACAATGGTAACAACAACAACAAAAACAACAAGCATTAGTTGACCGCGCGCAGCGGCAACAAACATGCAAAAAAAGGCCAACATTTAAAAAAAATATGTCGGCCACACTCGCGCACGAACAAATCGTTTGGAAATCTCACAAAAGCAAATCAAACACACACACACATACATGCACACAAAACACGCCAAGACACGATTTTTATCTCGTGCAGTTGCTGCCTACTTAAGCGAACGTGTCACATACACACACACATACACTCTAAAACAAGAATGTCCCTGCAAAAAAATGTGCGATCAATCCCGAAAGAGATTTGTCCTCGATTGATCTCTTTCGAGAACAATCGGTCCACAATTAGTCCCCAATTGTTCTCGTACGGGTATAAATGTAGACTAATTGTAGACCAATTGTTCCCTAACGGGTATAAATGTAGATTAATCGCTTTCATTCCGAACGGGTACAAATCTAGATTCCTTAAATGTAGAAATTTTACAAAAATGTGCAGTGTATTTAAAAAATTGTAGAATAACCGGTAAAACGAATTTAACGCCCTTTTTTAATAACAATTTTAACAAAATGTTGCCTAAAATATCCTATGAAAAAATCCTTTACATTACGCTCATATATTGCATACTAAAAACTTACAATTTTTTAAATTTATTTATTGAGATTTTTTTACAAAAGTAAAACATTATTTAAATATGCATGAACATTTACATTTTTTTAAGGAAAAATCTACATTTGTACCCGTTCGTGCTGAGATGAAAGCGATTAATCTACATTTGTACCCGTTCGGTATGTTAGTGATTAATCTACATTGGTACTCGTTCGGGTATACAAGTTGAACAATTAGTCTCTTCATAGGACATGCTCGAACAAATGCGATCAATTCACTCCATATAAAGGGATTTAAAATTGTATTAGTCGCATGCTCCCTTGCGATTGATCCCGGACACGTCCCGGATAAATCGCATTTTTTGCAGGGGTGTGCAGTTTTTGCATGTCCTTACGTGTGTAGAACAACAAAACTAAGAAAAAAAGAGCGAACGGCCTGGGAGCCGCAGCGTTGCGGTCAATGGGTTAATTGTGATTTAAAGTAGCAGCAAACAACCCCAACAACAGCAACAGCAATAACAATAACAACAGCTTTAACAATAACAAAAGCAAACCAATAATCATGCTAAACAAAAACTACACAAATGTAACCGCTACAACAAAAACCAATAACAACCAACGCTAAAAGTTTGCAGAAAAACTAATTTCAACACAAAAAAAACCATTTGAATATGCGCGGCGCAGAGTGAAAGTCGCCTTGGAGATTGTGGGAGCCACAAGCTCAGCCACAGACTCAGCCGCAGTCTTAAGCCACAGCTTCAACCAGTCTAACTCCAAGCAAACAACCAATCATTATATTAAAACCAAACGTTTTGTTAGACATTGTACTACATAAGCTAATTAACAATTAAACTGTGCAATTTTGCTCTTCCTCTTCTGCGATACAATCCACCACCACCACTTAACCCTCTACTATTTCTTTTTTTTTTTCTTTACTTTCTTTTTGCAGATACTCCAAGTGACAGCCATCGATCTGGATACAGGCAATAATGCGCGCATCACCTATCGCTTAGTAAGCAGCAACAGCAACAACAATCAAACAATCACGCTAGCTAGCAGCTTTGGCAACATTGGCAACACTGGTTTCGCTAGCAAAACATCAACGTCAATGCTTTTGCAAGCAAATGGCACCAAACAAACACCACCCACGCTCCTCACACTCTCCTCCGCCGATGCTGAGTTGGCGCAACTTTTTGGCATTTTCCCCAATAGCGGTTGGTTGTATTTGCATGGCACGTTGGATCGCGAAATGCGCGATCGTTATGAACTCACCGTTATGGCTAGTGATAATGGTACACCGGCGGCGCATGCGCGTACACGCGTTGTAGTCGAGGTGCTCGATGCCAATGATAATGATCCGCATTTTTTGAGCAATGCCTATGAATTTGTGATTGAGGAGAATATGCGACGCGGCGCTTTGGTGGGTGTAGTGGGTGCAACCGATTTGGATTTGAATGAGAATGCCGAGTTGCGGTATAGTTTGATACCGTCGAATACGAGTTTTGTGGTGAATGCGGTGACAGGTGAGTTGAGTTGACAAAATATTCGTACGTATTTGAGACTTAATTTACTTATATGCAATAAATAGTGCTAAGTATGTATAACCTATTGTAGACAATGTGTGACCTTTTAGAACATAAATCATAATTAACCACACAGTATATTTTTAGTGAAATTTAAATGGAATATTTCGACTATTATTTAGTCTCTATTTGCATGAACGGCCACCCTCTCGTATGTTTAATCCATACCTGGGTAATACTGAGTAGTAATTGGACTATTACGTACTTAAATACTTTATATTTTGATCTTGAAGTAATGAGTCCGTACTAAGTACTTTCAGAATATTCAAGTACTAGTACAAGTACAAGTACAAAGAATTGAAAAAGAATTGAAGTTTTAGCAAATACTTCAAAGTAATTGAAAAGAATTGAATGTACTTGAAAAGAATTGAAAAATGTACTTGAATTGGTTTTTTAAGTACTTGAAAAGAATTGAAAAATCGATTCAAGTACTGTTTTCAATTCTTTTCAAGTACTTTCAATTCTTTTCAATTACTTTGAAGTATTTGCTAAAACTCCAATTCTTTTTCAATTCCTTGTACTTGTACTTGAAAAGAATTGAAAAATCGGTTCAAGTACATTTTTAAATTCTTTTCAAGTACATTCAATTCTTTTCAATTACTTTGAAGTATTTGTAAAACTTCAATTCTTTCCAATTCCTTTTACTTGTACTTGAAAAGAATTGAAAAATCGATTTAAGTACATTTTTTAATTCTTTTCAAGTACTTTCAATTCTTTTCAATTACTTTGAAGTATTTGCTAAAACTTCAATTCTTTTTCAATTCCTTGTATTTGTACTTGAAAAGAATTGAAAAATCGGTTCAAGTACATTTTTCAATTCTTTTCAAGTACTTTCAATTCTTTTCAATTACTTTGAAGTATTTGCTAAAACTTCAATTCTTTTTCAATTCCTTGCACTTGTACTTGTACTTGTACTTGTACTTGTACTTGTACTTGTACTTGTACTTGTACTTGTACTTGTACTTGTACTTGTACTTGTACTTGTACTTGTACTTGTACTTGTACTTGTACTTGTACTTGTACTTGTACTTGTACTTGTACTTGTACTTGTACTTGTACTTGTACTAGTACTTGAAAATTTGGGAATGCAAGTACCAGTACTAGTACAATTCTTTTAAAATGTACTTGTCACAAGTCGTACTGGTACTGGATATTACCCAGGTCTGGTTTAATCCAATGTTGATCACTTTAGAGGCAAAAAAGGTCTCCCAAAACAATCCGTTGACGGCAAAAGGCACTTTCTCCGTTGGTAACGCTCCTTAGGAGCCTTTTTGAAGCTTCCCTAGTAGTCCTGCCAACCAGAGGAGTAAGCACGGTGCTCCGTTGGGACCCCCTAAGCGCTCCCAACCCAGTGCATCCGACGGAGAAAAGTGCCTTTCCAAATATATGCAAAAAGAACACCTTTAGGGCTCCTTAAATGAGTGTTTTCGGAGTCCTAAAACGCTTCTTCAGATAATCCTCAAAGGCTCCATTCGGACTCAAACACTCCTTTGAAGAGCTTCTTCGGACTGCTTTTTCACTTCGCAGTTGGAGCTCTCCTTCGAGGGATTGTTTTGGTAATCCCATTATGCTCCTAATTCGGATCGTTCCGTACTTGGTTAGCATTGAGGGTGAACGCATCGATTAGGATATCCTAATGGAGCATCGTGGGCTCCTCTGGTTGTATGGGCACATTCGGTGCCTCCATGAACAAAATAAATCCCGAAAAACTCCCTTGATGGGGCGGTCCAAATATGTAGTAAGAATTGAGCCCGAAACAGCACCGCAGAGGAGTGTTTCCGGAACACTTTTTTCATACATTTCAAAAGGCTAATTTCTCGGTCGGATACGCTACTTTACACAGACTCTTCGGAGCCTCCCTAGGAGGGTGAGCGCTTCGCACAGGTAGTCCTAACAAAGCACCCTGCGTGCTCATCCCTGTTTGGCTGGGATGTATCCAATAATAGCGAAAGTTCGGCTATCTAGCGAATAGTCCTCGAGTTCTCGATTTGCATAACAAACTATTTCGTCATTCAAAGATGACCCTTGAAAAAGATATTAACTTCATATTAATTTTCTTGAATTTTTTTTTTGGATTTGGTAAACAAAATTTTCAATTATATGTATATTACAAAAGGGCGAGTTTGTGATAGTACCGATCAATATCAGTTCGGTCTCCTTTCTACCGAAGAAATTCACATCTGGAAGAAGATCGGCAGCTGGTGTGTCGCTGGCTATTGACTCCGATGTAAAAAGCTTCGATTTCACTTCTCAATCCAAGATTTTTTGGAAGAAACTTTTTGACTGTTACAGGTTCAAAACTGGTGACGAAGCTAGCTATATCTTTTATTGTTGTTGTTCTTTTAATTGCATTTTGGTTTGCTTTGTCAATGCTGCCATTTCTATATATTGTAAGTATTTATTCACCATTTTGCGATTACAAAAACCAAAAGCGTTGCAGGCGATGCGGAAAATGCCGTTTTTAGCACATCAACCGACTTTCAATCACGTAAATGAATACATAAATAGGCAAACACACACAACAAACAGCCGTGCAAACAAACAACGCATAGCTGTGCAAGATTAAATTAACACAACTGGAATAGAAAACGCACAAACATAGATACCAGTAGTTTCTTTCGTACGGATGCTGGTCAACGATGATGATGATGGTAATCAAGGAGAAGAAAAAAGTAGTAGCATTTGTTCCAAATAGAGCATTATATACATATATTTGTATACCTATGTATGTATGTATGCAAAGCTTTGCTTGCTGCTTGACAGACTGACTGCCGTGATGACTGTGTATCACTTAATAATAATAATAATACAATGGCGCTATTATAACTCTGACGAGTTTTATGGCCGAGCTTCTCTCCCAATTCGAGGTGTGCTCCTTTTTGTTTTTCCTACTAATTGGGTGGACCTACAGTTTTATGCCGGCTCCGAACGGCGAATGCATTTTTTGTGAGAAGCTTTTTCATGGCAGAAATACTCTCCGAGGGTATGCCGCCCACTGCCGAGAGGTGACCGCTGCTCTTAAAAAACCCAATAATTGGATTTTTACTAATTAGAAAAATTTGTTTGGCTCGGACCGTGGTTTGAACCCGAGACCTCTGGCATAGCAGGCGAGCACTCTACCCACTGCACCACAGTATCACTTACATACGATTAACTGACTTCTGGTACAGAGCTGTAGTATAGCTGGCACTGGATTAGTAGTAGCAGCAGCAACACTAGCCTAATGTTATTTGCATAAAATGCATACATATGTACATACACATACATACATATAAATACATTCCCTGCAGCAAATATAGGAAAAAGTCACGTAAAGCGATAGTCTCATACTATGTAGAGTGTACATAACCGGCTCAGAACTGCTTCTAAAGGGTTATATGGCGGAATAGTTGTTAGAAATATGTTAAATTTCTCACAACTGGACTAATTTTGAAAATTTCCCAAAAAGGAAAATTTTTATAAAAACAATTGAATCTGTTTGCCCAAATGCCCAAACGAGTCATAGCTGCGAGATTAAAAAAAAACTTAACTCAAGTTAAACTTTCCCAAAAAGAGATTTTTTTTTTCTAGATGAAGTCAGTTTTCTTAAACCTTATTAAAAAAATTAACTCAAATTAAAATTTCGCAAAAAGGGTTTTTTTTAATTAGATAAAGTCAGTTTTCTTAAACCTTAATAAAAAAAATTAACTCAAATTAAAATTTCCCATAAAGGGATTTTTTTTTAAATTAGTTGAAGTCAGTTTTCTTAAACCTTACTGAGTCGAAATAATAAGTTTTACACAATTCTACGAATTTTCAAAATTTCCCAAAAAGGGAAATTTTTTTAAAAAACAATTGAAACTAATTGCCTAAATGCCCAAACAAGTCATAGCTGTGAAATTAAAAAAACACCTAAACTCAAATTGAAATTTCCCTAAAAAGGATTTTTTTTAAATAAGATAAAATCGCTTCACTTAAACTATACTGAATCAAAATGGTAAAAATCACAAACACAATAATACTAACCTACAAAATTTCCCAAAAAGGGAAATTTTTCTAAACTGAACTAATATTGTTTCTAAAAGAGTCATAGCGCCGAAATTAAAAAACAAAAACTTAATTCAAATTAAAATTTCTAAAAAAGGGAATTTATTAAAAATTAGATAAATAATTTTTCAAACTTTGCTCACCCAAAATGGTAAATTACATCAAATTTTACCGACTACCAAAATTTTCCAAAAAGGAAAATTTTTCAAAAATGTTATAAAATGGTTTGCCTTAAGCTGGCATGATTCATAATGATTAATTTAACGCAATTTTTCTAATAACCAAAATTTCCAAAGAAGGGAATTTTTTTTAAATTAGATAAAATCGTTTCTTTTAAACTTTCGTCACTCAAAATAGCAAACTACACAAAATTTTACCAATTACCAAAATTTCCCAAAAAGGGAAATTTTTCAAAAATGTTATAAAAAGGTCTGACTTAAACTGCAGTGAGTAATAATGATTAATTTAACGCAATTTTGCTAATAACAAAAATTTCTCAAAAAGAGAAATTTTATAAAATACATAGACTAAAATTAAAAAAAAGTTTTGAGATTTACAAATGCTATGTACGAGCTATTAATTTTTAAACTACCAGTGAGCTCCACACATATGGTAGACACAGTTCTGAACGGGTTCTAGAAAGGGGAGAAATTGCCACTTAGTAGGACATCACCGCGTTAAAAAGCCAACTAAAGGCATTACGTTGAGATAAATGGAGAACTAACACTGTCATTTTATGGGCTAGTTCTGCACTACGTTTGAACTAGCGTGATTTGTTGAAGGTGATGCACTTGATTTAAATAACAGCTTAAGTAAGTTCCTCTGCGATCTTTGGCATAGTTTGCAATAACTATACATATGTGTGTATGCATGAAGGCTGTATTAGGCAAAAAACAAGCTGCTGCCGCACACACAGTGGCCACAAAATGTCAAACACTTGACATGCCATTGACGGATGGATGAGCTGACAAGCAGCGGCGTTAAAACTGTTGTTGTTGCTGCTCGGTCACACACACATACACACCAATGGCTAGGGTATTTGGCTATTTGAAGGCTCTATAAGCCGCTAATAGTAAGAGCCTAAAGCTAAATGTACGCAGGGAAAGCTGAAAATCGGTGCTCTTGTGTTTTGAGTTTGAGCCACAAAAGTGTTGCTGCTAAAAAAAGGAAACTTCATCGAACGAGAACCGCTTGTTTAATGTGAAAAAAAGAAGAAAA
Source organism: Urophora cardui (assembly GCA_960531455.1). NCBI lineage: Eukaryota > Metazoa > Arthropoda > Insecta > Diptera > Tephritidae > Urophora > Urophora cardui. The sequence goes on from OY482674.1 coordinate 19,001,931, forward strand.
GCCATTAAAGCGATTCCATGAATGAACTAGTGTTGTTGTTGTTGCTGAAGAGGTTTTTCCAATTTTTTTTTTCTATTTTTTTGTTTGTTTGTATTTATTATCAGCGCGCAATCAGCAACAGCCTCAGTTACATAGGCCAAGCAGCAGCAGATCGAACTGGACTGCAACAGGTTGGAGAGCACGAGCAATGCGCATAAACATACAAAAATATATACGTATATATTCCCGCTAGTTGGCCAAAATCTCGCTACTTAACTTCTCTGCGCTTTCCTCACCTTCTGCGCCTTGCAAAATAACCAAATCCAGCCAAAGCGAAAACCAACGATGAGAAAGACGGCGATGACGATTGAGGCGCGGACAAGGAAACGTACAACTTGCGCATTGAACATTGAACTTGATTCTGTCTATTTTGAAAAGTAGAACAGTAATGCTTGGCCACGGGTTATTATAGCAAACGCTTTGTGTTGTTGCTGTTGTTGTTGCCGCTATTTATTGCTGTGTGTGCTGCTCTGCATTGCTTATGGCTGGTGTCTCTGGCAGGCATGTTGCATGGCATGGCTCAAGCCAGCGGCTAATCGCCCGGCTGCATTATTTTTGCTTGTTGGACGTCGGTTTTTACATAAAAATATGTCCGTTAGCGCAAGTTGATGGAGATGTTAGCGAGCTAACGCAAATCTATATACATATGTTTGTATGTATGTACGTTTATTTGTTTGTTTCTATGCTCTGATTGGTAATATTTTTTCTGCTTAGCCATTTTATGTAGCCAAAGTGACATTAATTTATGTTAAAAGGAAATTATTAGCCATCACTAAGCCGCAAAATGCCATGTGCAAAGTTAAATGTCGCTCAGCTAAATGCATTTGTTCTAATGAAATTGTCTATGTTCGCCACAGACAGAGACTTAATAAGTCTTTAACAATTTTTATTAGTTTCTGTAGCCTAAGCTTTAAAAGCAAATGAGCTGTTGCACACCTTCGCATCATCTAGCAGTATTGGAAATAAATCTTTTTTTGATGGCTCAAAGGTTTTACTAGTTGCTTTGTTTAAATTTTCTTTTAAGCAACATGTGGGAACTTATTAATTAAATGATATTTTATTTAAATAAAATATATGTCGTCGGTCTCCTGCCAGAAACACGAATGTGAAAAATTTTTTAAGTACGATGTCCGATCTTTATCGCGGATATATTCATGTAATAACAATTAATATTTGTATAAATTCTTGTGTAAACATACATACATAATATGTAATTGTATATACATAAGCATATATACAAATAATAATTGTTATTATATCAATATATACGCGAAAAAGATCGGACATCGTACTTAAAAAATTTTTCACATTCGTGTTTCTGGCAGGAGGCCGACGATGTATGCATGTATATTTAGTTAGTTTTTTCCCCAAAGGGACAATTTTTATGTCCTAAGTATGACAACGTCGATCTATTAGCTGATGTTTAGAGTTAACTTAGGCTGTGAAGGAAGCATTTCTCTGTTGTACTAGTTAGCGGTAACAATGAGTCTGGAGAAGCCAAAGCAGAGCACGTATCCGCAATCGCAAATGATGGAATAGAAGTTCCAACGCCCGTTCATAATGTAGTACAAATAGCAATCTCGCGTCTTCAGTATAACAAGTCTCCGGGCACTGAGCCGAGCTATTCAAACATGAAGTCGAAGAGTTGATGTGGTGCATGCAATCTGCTGTGAACAAAAAAAAAAAAAACAAAACATTCCTTAGAAGGTTTTACGTGCACATGCAACCATCTTATCCGCCCGCCGGTTTTCTCTCTTCTTTCCAGACACGATAGCCTACAATTTTTACAATTTTTGGAAGATTTTTTTGTCGTTTCTAAAAAATAAAAAATAAAAATATAACCTGGGTCTATGCTGGTTAAATTAAATAAATTGGAAGAAGATATTATTGTTGTAAGCAGCATGTTAGCTAAAATACATGTTTTTGTACAATTACGAAGCATTGAAAGTCTCCGGTACTACCGTCAAGCTAACTTCGGTAGGTGGTTTGAGCACTAAGCTCTACGACCGCTGTGGTCACGTTTTTACCCTTAGTCAAACCCGCACCCGCAAGCCTTTACCCAAGTTCTTCCTTAATGCGCTGCACCTAGAAATAAGTACGCATATAGTGCAGGAGGCAGAAGGCTGAACTTTTCTACGCAACTCTTGCGAAAACCTAAGTTCCACACCACGCGCGATGATAGATGCAGGAGGCTGAAGTCCTATACGTATCCTAGCACATAATAATATAATAATAATACAATGGCGCTATTATAACTCTGACGAGTTTTATGGCCGAGCTTCTCTCCCAATTCAAGGTGTGCTCCTTTTTGTTTTTCCTACTAATTGGGTGGACCTACAGTTTTATGCCGGCTCCGAACGGCGAATTCATTTTTTGTGAGAAGCTTTTTCATGACAGAAATACACTCGGAGGGTATGCCACCCACTGACGAGAGGTGGCCGCTGCTCTTAAAAAACCCAATAATTGAATTTTTACTAATTAGAAAATTTTTTGGTGTTTGCTCGGACTGGGGACCTCCCCATAAAACGATTCGCAATATCGGAGGTAAAACCCGTAATAGCGAAGCTCAACCCAAAGAAAGCTCCTGGGTACGATATTATTAATGGCAATGTACTAAAATACTTACCTTACGAAGGCATAAAATTTCTCACCCAACTTTTTAACCCAAGATAGATAACGCTATTTTATACCCCTGCAAAGATAAACATACGTCATAATGACGTATCTTCATTTAATGGCTTTTAAGGAGGTGAAAAATATAAAACTTATTTGTTTTTTGACTGAGATAATTTATTTCATTTATTTCCAGTCCTATGTGGAACATTTAAACATAAAATTAAAGATAATATGGGATTAATAAAGAAATTCATTTTTTTTGACAAAAAGCTACAAAAATTAGACAGCCTTCACAAAAATTTGCAAATTTCATACTTAATTCTAAATTCATAGAGGTTTTTTTGTTTACTTAACAAAACAACCCTTTAAATAATATTTTAAAACAAAAAAAAAATAAAATCAAGCAAGATTATATACATGTGTTACAAACTTGGTTTTGGTGTTGTCCACACAGAGGTGTGTTACACTTGAAACATTATTTTTTTGACATGCGTCTTATTTTAGAAGGACAGCACCAACAGTATTTTATTTTCTGGGAAGAGCCTGATTTCTACTGCCTTCGAGATCATTGCTGGTGTTATTTTTTGTCCTCTTCTTGGGTATCACTAACTCCATCTGAATTTTGTAGGGCAACTTGTATGGTGTTCTTTGCAAAGAAGATATTTTAAGTCTTGTTTTCATCCGTAGATTTGTTAACAAATTAAAGCTAAAAAAAAAAACAAAAACAACATATGTGTTAATCTAATAAATTGAAACACAAAAGTGATAAAAAATTCATGCAATGGAAAAACCAAAATGTCACACTAAAGATAAAGCTACGTCGTTTTGACGTACATTGTGATCATAACTCAGATAAAAAAAAAACTTATGGCAAAAAATCGAGCACCAGCAATGACCTACAACCATCGACTGAGAAAACTAAGCGTATGAAGTTGCTTCGGAAATAAATGAAAGTCTGAGAGAGTAAAAATAAAAATGAATACGTCATTTCGACGTGGTTTATATAATTAGGGTTAATGCAGTACTAATAACTGCATTCGTATCCCCTCAATGGAAAGTCGCTCAGAAGAAAATGATTCTGAAACCAGGAAAGCCCCCTGATACGGCAGCGTCTTACAGACCCATTAGTCTGCTGCCCATTGTCTCAAAAGTCTTGGAAGTTCTCTTCCTCAAAAGACTCCTACCCAAAATAGAAGAGCGTAACATTAAACCTAATCACCAATTTGGCTTCAGAAGAGGACATGGAACAATTGAACAAGTACATAGACTTACCGAGAAAATCTACTCTGCCTTTGAGCAAAAAAATACTGTACAGCTGCCTTTCTAGACATATCCCAAGCTTTTGATCGCTGCTCTATAAAATAAAAAATACTCTCCCTACAAATTACTTTCTATTTATACAATCTTATCTAAAAAAATCGTTACTTTTTCGCCAAAGAAGGAGCAGAGCAGTCTGAGCTTTACGAGAGCTTAGCAGGCGTCCCGCAAGGTAGTGTAATGGGCCCAATACTGTACCTACTTTACACATACGACCTCCCAATAGCAGAAGGAGTCACTATGGGAACTTTTGCCGATGACACTGCCGTACTGGCTTTAGACCTCAACCGTAACGTGGCCTCACTCAAGCTTCAAAGAAGTTTAAATAAAATTACCCATTGGCTGAGAGACTGGCGGATAAAGTCAAATTAATCAAAATCTGTCCAAGTGACGTTTACCACTAGACGTAACACTTGCCCACCCGTAAAACTCAATGGCATTGATATACCGCAAAGTGACGTAACAAAGTACCCGGGTATGTATCTCGACAGAAAACTAACATGGATAACCCACATATTCACCAAACGAAAAGCTCTTGGTATAAAACTGAGAAATCTTTACTGGCTCATGAATCGAAACTCCCAACTATCAATCGACAACAAACTCCTGCTCTACTCAGCTATCTTAAAACCCATCTGGACCTATGGCATACAGCTATGAGGAACCGCAGCAAACTCAAATATAGAGATTCATGCCTATTACGGTATCCGGCGGATGCCTTTCGCAGGGAATGCGAATCGTTTTGATAAAATTTGGTATTCTCATAACCGATCGGCAATGCAGTCCGGGAATAAAAAAACACGTTGATAAAGCAGTTCGAGGATTCACCGCATTCCTATAACCGTAATCGAAACGCAGTAGCTGTAATTTGTTTTGATTTCGATTCGTCATAAAATTGGTGCGGATTCCGAAGAAATTTAAAAAATTGCATTTTCATTGCGTAGTAAATTTCATTAAATTACAATGAAATTCATTTATTTTAAGTAAAAATATATGAGTTAATTTTATTTTTAAACACAATTCGTACCAAAAACCGTGGGCAGTTTTCTTTTTTGGTTGAGCGAAAGAAGCTTAACGAAAACATCGGAAAAAACATGAGCAAGCAGTCTCCAGAAGTTGTATCTGAGTTTTGGTCAACATTAAGCACGGATTTGAATGCTTTGGCACCACCATCAAAATCACTTCGTCTGAATCCAAATCCTGTATTAAGAATAAGCTAACAAATAACCGCTTCCAAATGCAAGTTAATGGTGGAGGGCAAAGCGTGGAAGTTCACTGGAAAAGACATTTTGGTAGGCTCTGTACCGCGATGATCAAAACATAAGCGTTAATTGCGAACCATCCGTTAATAATTCGAGACCAAATGCATAAACACCAAATTTAGCGAGTACTTCGCAATAAATGAGAGCTGCTTCAAGTCCGCAAATACAACAAAGAGTTCTTAAAAGAAGTAACCAAATTAAATTATTGAAAACGCAAATAGATTTGCAAAAAAAGTTAAATTTTTCTTCAATTTATTTTTTCCAAATACAAATAAATCACAACTGACAATGTAGTATAATGTTAAAAAGCTTTTGACACGATACGCAGGGTGAATCGATAAAGCAGTAATCCGACGGTTATGGTAATAGCGTGAAATTTGACCAGCGAGGGGAGTGCGAATCGGATGGCATTCGCGGGAGTGGCATCCGACGGATACCGTAATAGGCATGATTCTCCAAAGATTCCAATCGAAAACCATTAGAATGGTTGTAAATGCGCCCTACTACGTCACGAACGACCAACTACATCGTGACCAAAAGACACCTACTATCTCTCAAGAAATCAGGAAGTATGCTGCATCATACAAAATGAGAATATTAGCTCACCCCAACCCACTCGTTCTAGCCCTGACGGCAAGACCAACCAATTTTGTACGCCTCAAAAGGAAACATTTACAGATCTTTGCTGATGCATTACAATAAATGGATGCGCTACTGAGAGCAATCCATACATGCCCACCATGTTTATTAAGTCATTATTAATTAATAATTAATTTTAGCGAACCACAAAATTGTTAGATGTATTTTATTTATACAGTAGGCAAAATATATTGGATGGTAAAAAAAAAAAAAAACAAAAAAAAAGAATGTTTGTTGGGATGGATAATACTCAGCCTTCCACGTTTGTGTGTGCCTTCCAAATATTTTGCCATCAACTAATGCTCAGTTGTCAACACTAAAAAAAATTTTTGTTGTTGTTTTCACATAATACATATTTACATACATATCAATATTTATACTATATACAGCATATCAAGCTGCCTTTTTTATTGTTGCTGTTGTTGCTGGCGTTTTGTTAACCATTAATAATATTACTTATTTAACTTTATTGTGACTGGGGTGTGGTGGCACGACCTAAATCTCGAAAGTCAAAGCATTTTTCCTCCAAACGCGGCATTTAACTTCAATATACAAACCAAAAAATCAACAAAACAAGAGCTGAAAGAACAACAACAAATCAACAGCAGCACAATCAATGCACGTCATACGACGACACGTCAGTTTTCGGTCCACCAACCAACTGTTCGCCCAACCGCCCGCCATTCGTTCTACTTTTTCACCATCGCACTCAGTTTCAGTCTCGCCCTCATGCTTCCAAGCGTTCTTATTCTCGTTCCCACCCTCACTCACGTTCTCGCCCTCGTTCTTGCTCTCATTCTCCTTCTGCTCTAAGTCATGCCGAGCTTAATTTGTCCAGTTTGCTGTTTAGCTTGATTGAATAGTCTCACAAATGCAACTGAACTGTTTGGTATTTGAACAAATTCCACTTTTTTGTTGAAGCAAAAAAAATGTTAAAAGAAAAAAAAGAAAAAAAAACAAAAATAGTTTTCCGCCGAAAAATTTGAACGAAGCAGTCAACTGTGCTAGATGGTTAGCAGACAGTCAAATGGCTGTCAGGCGGACGGGCGGCTGTTAGCTTGTGACTGGGTGGCTATGGCATGATTTGCGTGATTTGTTTTAGAATGAATCATGCGCTAGCCGATGGCAGCGCTAATTGAAAAGGCCACAGAATGCTTTCTCCAGAAGATTTGTTAGACCAAATTCAAAGATTTTTACTTTTACTCCAAAAGTTTCACTTAAAAAATAAACGACTAATGGAAGGCAAACAAACACACACAAATTTCTTTATACCCATTTTTGCATAAATTAAAATTAATTTCCTTTTATATTTGCACATTTCATTTCCCCAACACTTTTATTTCTTACAATTCTTACTTTTTTGCTTTTGCTTCTCCTTTCAGGCGAAATCACCACTCGCGAACCGCTCGATCGCGAACTACGCGCCACATACGATCTTGTCGCTGAGGCACGCGATCAGGGCACACCCTATCGCAGCGCCCGCGTACCCGTTAAAGTACATGTGGCCGATGTCAATGACAATGCACCGGACATTGTGGATCCGCAAGAGGATGTGGTCAGTGTGCGCGAAGAGCAACCGCCCAACACTGAGGTGGTGCGCATTCGTGCTGTCGATCGTGATAACGGCCAGAATGCATCGATCACCTATTCGATATTGAAAGGTCGTGATTCGGATGGCTATGGCTTGTTTAGCATTGATGCCAATACCGGTGTGATACGTACACGAGTCGTGCTGGATCATGAGGATCGTAGTATTTATCGTTTGGCAGTGGCAGCAACAGACGGTGGCAATCCACCGAAACAATCGATACGTTTGTTGCGCGTTGAGGTGTTGGATTTGAATGACAATCGACCGACGTTCACCAGCTCGAGTTTGGTGTTTCGGGTAAGTAGTATGGATTGGAGTAGAGGGAGGTTGAAGTAAGAAAAAAGAGAAATGCGCAAAAAGAATAAAAATAAAATAAATTTGAATTTGTTACAAAGTAAGCGAGCAATGAGGCAGTGGTACCCAAACTGTTGCATGCTCTGAAATTGCATTGAGTGAGAAACTGTGTTGGCACAGCGAGAAAGATAAATTGAATATGTAGTTCAGCATAACTCTACAGAAATTTATACATATTTTAAAAAGAAGTAATTAAGAGCAAGAAAGAGAGAGAGAGAGAGAGATAGAAAAGAATTTTAATTGAAAATTGCTTTTCATACGTTGCTCGCTGAACTTAAAGCATTGCCTGACAGCTCACAGTTCTGAAAACGTTGTGAAGCCAATATCGAAAACGAGTAAGAGAGAGTGGGAAAGCGTGATCTTTGAGTAAAGTATTAATCTTTTTCTACTTTCAAAAAAGGCAGAAGAGATTCAAATGTTGAAAGTAAAATAAAACACAAATTTTCCAGCTTTGAACAACTACAGCTCACAGTTCTGAAAGCGCTGGGAAATCAATAATGAGAGAAAAAATGGTTCGCTTTTCTACTTAAAAAAAAAATTGAGTTGAAAGATAAGCAAAATTTACTTAGTAAAGACCCTGTGATATTTTATTGGCATAAAAATTTATTTGCAACCTGCCTTTCATACAGTGCCTCTCAAACTTCAATTCTCAGCTAAACTTGAGTGTAAAAGCATATGCAAAATTTGCCTAATAAAGATTGAATGCCCTTGAAAATACCTCGTGAAATTCCATTGGCACAAATATCTACCCCAAGACTGTCTTTCATACAGTGTCTGTCAAGCTTGAAGTCTAAGATAAACTGTACAGACTGAAAAATATTGAATATTGATACCTAGAGGTTACTACCTTTAAAACAAAAAATGTGAAAAGAGGTTCAAATGTTATAAACGAAAAAATATCAATGATCGATTATTCCTGGGAATGCTTTTTGAATGCGTCAGTGTGCGATGACGCTCACGCAGTGGTTGCCAAACTTTAAATCCAAGTTTGCTTAAAGCCTTAAGCTATAATAGCATTCTAGAGCTGATACTGGCCGCTAAGGAGGGAGAGAGAATGCTACTTGAGTAAAGTGCTCTTCTTACTTCCTCAAAAGACAAAAGGGAGAGCCGTTCATGCACTCTGAAAAAAATACCCGTAGTTAAACCAACAACTTTCGGCTGTTGAATCTCCGTCTTTGATTCAACAGCAAATGTATTTGTTTTTACAGCAAAGTTTTTGATCCAACAATTTATTCAAAAACGGGCGTTGTTGATTCAAAAACTAGCTTGCCTTTAAAAATTTTTTTGTGAGAAAATATTTTTTTGTGAGAAAACCAACAAAAAAAATAATGATGGAAAAAAGATGAAGAGAAAAATCCAAAAAAAAGTTTATTTTTAGCAACAATTTTCTCCCCGTTGTTGATCTAAAGGCAAAAGAATTTGACCCAACAGTTTCGGTTGTAAACAAAACTAATGAGAACAATTTTTTTTTAATTTTGTTTTTACAATGATTCAAATAATTCATGGATTCCTTTTTAGGAAATGGAAGTATAAATAGGTTACTACAATTCAATATAATGTTGAATGTTCCACTATGTGATGATTGGATAGAATTTCAGGTTGATGTCATGGTTCGAATCCGGAGGAGAATATAAAATAAAGAAGAAAAATCAGAATAAGAAATAAAGATAGGGATGGCAAAAAAAATTTAATAATCGATTAACCGTTTTTTAGGTTAATCGAAAGGGTTCGATTATTAATCGGGAATAATCGTAGGGAATTAACCGATTATAACCGTTTTTCGATTACAATTACTGATAAATTAATACGTAGTACCCCAAGAAGACAAACAAGCTAATTTTTATACATACCATGTATGTGTGTTCGTTTTTATTATAATAATAAAAAATCGTAATTTCAGCGAAAAAATCGTCAATACTAAAAACACGTTATAAACAAAAAAGTGTCGGCTTTCCACTAAGAAAGCGCACCACGAAAAAAAATTACTTTTTCAGGGGCTCTCAGATATCTCAAAACAGAAATCAAAACTTGCAGGAGTTTACAGTTTACGAGATAATTGTCGTTAAGGTTAGATGGGTCCATAGATATTACCCCAGAGAATTATGTCGGCTGAGGATTATTTTTTTTAAAGCGCGGCTGAAGGCCGCCAACGAAAATATTGTTCTACACACATACATATATGCATTTTCTCGTTTTAATACGTGCTTTTATCTCGGAAATAAATCGTAGTTTTCGTGTTTTGTTTGGTAAATTTTAAAATCTTAACAACAAATATCTTGTAAACTACAAGCCTCCGGAAATTTTTGATTTCAGTTCCAAGTCCTGTGAGAGCCCCTCTACCCCGCTGAAAAAGTCATTTATTTCGGGGCGTTGTTCCTTAATGGAAAATTTTCCCAAAACCAATTTTAAGGAGGTACGAATTAATACAAATCCGTATATAAATGAAATCATATTTAAAAAAAAGCTGTGCACATTTATCTGCACATTGCGCTTACTTAAATAACATCATCAATCATTCATTAATACTAACATTTTGCCTTGAAAAATAATTTACAAAATATAAGGATTTATTTCATGAAGATAGCCATTTAATTATTGTACTGAGATGGTTTAAATTTTAAATAATGTCACTTTCCTTAAAAAAATATACAATAAACGAAAAAATCGTCATTTATTGAGAAAAATCGTCAAATCATTGCATAAAATCGTCAATACGGCAACGCTGGCTGGAGGGAACGTATATTGCGATTTTTTGGATATACTCACAAAACCGTAGGTAACTGAATTCGGACTCGAATGAAAAGGCGGTAATTCTCGATTATTTCCTTTCGATTATTTTCGACTTTAGAGGAAAAAGGTTAATCGAAAAAATAATCAAAAGAAAAAAACCGATACATTTTAACCGTTAACCGAAAGAAATTAACCGATTATAATCGTTTTTCCGGTTATAGTTGCCATCCCTAAATAAAGATAGCAACCAGTAAATGATAAGAAGGAGAGAAGAATAGGAGAACAAGCGGAGGCTACATATTTGCAGTTGGGACCCTGGCGGAGAGAATGATGAAGAGTAAAATGCAAACAAAAATTTATTTTTAGGTGAAAATTTTTTCCAACAATCTCCGTTATTGACTTAAATCAACAACGCTCGCACCTTTGAAACAACAACGGAGCGTTGTTGGGCACATTTCAACTGCAGTAAGTAGTTGATTTAACAGCGAAAGTCTTTAGATTTACAACGTTTTTTTTTTCAGTGAACTTCAAACTGCAGTGAACTTCAAACTCCAAGTGTCTTCTATTTAAATCCAAAATATTACTATTTAAATTATTTATTATTAAAGTATTACCTTTGGTATTTCTCAGCTTCTTTGGACACTCAAATACTCAGTTTGGCTACACCTGACAACTCATTTGCTTACCACAGCAATTGCTGCATATCGTTGTATTCAACTGAGCACGGCGCATTTGCGAGTTCTTGGAAAATTGTCCGCATTATTTCACGCCTTTAACTTTAAAGTCCTACTTTTGTGAACATATGTTAAGGGAAAAACATACAAGTACATATACAGACATATGTAAATAAATATATGTATATGAATGTACTAAGATCTATATACATTGTACATGTGAGTGCACGGCTTGTAAGCTAGAACACAAGCGAAAAACTTTAATTTTAGGCATCTTCTGAGATTTTTTGCTCGTTTATTTTTTATTGTTAAAGAAAATTCGTGATGTGGAAGTTTGTTTGATTATTTTTTGGTTATTGTTGTTATTGTTCTTCTTTTATTTTCTTCTTCTTTGCATTTTCTTGAAGCGCTACCAACTTTCCGCCTTTGTTTAGTTAGAGATCGCGCTGCGCTGCGCTACGCTAAGCTCGTAAAAGTAACTGACAATGAGGCGGCTTGTGTGTAAAAGGCTTTTGCCCATTATGTAGCCAAGAAACTCTGCATTTCCCTCCCCCCTTCTGCTTGCATACCTACAATGTTCTAACCAACACACTTGGTTCAAGTTAAGTGAATGTGTTTTTAGAAGGTGTCGCTGTTGCATTTTGTATTGCGCCTCCTCCAACTAACTAACGGCTTCTTAAGAATTGTGTGGTTTGTTCTTGTGTATTTAAATTTTCTTTCTGCAGCCGCATTTCCTCTAACTTTGTATATAACGATGATTTGTAGCGTTACGTGACAATAGTTTTAAACACGATTTTTTTAATAAGAGTAAAAAAAATTGAAGAGAAAAAGGAACAAAAGTCGAAAATTACGAATTGTATGCGGCAAAAAAAAAATACCATCTAGTGGAAGCCCAAGTAACGATGCGGGGTATGAAAGCATTGAAATATCTGTGAGAATCACTTTTTGGCTTTGTGATGTTCTGGAAAAAGGAAACATGTAAAGCTGTCTTGCACACAAATGTATACATGTTTATCCTAAATATGACATGTTGGCAGATATTTAATTTTATTAATTGTTGAGAAATGGCATTCAGTAAATGCATTTTTTTAGTGGCTAGCATGAAATTTTGTTTTAACCAAATTAATATAGATTTGATTGAGTTAGATTTGAGATATGAAAGTAAAATTTGCATGGTTGTTCCTTTTTGCCGTCGTTTATGCTTATTTTTGCCTTTTATCGCCATTTTTATCACCAACATTATCATCAGCATCATTATCATCAATATGATGATTATAATCATCATCATCGTCATCATCATCATCATCATCATCATCATCATCATCATCATCATCATCATCATAATCATCATCATAATCATCATCATAATCATCATCATCATCATCATCATCATCATCATCATCATCATAATCATCATCATAATCATCATCATCATCATCATCATCATCATCATCATCATCATCATCATCATCATCATCATCATCATCATCATCATCATCATAATCATCATCATAATCATCATCATCATCATCATCATCATCATCATCATCATCATCATCATCATCATCATCATCATCATCATCATCATCATCATCATCATCATCATCATCATCATCATAATCATTATCAACATCATCATCATCATCATCATCATCATCATCATCATCAGTATCATCATCGTCATTTTCATTATCATTATCATCATCATCATCATCCTCATCATCATCAACATCGTCACCATCATCATCATCATCATCATCAGCATCATCATCATTAGCATTATCATATGATGAAAACTGAGATCACTGTCAACATCATAATCATCATTATCACATTGATTGGCTTTACCATCTTTTATTCTCCCATTCTTTCTCTTCTACTCTCTCTTCTCAGCATACTTCTTGTACTTGTTTTCCTCCCTTCTTCTTGATCTCTTCTTATTATTCTTTTTTCTCTCTAATTCATCGATACGTCCGCTTCTTCTTCTCCTTCATCATCTTTTTCTAGGTTGATGTTTGTTGATATTGTTAATGTTTGTTGTTATTTTTTGTAGTTGTTGTTGTTGTAGTTCCAATATTCACACCGACACGATACAATGCACTAACACTAATTTCGTTTACAATCCCCACGTAGCTGATCGTTATTCAGTTTCACATTTCTCATCTTGTTCTTCTTAAATGTTTGTATGTTTGCTTATTTTTGCGTTTTTGTTTTGGTCTGTGTGAGATTTCGATAGATTTTCGATACAAAATTAGAGAAGGCATCGACGTTATCGGGGTTGGCAAGAGGATTGATAAAGAAACAAGTGTTTCATTCTTTATTCGCTCTCTGAAATTTGTATGGAAATTAGCGAGTTTCGGCACTGTTTTCGAGTTCGAAGGAAGATTCAGAGAGCGAATGCAGATAAAAAGAGCGAAACACGTTATGAGGAGACATGATATAAGCCTTCGCAGAATTATCTCATTCGCGGAGCTTTATACTCCCAAAAAGCAACAAAAACTCCAATAAATTCGTATGTCATGCATACACAACAAATTACAACAAAAAAGTGCTGCGATTGTCAGTCACTAAGTTTCATGATGATTAATACACGCTTGTTATTGTCACTTTGTGACATTCCTTTATGTTTGTTACATACATATATACATACATACATACATATGGACATTCCGGCTTGTTCAACGATCGTAATTACTTTTTCTTTGCGTTAAGCCCTTACAGATATTTTGGGCTTATACTTACAGGCTGTATTTAAAACGATTTATTGCTGCGCGTTGTGAGAATGAATACATGCGAAGTGCGTTTGTATTTAGTAGGTACAGTAGTGTGAGTGTGCAAACTCCCCAGTTGGAAAGGTGGTCATGCATGACCTTGCAGACACATGAAAAGATGAACGTATGTATTCTCAGCTATAGCATTGAATCTAACAACAAAAACAAACATGAGAATCAGGTTTACTTTAGTTTTGCTCTTTAAAATGACGACAACACTTCACAGATTCTTTTTCGAAAGAAAAAAAATTATTATTTTTATTTTTAAGTGAGAAAATAAACTGAGATCACGGCAAGAGCGACTTTCATACAAACATTCCTTTTTGCCTTACCTTGGCGGGAAAAGTGGATGCAAGACCTTGCTAGGATATCACAATGAAAAAAATCATGCATTCTGGAATGTATAGATCCTATGGCCTTTATATCCATTTATAGATGACCATACATTATCTTTTCCGACGGGGTCTTTACTTGCCGCTCTGTCTGTTTTTTCTGCTCGAAGTAAATACTTAAAAAAAGTAAAACCGAAAATTTCACGTGTCATTTTGCTACAATTTAAAACAACAATCATTTGCGCAGATATCGCGTTGACACAACAACAACAGGAGTAAGAATACAAACAGCAAGAATACATCGCATCGAATAAAACAGTAAGAACAACATCGCCCACCAATAAAAACCCAACACCGCAGCATTACTTAAACATTTTCATCACGTACGTAATCGCACGTGTTTTCCATACCTTCGGGAGGAGGAGAAGGTGGAGAGTTTATGCTTACATACACCACAGCACATCACATCACATCGCAACAAAATACACCTCACCACAAAACACTAACAAACTTAGAGAAAAACGCATGCACTCGTTGCATTTTGTTGCTGTTGCAGTTAAAATCTTTGCACGTACAAGCACGTCTGCAACCAAGAAGCTTCACTTGCACTCGCTGACTGCTTGTGTGTTTGTGTTTGTGTTTGCTTTTCAACGTGCATCTGCATATCTGTGCACGTTTGTATTTATTTCGACACCCCGAAACATACGCTTTGACATGCATTTAATTGGGTTTGAAAAGGGCTCAACTAAACTTTTTGGCAGCTTCCCTTTTGTTTTGTTCGCCGTTGGTCTCCGCTTTAGTCTGCGCGCCTCTTTCGTTGTCCATAAGTTGCTTTTAAGCTGTTTAATTTTTGTTGTTGTTGTTGTTTCGTTGTTGTTGTTTTTGTTTTTGTTATTGTTATTGTTGTTGTTTTTTGTTTGATGTTTGCGCGCTGTCGCTATTAAAATTGACGTGCATTTCAACATTTTCTGCATGTGCTTCTTCTTTCTCCTCTTTTTGAATTACCCAAAGTTTTTGTTTTGAGGCCTTTTAAGATCACTTTAGTGCGATGTCTTTCTTTTTAACTCACACCCACTCTGTATCTACCCTCGCTTTGCATAAGAAAGGTGCTATATCTATCAAGAAAAGTGTGTAGGCTTTAGGATTTGAGTGCTTTTACAGAAATTATGTGGGTGCATTTGCCAGAAAAAGCTAAAGATCCCACTTACCTACTGAGTGACATTTATGTAACTTGAAGAAGAACAAGACAGACTGATATGTCTACCAAACCCACAAAAAAGTTGTCCTAAGAATAAATGTTACCAAATTAAAGGCACATAAATTGATCGGCAAGGACAGACGATGTTTTTGTCTCGAGAAGGGAATTTTCTTTCGAAAGCAAATTAACCCTAAGTGCACCATTTGGGGTTCATACTATGTATTGAACTTAGTACAGCAGAATCGAAAATAAAATACATTTTGTTTTTAGTTAGGGAACCAGACAAGAAAAATTTTCTTTCTCTCCCTCTCAACCTCGCTTTTTACACAAATTTCCACAAGCGATCTTTTTACTGCATAAAGCACGCTAATATGTGAGGAATTTTTCACAATTATCTCTCTCTCAGTTCATTTGCAAGTGAAGAGTATTAAAAAACTGAAATAACCAACAAAAACTAAACGGAAGACAGTAGAAAACATCAAAGTTCTTCGTAACCACAAACAAAAAATAGTCAGACCTGTTTAATTTCGAGTACAATTACTACTCAATACAATTACTTCATAAAGTATTTGTAATTAAATAGTAATTGCTTTTCAGCTGAGATTCAATTAGTACTCGAGTACAACTACTTGTAACTGAATACTAATTGGAATTACCATCAATTACCAAAAGTTATTGAAAGGAGTTGAAAGTAGTTGACAAAGTAGTTGAAGTACTTTTGCCAATTACTTTCAATTATTTTCAATTACTTTCAATTATTTTTTTAATTCCTTTCAAGTACTTGATACCATTTTTATGTATTTCAAAAATTTTGTATTTTTATTTATTTAATTTCATTTTATATAAATAAAGCGGAATAATTTAAAGCTTGTTTTATTTTTTACCAAGTGGTAGCTTTTTATGACAGCCTAAATGAACTTTACATATTGTCGAAATTGCTAATGCGCTTTTATAAATGCAGCTTGAATGTATTTTGCCTAAGCATCAGAGATGTGCCAGTCACACCCTTAATTTGCTTGCGACTACTGACTTCTTGAAAATTTTGTAATCCAACGGAGAACTTGATTACCAGAAAAATATGGTAAATTTCTATTCATTGGTTGATTTTTTTTGGTTCGTTCATGGTTTTTTAAATCATTCAGGTTTTTCAAAAGTGTAACGCTTTGTGGAAGAAGTGTTCCTATCCAAAGTCCTCAGAAGTGGTAGTTCGCGTTTTGGGCTGTTCACTTGTTGTCCCCGTAGTAACCCGCTGGAACTCAATATACGATGCGGTTAAAAGGTTACTGCAGCATAAGGAAGAACTGGGACACCTGTGCTGTGAAGTAAATGTGCCGCAAATCCACTCAGGGGACTTGAGGTACCTGGAGTATACGTTGCGTTAATGGCGCCGGTAGCTGCAGCGCTTGACTTTATGCAGGGGCACAAAGAAGTTAAATATGGCTTCCTTATACCGACTCTCATGACGCTGAGCGATAAGCTAATTAAATTTAGCGAAAATAATGAATTCGTTATATTCCGATCGCTCGTCATAAATTTGGAAAAAAAATTGAGGGAAAGGTTTGAGCCATATTTTCTTCTAGCACCAGAAGCGAATATTGCAGTAGCTGTAGCGGTTTTGACTCCAGGTATCAAAAATAAGTGGATCATAGTATTACAATGCACAAATCCGGCCATGACAGTCAAGCGAGTGAACCGGATCGTCATTCAGAGCATTACTGAGTCTCTTAGTAAGGATAATCTTTCGTTTAATTTTGAAAATAAATTAAAACGAAACGATTATGATGCGTTATTTGACTACGATTCCGGCGGTATGAAGATTCCAAAAATTGCAAATATTGTTTGTAATTTGTTTGTACATTTCTTTACAGATGGAGATACCGTTACTCCGTCAGCTCGGTTAGAGTCAACAGAAGATGTGGCAGCTGCAATATCGAACCAATATTACAGCTATCTGAACGATGATTCCACCGCCGAAGACTCTTTAAACAAATATTGTTATCTGAGGGAGGCGTATATAAAATTGAATACCCCTTTGCCCTCATCCGCGCCTGTTGATAGGCTGTTTTCTTTTGCGGGCATTATCAACAGCCCCAGAAGACAGTCCATGACTGACTTCTCATTCGAGAAGTTGGTCATTATGAAGGCTAACTATAAATATTGTTCGTAAAAATAAAAAATGAGTTTGAACAACCTATTAATTATTTATATTTACCTAGTTTATTTTTAAAATAAGCGTTAAATTATTCCGCTTTATTTATATAAAATGAAATTAAATAAATAAATTTACAAAAATATTTGAAATGCATAAAAATGGTATCAAGATCTTGAAAGGAATTGAAAATAATTGAAAGTAATTGGCAAAAGTACTTCAACTACTTTGTCAACTACTTTCAACTCCTTTCAATTACTTTTGGTAATTGATGGTAATTCCAATTACTATTCAATTGCAAGTAGTTGTACTCGAGTACTAATTGATAAAACGTAATTGTACTTGAAAAGAATTGATTACTTTACACTAAAACCTAAGTATTTAAATTACTACTCATTACGATTAGTAATCATTACTTAACAGGTCTGAAAATAGTTATGACTTCAGTATGCAGCCGCACTAATAAAAGCACACTAAACCCCAATAACAACAACCACAACAACGCATTAAAGCGCGCACAAAATCAAAGTCAAAGTCAAATCAATGACAAAAAAAAACACAAAAGCGCCGTTTGCGAAGCGAATAAAGCACGGTTTTTTTTTTTGACAGAAGAAACATCAGCAAATGAAGCAATTGAAAACACAACCGCAAACTATGCTGCACAAATTTTTATGACTAGGTACATATTTTTGCAGTCTTTGACAACAAAAAGGCAGTAGAAAAAAAGAAATATTTTTATGCAAATAAATTTATAACTTTGGTGTATGTCTTACATATGCCGAAAATTGCACATATGCACATTCATCTTCCTATATGCATATATGAACTTATTAACATATAAGCGCCTTGATTTTACATAAAGCAGCCCTTCAGCAAAACGCGCTAGTTCAAAGCTAGTGCAGAACTAGCTCATAATGTGGCAGCATTGGTTATCGATCTATACCAACGCAATGCTTTCTAATGTCTTTTTTAACACGTTGATTTCCTGCTAAGTGGCAATTGCTTCCCTCTGCAGCGCTCTAGAACGCATTCTTAACTGTCTCTAGATAATGTGGGTAGTTCTGTTGCAGTTTAAAAATTAATAGTTCCGAGATAGTTTAAACTTTAAAAACCTTTTTGTTTTTGTATATTTTTTTAATTTTATTCAATTTAAATTTGAGATTTTTTTTTTTCAGTTTAGAAATGTCGAAACTATGACTCATTTAAACATTTGGGAAAAACATTTTATTAATCTTTTTAAAAATTTTCCCTTTTGGGAAATTTTGTAAATAGTATAAAATTTACCATTTTCGGAGTTACTAGAGTTTAGGAGAATCGATTTCATCGAATTTGAAAAATTCCCTTTTTGAGAAATTTTAATATGAGGTATTTTTTTTCAGTTTAGAAGTTTCTCAACTATGACTCATTTAGACGTTTGAGAAAACTATTTTATAAAATTTTCTTAAATTTCCCCTTTTGGAAATTTTCGGATATTAATACATTAAATATCTAAAGAAATGGCATCCTTTCAGCTCATGGATCAGCTTATATCACCAAAAAAGATTGCGTGGGCAATCAATAGTTTTTCACTATATAAGTCACCAGATCCGGATGGAATTTTCCCAGCTATGCTGCAGAAAACGTGTGCGCTGGTGACTCCATGGTTGTAACGTATTTTCAGGGCTTGTATTCGGCTAAACTATGTTCCCTTAAACTGGAGAGAGACCAGGGTTGTCTTCATTCCAAAGGTTAACAAGAATGGCAGTGACAAGCCCAAGGATTTCAGACCCATTAGTCTTTCGTCTTTTGTCTTAAAAACATTCGAGAGACTACTGGATATACATATTCGAGGAAGGCTCAATATTTCCGGGCTATCATCAGCTCAGCATGCTTACCTCAAGGGTCGCTCAACAGAGACCGCATTGCACGAAGTGGTACATAAGGTAGAAGCATCCCTTGAGACTAAACAGTTTAACTTGGGGGCATTTCTGGACATTGAGGGGGCCTTCAACAATGTTCGCCGGGAAGCGATCGAAGACTCTCTCTCTGCTCTGGGTGTAGAGGACGCCATAGTAAACTGGATAGGGTCAGCTATTCGTTCCAGAACTATAAGCGCAAAGCTTGGAGCAAGTGAGACTAGAGCACACCCGGGGACGGGAACCCCTCAAGGTGTAGTTCTATCACCCTTGCTATGGCTCTGTGTTGTAGACGGAATACTTCGCCAGCTCGACGGGAGAGGAGTTAAAGTAGTGGCTTATGCGGATGATGTTGTGGTATTAGTATCTGGTCTGTGTCCCAATGTGATCAGTGGGATCATGCAGGGGGCACTGAGGAAACTGAGCGGATGGGCGGAGGCCTCCGGTCTCGGGGTAAACCCCTCAAAGACAGAGCTGATGCTTTTTACTACAAGGAAGAAAATCCCTAATTTTAATTTGCCTGTTCTCAATGGTCGAGAACTAAGTCTTTCGCACAGTGCAAAATATCTAGGAGTTTTCCTAACGCCTAAGTTAAACTGGAGGCTAAACACGGAACATAGAACAAAGAAGGCTTACGGTGCCTTGTATGGCTGCAAAAGAATGCTGGGAAAAAAGTGGGGTCTGAGGCCAGAGCTCACAGCATGGATGTATAAAGCAGTTATTCGACCAATCTTAACTTACGTGTCATTGGTGTGGTGGAGAGCAACCGAGGTGAACTATATGGCTGATATGCTACGGAAAGTTCAACGAGCCGCTTGCGTTGCAATCACAGGGGCGATTAGATCGTGCCCCACGGAGGCTCTGAATGTGATCTGCAACTTTGCACCCATTGATCTTTTTGTGAAGGAAAAGGCATCCCAGAGTGCCATGAGATTAAGGGAGTTGGGAATTTGGAAGGAGCGTACATGCGGTCATGGACGTATTCTGCTCCACGTTAACGACCCCTACATCAGCAGGAAAACAGATTATATCTGTCCGATAACAGTCTTCGACACAAATTATGAGATTATCTTTCCATCAAGGAAGGATTGGGGAGTTGGTAAACTCGCTCAGACATTCGATGTTTCAGTTTTCACGGACGGGTCTAAGATGGCGGGCGGAGTAGGAGCGGGTGTCTTCGCAACTCAACCAGCCATTTCCAAATCAATCAGGCTCCCGGACACGGGGAGCGTTTTTCAATCTGAAGTTTTCGCGATACGGGAGGCATGCAGGGCGTTACTTGCAACGGAAAGTGCCAGTGTCGGAAACAGGATAGGAATCTTCTCGGATAGTCAAGCAGCTCTGAGGGCTCTGGGATCTGTAACGGTATCATCAAGCCTGGTCAGGCAGTGTAGGGAGTGGGTCATGGGCTTAGCAAGTCGACATAGCGTGTCTCTGATTTGGGTGCCGCGGCATCGTGATATTCAGGGAAACGAAATGGCTGATGAGCTAGCCCGGCAAGGCTCGGCTCTTGACGTTGCAGAGGCGGAGGAGGTTCTTGCGCCCTTGTGTTTCGTCAAGAGCATAATCTCTCGGCACTGGTCTGATGAGGCTAAAACAAGATGGAAACGGTTGCAGACCTGCAGAGTCTGCAGAAGTCTGTGGCCCTCATATAACGAGATGCGATCTTCAGCCATTCTAAGGATGGAAAGGAAGGACATTTCCCGCTTAACTGCGGTGATCACGGGACACTGGGCTATTGGCACCCACGCGGCCCGGATGGGTCTAGACCATAACACTCAATGCCGCAGCTGCAATCTTCCTGGTACGGAGGAGACGGTGGAGCACCTGCTGTGTGAGTGTCCTTCGCACTGTAAGGGCAGAACGAAATTCCTTGGTAAGCCCTTCTTCGACAGCCTCTCTGAACTCAAGGATGTCAGGCCGGAAAGTCTTCTTAGATATCTAAACTCAACTGGATGGATATAAGGCGTGGGACCCGCCCTTGCCTCTGAATTAATCTTCTTAATCTATTCTTCTGGTTTTAGGCACGAGTCGTGGTAGCAAAACGGCGCTTCAGCGCTAATTGGAGTCATTGGGACTCGCCACTCAAACCAACCAACCAACCAGCCATCCCTTTTTGGGAAATTTTGTTAATTAGTAAAATTGCATTAAATCAATCATACTAACTCTCTGAAGTTTAAGGCTACCCATTTTATTAAATTTTTTTTAAATTTCCCTTTTTGGAAATTTTGTAAATTAGTAAGTTTGTGAAAAGTTTACCCTTTTTGGAGCTAGTAAGGTTTAAGTGAAACGATTTTATCAAATTTTAATAAAATTCCCTTTTTGGGAAATTTTTATTTGAGCTAATTTTTTTTCTTGAATTTTGCCACTATGACTTTTTAGACGTATAATCGAATATTTTAATTGATTTTAGAAAAATCTACCTATTTTGGAATTTTTGGAAATTAATATAATTGCATGAAATTTACCATTTTGTGTCAGTAAAGTATAAGAGAGAGCTTTCCCCTTTTGGTAAATGTTGTTAATTAGTAAAATTGCAGTAAATTATTCATAATTACTCTCTAAGTATTAAGCAACCCATCTTATTAGTTTTTAAAAACCCTTTTGGGAAATTTTGGAAATCAGTTAAATTTTTGTAAAATTACCCCTTTTTGGAGTTGGTAAAGTTTAAGTGAAACGATTTTATATAATTTTAATGAAATTCCCTTTTTGGGAAACTTCTTTTTGAGGTAATTTTTTTTTTTTTTTTTTTTTTTTTTGAATGTTTAGTTTATTTTAGAAAAACTTCCCTATTTTGGAATTTTTGGAAATTAATATAATTACGTGAAATCTACCAGTCAGTACAGTATAAGAGAATCAATTTTGAGTGAAGCTTACCAATATTGAGTTAGTAAAGCTTAAGGGAATCAATGCTATCTAATTAAAAAAATCCTTTGGGAAATTTTAATTTGAGGTATTTTTTTTTTTTCAATTTCGAAATTTCGCACTAAGACTCATTTACACGTTTAGGCAAAAAATTTTAGTTAATTTTAGAAAAATTTCCCTTTCTGGGAAAATTTCCCTTTTTTTGGAAAATTTTTTACATTAGTATAATTGTGTGCAATTTACGATATTTGCGCCAATTGTACCGCTTTATATCCTTTTAGAATCAGTTCCATTTATGAACTCAGCTCATGCAACTAGTTTGAGTCTAGTCGCTTTAAGTGACTGTCTGCTATATTTTCTGCAGGTTTTTTTTCTACAAAGTGATGTGTTTGATGTGCAACGCAGCAAGGCTTTCTTTCGCTGCACTTTTGTTTAGTGGGAATTCTTACTTATGTATTCTTCTTTTTTTCTTCTTTTGTTAACATCATTTTTCTGCAACAATTTTGTGGTTTTGCATATTAAAAAATCTTTATTATTTTGCTTTTTTGTTGTGCGCATATTTTCTGCGCTATTTAATGCCTTTGCTTGCGCATAAAGCACATACCTATGTATATACATACAAATGCTGTCATCGCAATATTTTCTTTGGCATATGACGTTTAACGTTAATACTTTTACAAGGGATTGTTTGTTGTTTTTGGGTTTTAAATGGTTTTGTTTTTGCTTTGTTTGGCTTTTGTTCTTTTTTGCATTTTTTGCTTCTTTGTATCTTCTCATTTCTTTTTTTTTTTGCTTTTCTGTCTTTTCTGTCTTTTTGCAATTTTTCCCTTTTGTTTTTTGCGTTTTTGTTTTGTTTTGTTTTTTAATTTTTTTGCTTTTCTGCTTTCTTTGTTTGCTTGGCATTATCTTGGCGACATTCTCTTCTTTTGTTGTAAATTCTTATTGGTGGACACTGCCCAGACGTTTGATGAATTGCAGCCGTTAAGCCTCATACGTATGTAACTAAGACACTGTGCGGCATGCATATTTTTCTGCATATATCAAAGACCTTAATTTTAAAACTCGATTTGCAAAACGTTGCATTTTATTTACTTTTATTTATGTATTTTTGCCTTTCTGCTTGAATTTATGTTTTACTTACTTGCCAAAAATTTTCGCATTTTTTATATTTTTGAGGGCAAAAAAAAAACGCAGGCACTGGCCGACGAGCTGCTTAAAGTAGGAGCTGAATCATCTGTTGATTTGGTACTTTTATCTCGCTAGTAAACACAAATGAAAGTAAACAAGAATGATATATTACTTAAAGATTATGCACATTTTAAGCACAATATGTAAGACTTTAAGTTTAAGCTACTGTTGACTAAAGAAAGTAGTAAGACACAGTGAGAATGATGGTGATTTTAAAGCCAAAAAAAGTGGTTGATTTATACGTGATATATGTATGTTTTTTTAAAGCTTCTCTTTCTTATCTACTTTTGTTCCAAAAAAAGGCAAACAACTAATTTGTACAATAATATTTATTTTTCCTTTTTTTATTATGCCCACAGGTGCCCGAAGACGTGCACGTTGGCCACATAGTCGGCTCCATCAACCCCAACGAGCCGCGTAACGATCAACTCAATATGATCGACATCAATGGCGAACTCGCCATCACCTACACACTCACCTCACTCACAAAAGATGCAATCGAGGGTGCATTCGATATTGATCGACACACTGGCTCTCTCGTAGTTTCGCGTCAATTGGATCGTGAGACACAAGCCGAATTTCGTTTGGAAATACGTGCATTGGATACAAGCGCCAGCAATAATCCACAGAGCAGCGCAATCACAGTGAAGGTGGAAATTGCCGACATAAATGATAATCCGCCAAAATGGAATGCGGATCCGATTGAAATGGAAGTGAGCGAGGCGACTGAGGTGGGTGCCAATATCTATAACTTTACTGCAACAGATGCGGATACGGGCAGCAATAGTTACTTGCAATATAAATTGCTCAGCTATACGCCTTTGAGTGTTGGAGGCATCGCAAACGATGGCCAGCAGACGCTAACAACAACAACAGCGGAACGCAGCAAACAAGCGGACGCTTCTTCTTCTCCGCCGCTCTTCAATCTAGATCCACTTACTGGCGCGCTAACGCTACTCGCGCCATTGGATTACGAGGCGACGCAGGAGTATACGCTCATCGTGGAGGCAATGGATCAATCGTCGAATGTGAGTTCGCGTTTACGCACCAAAGTCACCGCTGTGCTGCGTGTGTTGGATGTAAATGATAATGCGCCATATTTTGTGTCACCACCACCAATCAGCACAACCGCAGCAGGCGCGAGCGCCAGCGCAGCCACATCAAACAACAAAAAGGATCACTATCACACGCCACCCACTGCCAGCCTGCAAATCAGCGATGCATTGCGCATTGGCGACAGCGTCGCACACATTGTGGCCATCGATCTAGATGCGGGCGCGAATGGTGAGATTAGTTATGCGATTATAAGTGGCAATGAGGCGGGTGTGTTTCGTATGAATGCGCAAACCGGTGGCATTGAGTTGGCCAAGATGTTGCCACCAATGTCATCAGCAGCTAAAACAACAACAACAGCGACGAGTGATATGGCCGTGGAGGCAGCGGCAGCGCCGCACAGAAGCCACTATGATTTGGTTGTTAGCGCCAGCGATCATGGCACTCCAACGGCACGTCAATCTCTGCTAAAGCTGCGCATTTCGGTGCATGGCACCAGCAGCAATCCGCCACGTTTTCGACAATCGGTGTATTATGCCAATATTTCGGAGAATGTAGCAGCGGGCACGGTTGTGTTGCAAGTGGCAGCGAAATCGTTTCGAGGCGGTGAGAGTGGTGAGTTTTTTGATAGATTCATTATGATATTAATGATTTAGATTGCATGCACATTAGAGCGTCTCGCAAAAAAAAATTGCCGTAATCCCTCTCATGTTATAGCTTTTTTGGAAGCGGATGTGTTAAGCTACTATTAGAATTAGGAACGACTTTTTTGATTTTTTTTTTTTAATTTTAATGATTATTCTAATTGTCTTGCATTAATCTGGCAATTAGTAATCAATTCAATTTAAAAAAATTTAAAAAATTATCATGGTTAATATTCATTAAAAAAATAATCAGAAATAATCGACTAATAAAAATTAATCAAGCAAATTCCCTAATAAAGATTATTTTTTGGATTTTTAATTTTAATGATTATTTTAATTGTCTTACATTAATCCGGCAGTTAAAAATGAATTAATTAAAAAAATTATAAAAAGCAATCATGATTAATGGCCATTAACAACTAATCAGAAATAATCATATATTCGCAAATAATAATTTTTTTTTTTAATTGTATGATTATTTTTAAATGTCTAATTATTTTTAGTTGCTTGGAACATTGGAACGCTGTTCCAACAGCCACAAGCATAAATAAAATTAGAAAAACAATACAAAAAACGAAAACAATTAATCGATTGGTTAGTTAATGGCACAATCAAAAAAAATCCGAAATAAAATCACGCAAATAAAAAATCGGAAATAATCAAATAACTGTATTACGTTTCCAAAAAAATTTAAAAATAATTGAGAAAATCATAATAATCATGCAGTTAAAATTCAGCGAATGATTAACGTGCTTTTTAGTTTTAAAAAAATTTAAAAGATTTTTAATAATCAAATAATTGTACTAATCATGCAATCAAAAATCAATAAATCGATAAATTAATGCACTTTTTTAGTTTAAGAATAACTAAAAAATATTTGAAAATAATCAAATAATAAAAAAATCTAAAATATAAAAAAATTATAATAATGGTGCAATTAAAATTAGTTGATCGACTTATGAATGAATTTTTAACTTAAAACTTAAACTAAATCGAAAATAATTGCATTAATCATGCGACTAAAAAATATCCGAAATAATTGAAATTAAAAATAATTGCATTAGTCGCGCAATTAAAAAAACTTAAACTAAATCGAAAATAATTGCATTAATCATGCGATTAAAAAATATCCGAAATAATTGAAATTAAAAATAATTGCATTAGTCGCGCAATTAAAAAAATCGAAAAATAATTGAGAAAAAAAATCATAACATGCAATTAAAATTAACTAATCGATTAATTAATGCATCTTTATAATTTTAGCAACTATTAATCATTAAAAAATTTAAATAAATCGTTTCTAATCACTAAATAGTTACAAAAACAAAACATTCTTTAATTCGCAATCATAAAAATTTTAATCATTTAATGGCAGGTCTGTTTGGAAGATATTTTAGAAAAGAGAGGTTTTTTAGGAGTTGCACGTCTTATCTTCCGCATTTATACTTAGTCGGACATTAAAGTTAAAGATATCAATTTTTTTGTTTCTTACAACAGTTCTTTAACCCTAAATGCACCATATTTTGTATTTGCACTCTTAAAACTCAATACATATTCAACTTATTTGCTTTGTAAATCTCCGGCACCCAATGCCAAAATCCATTTTTAACTATATGCTCCATATCGACGCTTCCAAACAAAACTGTACTAAGTCTGAAAACTGTGTTTTGCAGGAGAAGCTCTCAAAGTTTAAACTCGATATGAAACTTCGGTTGTACGCTAAGTATATTTTCACTTGTAACTTCTGTTTGAATTGAACGTTCAACACCAAAATTCGACAATATCAAAGTCAGGGTACGCTTTATATGAAACCGTAAGAAAAAATAAAAATTTGCTACGTGGTTTTTCATGGCAAGCTCTCAAAGTTTTTATTCTGTACAAATCTCGAGTTGTATTATATGTACACTTTTGCTCATAACTTTTGATTGGATTGTCCGATTGATACCAAAATTAGACAGCAACGGCAAAATGTACTAAGTCGACTTAGTACAGTATTGTTTGGAAGCGTCGATATGACCCCTTTACTTCACCAGCTTCTACCTGGCTTGTGCACATTTTTTTTTTTTCTGCTTTAGTTATTGAATTCGCCTCTGCCCCTGCCGCTGCTTAAACATATGCCTCCTCCGCTGCCGCAATCGCCATTAACTGCAGCATCTGTCAGCGACTTTGTTGCTAAATTTATGGCCGCCACTGTTATATTAAAAGTAGATCGTCAATGTGTATCGAGACGGTATGCCTTTTGATTTTGTTATTTGCATTTCACTGCAGTTGAACATTTGCTCGTACAACCCACAACGCTGCTGCTGCAATGATGACGCTTGAATATTTCTTGGTTTTATTTCGCGTTGGTTTTAGTTTTATTATTTTTCTTAACTGTTGGTTGCTTTGCCTACTTGTCTGTCGCCACAATTTTAGTACGTTTATGTTGCTGTTATTTTTCTTGTTATTGTTGTGTGTAGTTGCTCTTATGGCTGTTCTTGTTATCGTAATAACTTGTTGTTGTTCTTTTTTTCTTCTTTTTTTGCATTTATTGTGGTCCGTTGTCTTTTTTTCTTAATTACATGTTTTTTTACTCTCAAGGACATGTTATCATTTATTTTAGTATTAATTAAAAACTAAACGATTTATCGACTTGTCTCGCTTTGTGTTAACAATGCGAGAGCGATAACTAATAGTCATATGGACAACTTCTATGTACTTTAGGTACATATCTAAAGTGATTCGATTAGCAATGTATATTTATGACCAGTTAATAGCTGTTGGAGCAGCAGCGATAGCACCAAAAGCGGTAGCGATAGTAGAAGTGCAAACACCTTTCAACAGGGACAACTGACTTACTTAGTCTATTAGTCTTTCACACCGAATCCATCACAGCTCAAGCCCTTTTCGTCTTCTTAACTCTCATTGAGAAGCCAGCAAGACTAGAAAAAAACAGCAAGTGTGACTGAGTTATTCCACAATCTTCCAAGGACTTCTTCTACTGAAATCGTCCGCTGATCGCCTTTCCAGGGCTATATTTCGTATTATTACGGTACGTGGATCCTAATTTCGTGGTAAAGGGTTTTGGCGCCGCCGAGTGGCTCGAAGAGTGTGTTCTACATTTTCCAGTTTCAGTTTGTGTTGCTCATAGTCATTTGCATAGGCAAAGGTCTAAAGTTATACCCTTATGGAACGATTCCGTAAAGTTTTCCATCTATCTTCTAAACA
The DNA here is from genome assembly GCA_960531455.1 of Urophora cardui. Classification (NCBI taxonomy): domain Eukaryota; kingdom Metazoa; phylum Arthropoda; class Insecta; order Diptera; family Tephritidae; genus Urophora; species Urophora cardui. The sequence continues at coordinate 19,030,452 of OY482674.1, forward strand.
GCAGTCACTTGAGATTTTCGCCGAAACAGATAGTCATTTGGAATGTATTGTGACCGCGCTAAAACTTCTTCGGAAGAGATCCCATCTATGATATAGTAGACCATTTTGATCATCGTAATATCTCCAACACGCTAATACTATGTCTGTCTTTCTTAGCGACTAGATGTACTGCGTTTCGTGTTTTTTTTTTTTTCAGAATAAAATCTTTCACAATCAGTTTACTTGTCGCATTAATCAATCTCATATCGATTATTCATCGAAAAATATAGATTTTTTTTTTTTTAATTTTAATTTTTTTATACAAAATATGTTTATCGATTATTATTTATCGAAAACTATCAATTATTTTGGTCAGTTATCGATTATTGTTATCGAAAATATGATAAACGATTATTATGTATCGAAAAATACTTATTTTATTTCGAAACTATCGATTACTTTTATTTGGAGTATGTTTATCGAGTATTATTTATCGAAAAATATCGATTTTTATTTAATCCAAAATCTATCGATAATTTTTCCAAACTATCGATTGTTTTTACCGAAAATATGTTTATCGATTATTATTTATTACAAAATCTATCGATAATTGTCTAAAATATCGATTTTTTTTTATCCTTAATATGTTTATCGGTTATTTATTACAAAATCTATCGATAATTTTCTAAACTATCGATTTTTTATCCAAAATAATGTAATCGAATATTTAGTTATTAAAAAATTTATCGAATTTTCAAAAATATCGATTTTTTTAAGAAAACATGTTTATCGATTAGTACTTATGTATTACAAAATCGATTGGTTTAGTTTTCTAAACTGTCGATTATTTTTTATCAGAATATCGATTATTTTCTAAACTCACGATTATTTTTATCGAAAAGATTTTTATCGATTATTATTTATCTAAATTATCTATTATTTTTCGAAACTTTCGATTGTTTTTTATCGAACATAAGCTTTTCGATTTATATTTGCAAAAAATCTATCGATTATTTTGCTAAACTATCGTTTATTTTTATTAAAAATCAGATTATTTTCTAAAGTGCCAATTATTTTTATCGAAAACATGTATTTCGATTATTATTTATTAAAAAATCTATCGATTATTTTTTTTACAATCATCTCATAAGAGTTGCACTTGCCTCAGACCCTCAGACCCTTAGCGAGCGCCATTAACCTCATTCCATCCCGTTCACAGTCGCTTAAATTGTGTAAGCTAAATATTCCAAAGATCTCAAGCAAACCTTTCTTTTTTCTCCAAAAGCGCACATGCAGCACGTTAATTTATGGGAAAAGTTCCATGACAATCGTTCATTCATTTCACTTTAATTGATTTATCCAGCCAGTATTGCAATGAGAAAAAACCGAAACCTTAAAATCTAGTGAATGTTTATTAAACCACTGAAATTTAGTGGCTTTTAATGACGCCATTGTACGTGAATATAAACCAAAAAACAATGCATGATTGCACTCTTTTATCAAGGTTCATGAACGTAGCGATGGCAGTTAACGTAGAAGTGATTTTGATTGACACGACAAAAAACGTCAGCGATTGGCAATCAAATGAAATCAACAATATTGTGATTGTCAGCGCTTTGCTGCTACTGGACACAAACAAAAATTTAAAAAAAAAAAAAAATTTTAAATAAAACAAATCAAATTAAGGCTTGCGGTTTGTTTTAAGGAGTAGCTAAAGACTTGACCATGTACAGTTAACAGCTTAAAACTCGGATATGCAAAGCAAAATTAACGGTTTATTGAACAGCGGTGCTAATATTATTATTTTCTTATATTTTTTTTTATTATTTATACTCATGCAAAACCATTTTTATCGCTTATTAAGTTCATTTTGCTCACTATCAAGCACTATCAAAAGCCTTCCATCACAATACATGTAAACAACTCTTCTCTCTCTCTCTCTCCTTCCCTTTTGCAGGCAATCTCAGTTACGAAATACCAGCAGGTGTCGCCGATAATCACTTTCATGTTGATCGGCAGCGCGGCATTGTTACCACACGCGGTCAATTTGATCGCGAAACAAAAGCGCGCTACACGATACCAATCTACGTATATGACAACAACAACAACAATAATGCCGCCGCCAACACAGCAGCCGATGGCGATGCCGATGTGGAAGCCGAAGGCGAAGTCACCACAGCCGCTACAGGAACAAAGATGGTTGGCTCAGCGCGCAGCGCATTTCCAGCGACAGCCAAAGCTTCGAGCGGACAATTTGACATTGCGACAATAATCATCACAATCAGCGACGTGAACGATCATGCACCTGAATTTCGTCCGGGCGCTTGTTATTCGCTCACCGTGCCGGAGAATAACGATTTAGCGATCGTACATACAGTGGTGGCGACCGATTTGGATGAGGGAATGAATGGCGAAATTGTTTACAGCATTATTGGTAAGTTGAAGAAGAAGTAGAAATAGAAGAGAGGGAAGAAACGAAGTAGTAATAGAAGAAGGAGAAGAAACGAGCTAAAAGAAGAAGAAGAAAATAAGTAGTAGTAGTAGAAGAATAAGAAGAAGGAAACTAGAAGAAGAAGAAGAAAAGGAGTAGAAGAAGAGAAGCAGAAGAAAAGCTAAAAGAAGAAGAGGGAACGCTAAAAGCAGAAAAAGAAGAAGAAGAAAAAGGAAGGAAGAATAAAAACGAAAAGAAGAATAAGAAGTAGAAGTAGAAGTAGAAGTAGAAGTAGAAGTAGAAGTAGAAGTAGAAGTAGAAGTAGAAGTAGAAGTAGAAGTAGAGGTAGAAGTAGAAGTAGAAGTAGAAGTAGAAGTAGAAGTAGAAGTAGAAGTAGAAGTAGAAGTAGAAGTAGAAGTAGAAGTAGAAGTAGAAGTAGAAGTAGAAGTAGAAGTAGAAGTAGAAGTAGAAGTAGAAGTAGAAGTAGAAGTAGAAGTAGAAGTAGAGGTAGAAGTAGAAGTAGAAGTAGAAGTAGAAGTAGAAGTAGAAGTAGAAGTAGAAGTAGAAGTAGAAGTAGAAGTAGAAGTAGAAGTAGAAGTAGAAGTAGAAGTAGAAGTAGAAGTAGAAGTAGAAGTAGAGGTAGAAGTAGAAGTAGAAGTAGAAGTAGAAGTAGAAGTAGAAGTAGTAGTAGAAGTAGAAGTAGAAGTAGAAGTAGAAGTAGAAGTAGAAGTAGAAGTAGAAGTAGAAGTAGAAGTAGAAGTAGAAGTAGAAGTAGAAGTAGAAGTAGAAGTAGAAGTAGAGGTAGAAGTAGAAGTAGAAGTAGAAGTAGAAGTAGAAGTAGAAGAAGAAGAATAAAAAGGAGAATAAAAATAAGAAGGAAAATAAGAAGGGAAGGAAAAAAGAAGACGAAGATAAAGAGAAAGAGCTAAAGGAAGAAGAGGAAAGGCTAAAAGAGGAAGAGAAAATTAGTAGCAGAAAAAGGAGAAGAAGAAAAAGAAGAATAAGTAGAAGAAAAAGAAGAATAGGAAGAATAAGAAGAAAAATTAAAAGAAGAAAAAAAGAAGAAGAAGAAGAATAAAACTATAAGAAGAGGAAAAGCTAGAAGAAGAAGAACAAAAGAAGTAGAAGAAGAAGAAGAATAACAGCAAATGCTAAAATAACATTTCAAAAAACGCAGGTCAAATGCATGACATGAAAGTTCATTAGTCAATAGAAAAGCTTTTAAATGAAAGTCGACCTTCATTTTTTTCTAATTGCTGTCTTTTTTGTTTTCTCATTTAATTTTTCTCTGCCTCTCCCTCTTCCCTTCCCTTCCCCCTTGCAGGTGGCAATATTGGCAACAAATTCAGCATCGATATGCATACCGGCGAGCTGACAGCTCGTCCACTCGATCGTGAACAGCATTCGCGTTATTTACTACAAATCCAAGCACAAGATCAGGGCAAGCCCATGAATTATCAGGGTCATTGTAATATTACCATCACCGTTGAGGATCAAAACGATAACGATCCACGTTTCGAACAAAAGAAATATGTCGCCAATATAACGGAGAGCGCAGCGATCGGGACAAGTGTTTTGCGCGTTAAGGCGACAGATGCAGATTTGGGTATAAATGCACGTTTGGTTTATTCATTGGCTAATGAGACACAATGGTTGTTTGCGATTGACAGTAAAACGGGAGTGATAACAACATTGGGGTGAGTACAAATGTACCTAAATAGTTAACTGAGGTTAATGATGCAGAGAGTTTTTATATATAAAAGGTAGATGGACTGAAAAAAATTAGGGTTAGCCCTTTTTCTCATCTCTACAGCTCTTACATATCTAAGTCGTTATAGGAAACGCCGAGGAATTGAGAAATAGTTCCTACCTAAAGAAAATAGTCCCTAATGAGTCTTGAATGATTGCAGGTACTAAGAAACCTCCATCTAGTACCCACTTCTTCGATAACTGAGAGATTTTTCCTACCTAAAATAAATAGTCACTAAGTAAGTCCTGCATCTTAGTCCGACCACATGAGCCTCTATCTAGCACCCGTTTCTTCGGTTAAAGAAGCCCTTGTGGCGAGCGACATACTCAAACCATTTCAAGATGGCGAAAGCGGTGCAGATATGCTCTCTCTTGCAAGTTCGACGGTCATCTTATTTCAGACAAACCTGCTATCGACGGCATCCTATACATTATCGGTTGTTAGTCCTCGCATGGGGGACCCTTCATCAGAAGCGAGGATTTTTCCAAACGATGAACAAGGTTCACGGGTGTTACAATGTCGGGTACTCTATGTAGTATCTACAGGAGAACTTTTAGCCTTAGCGAGGACTTTGCCAACCGACGGACAAAGATTACGTATGTTACAATACTGCGGAACAGAGCACCTTCGCTGGAGGGAATTTTCTAAATATGTAAACATGTTAACCCTCACAGCCACTGCAGGTTGTGCTTAGGGCTTGTGACCCACCACTTAGAAAAATACTTCAACGAAAGGTTACATTGGACCTCGCGTGAGAAACCACTTTTCTGTTGACGACCACGGCAAGCGAGATACTCCTAAAGATTAAGTCTGGTACCAAGGGGAAACGGGAAGCCTTTGAGCTTGCTTATCGGCTCAAACTGTTTCTTGGAAACGACTTTTCGGGAAGATTTTCTTGGTGGCCGTACTTTAATACCCAAAGCGGGATGGGTTATTCTTTGAATAATTCAAAAACGAGTGCCTGACCCGCAGATGGTAGAGGTTTTAGCTAGGTATGCAACCAAGATGTCTGTTAGCGAACAAATTTTATGAACTTAGAAAACCCTTTCTCAAATTGATTGAAGTTGCACTTTGGTTGACTTTGAGATGGTCAAGTAGCTAAGCTACAATACCACATTCAATGGGCTACCATTTTGTATAGAGAAAGCGCCGGCTCGTGTTGCTTGGCATTGAGTTTGTTGAAACAGTGGCAGCTGCAACTATATACATACATAATAATAATAATAATACAATGGCGCTATTATAACTCTGACGAGTTTTATGGCCGAGCTTCTCTCCCAATTCGAGGTGTGCTCCTTTTTGTTTTTTCCTACTAATTGGGTGGACCTACAGTTTTATGCCGGCTCCGAACGGCGAATGCATTTTTTGTGAGAAGCTTTTTCATGGCAGAAATACTCTCGGAGGGTATGCCGCCCACTGCCGAGAGGTGACCGCTGCTCTTAAAAAACCCAATAATTGGATTTTTACTAATTAGAAAAATTTGTTTGGCTCGGACCGTGGTTTGAACCCGAGACCTCTGGCATAGCAGGCGAGCACTCTACCCACTGCACCACAGCGGCCACATATACATACATGCAACAAATAAACAACAAAAGCAATAAAAAAAAAGAAAACAAAACAAAAAACACAACAACAACAACATCAAAATGTCCGCACAATGAAATGTGCCTCCAACCGCAGCAATGTGTCCACCGCTGTCGCTATGCCATGGCTGGTGTTGTTTGTTACTTCACACACAAGCTTCTAGATTTGTAGTTGCAATAGCGCAGCAATGTATATCTATATCTCAGTATGCATGTATGTTTGTATTTTTTATTTGTTTTGTTTGTTTATTTGTTTATTTTCCAGCCATCGAATACAATATACTCTTACCGGCTAGACATACAATTGAAATAATAGATAATCTTACAGCTAATTTAAAAATGAGTAATAGGATATAAGATATTAGCGATATGTGCGCGAGAAGAATATTCGCAGAAAACTATACAGGCTACCGGTGGGATTTATAAGGTCAACATCATAAGCATTTAAAAACGCATTTAGCAACTAAGCTAGACAGTAGTTTGATTTCTCTGTTCACCATTACATTTGTTCCCTCTTTGTCGTTTTTGTCGTTTTGCGAATGGCAAATGTGAAACATCACGAATTTTTTGTTATTCGTCAGTTTATTGTGTGATTCTTTTGCTGAATGCTGGACTGGCCGCGCTACAAACACAAACACAAAAACATACATAAAACATAAACATGCATACTAAGGTGGAGTGAAAATTTTTTTTTGGAAATTCAATTTGTTCCAAAGCCAGAACGGCACCTTCCTAGCTCAGAAATAAGCCTGTAAAATTTTATTGACCTACTCGCATGTTTAGAGGTGCCCCCAGCTCCACAAAGTTGAAAAAAATAGCACGATCTGGTACAAATGTAAAATTTCTAAAATTATAAAATCAAAAAACGAAGTATGAGGATTGATAAACATGGCTAAGCTGAGTAATAAATTTATTTTTTTTTTTTTTTGGAAACAACAACAACAAAAGTTATTAAAGGTCAAGGTTTATATTATGCATTTTTTAAATTGCAATTTCTTTAAAACTGCTGAATCGATTTCGAATATTGTTATATTATTCGATAGGTATTTTGATTCCCTTTAATTTGATATACATTTTATTTGGGTTCCATAAAACCCGCCCTGCGGGGGTCAACCCCCCTTTTACCCCTCTTACTTTTCATATATAAGATGTATATCAAATAAAAGGGAATCAAAATACCTATCGAACGGTATAAAAGCATTCGAAATCGGTTTAGTAGTTTTTAAGTAATTGCAATTTAAAAAATGCATAATATAAACTTTGACCTTTAATAACTTTTATTGTTGTTGTTCAAAAAAAAAAAATAAATTCACTTTAATACTCAGCTTAGCCATCTTTATCAATCCTCACACTTCGTTTTTTGATTTTATAATTTTCAAAATTTCATATTTGTACCAGATCGTGCTCATTGCTTTCAACTTTACGGGGCTGGGGGCAGTTCAAAACGTCGTCCTATCGCCATAAAATTTTGTGGGGTTCATCAACTCGTAGAAAGGCAAATTTTCATTGCTGGTGCGTTCAAAAAAAGAACAAAAAAAAATCTCCATATGTTTTCACTCCACCTTAATGCATACAGAAGTATAGTGCTACCAACTTTTGTAGGATATCTGTAAGAGTTTCTTGCGTTCTTTCTTCATTATTACCGACAATCAAAGTGTTGCGCTGCGCAAATAACAAACGCGACGCGACGCCAGTCAATCGACTACAACAACCAACTAAACAACAACAACAAACAAACCGAATCAAGTAATCAAAACAGCAACAACAAGCAAGCCGAATCAAACAATCAAAAGTTGAGCAGCGCAGAAAGTAGATGGTAACAAAAGCCAAAAATGTAGGCGCTCAGCTACTACTTAGCCAGCAGTTTAGCTAAAGATAAGGCATTCAAACAAAAGCACAGCAAAAGCAAATGATAAAAATTGGTACATGACAGCAGATCGCGTCGCGTTTAAATAAATGGTAATACAAACGCCTTTGAAGAAATTCCCAGCGCAACAGATCAACACAGTTTTTTGTGCTACTATTTTGATTTTAGAGAATGCAATTCAATTCAATTGATTTAATTCGCATACTTGGTTGTGTGTCTGTATGTGTAGTTTAACTGCAAGAAATAGAAATTTACGAAATAAAGGTTTGGAAGAAGGTGCAATTGTAATGTGAAGTGGGTTACTTCTAGCAAAAGTGGTCCGAATGTAATGAATCAAGTGGAGAATTGTACTAAACCTAGCCCCAATATAATTCAAAAGTGGGTGAATAGTAACAAAATTGGTCCGAATGTAGTCATAAGTGGGCTATTTGTACCAGAAGTGTTCCAAGTATAGTTCAAAGTGGGTGATTTGTACCAGAAGTGTTCCAAATGTAGTTGAAGGTGGGTTAGTTCTAGCAAAAGTGGTCGAAATGCAATGCTAAGTAGATGAGTTGTACTAAAAGTGGTCGAAATGTACTGAAAAAATTGGTGAATTGTACCAGAAGTGGTTCAAATATAATTAAAATTAGACGAGTTGCATTGAAAGTATTATTATTATTATTATTATTATTGTTTATTCATTTTTCTTACAACGATTTAACATGATTTCTTAAAACTAATAGTTTTGATTATTTATAATGTAAGAAAAGTAAAGTATGGCATTCTGTATCATAAGTTACGATAGTATCGAATGCCAAATATGTATATACATAGTTCATATTTCTTTCATGATTCATTTGCATGTGGGGTGGAGATAAAAATTTACATTTTAAGTATAATATATATTATGATAGGTATACAAGATAAATAAACGGATTAATTAGCAAGTACATTAGGTAACAGAATCCAGCAAAACTTTGATATCATCATGTGAATACTCAAGTAGAAAGCATTTTGTCTTGGTTAGAAATTCGCGCAAATTCCTTAATTGACGCAGACTATGAGGCAGGCTGTTAAAGAGCTTACAAGAAACGATAGTGAAGAAGTTACAGAAAAGCGTAGTACGATAAGTAGGAACAATGACATAGCTAAGAGTGTTTTTCCTCAAATTATAATTATCTGACGTGAGGCTGTGTAAATAACCACTACGAAGGAAGAATATCTTCAAGGTTTTATAATAATATAGATGTCTTATTGGTAGAGCTCCCAGATCCCTAAAAAGCTGCATAGATTGGTGGAGTCGGCCGACATTGCAAACTTTTCTAATGATACATTTTTGAATAATTAAAAGCGGTTGAATTCTATTCGAAGATGCACCACCCCAACAAGTTATGCCATATTGAATCTTAGATTGGACCAAAGCGTAATATATAGTTTTCAGGGTTTCATTTGAGCAGACTTTTCTAAGATGATAAAAATGGCGAACTGTGGATTGCAGATATGACCTTAAACGAGAAGTGTGTGAAGACCAAGTAAGATTTTGGTCAACAGTGACACCAAGGTATTGAAAATCATTCACTTTGCTGATTTCGAAACACATGTCACTGCAATTCGCATCGGAATTAAAAGATTTGGCTAGACAACGGTGTAGGGCAAAACGCCTGCAGTCAGCCGAGTGGAACACAATATTTATGCCGAGTGAGTTTTTCACTTGAATATTAAAAAACATTATCCGCGTTTTGTTACTGACAATAAGCTTATGCTTGGCAAACCAAGCCCTCAACAAATGCACATCATGATTTAAATCCGCCACCAGATCCAAATAATTTATTGAACCATAGGCAATGGCAAGATCGTCTGCGAACGCGGTAACCTTCCCAACGAAAGGTAGTGAAAAGATTGAGTTTAAATAAACTAAAAATAGTATTGGTCCTAAAACAGAGCCTTGAGGAACTCCTAAGTTAATTTTCACCAAATTACTTAACTCACCACAAACATTTACTCTCTGTACTCTCCCCTTTAAATAGGACTTAAACCAATTATGTACAAAGCCACGAAAACCTGCGTTATGTAGTTTGTCTAATAAAATTTGATGGTCAACCGTATCAAATGCCTTTGTGATGTCAATAAACAGACCAGCACAGCACTTTTTGTTATCTAATTCTCTATAGATAACTGAACAGAAGTTCAACAAGGCATCTTCCGTTGATCTTCCGGATCTAAATCCAAATTGCATCGAGCTAAAAAAGTTTTTGTCATCAAGAAACGATAATATTCTAGTCTTAATTAGTTTTTCGAAAACTTTTGATATCGAAGATAACAATGATATTGGTCTGTAATTGTTTTTATCGTTTTTGTTGCCTTTTTTGAATAAGGGAATAACGACAGCACATTTTAAAGCGGATGGATAAGTTCCAGAGACAACGCTCTCATTAAATAGATAAGTCAGAATGTCAACTAAATTTAGAGCTACATTTTTTAGGATCTGATTTGAAATTCCATCATATCCACATGCTCTAGAGTTATTCAGGGATTTTATGGTTCTCAATATTTCTGCTCCGGAAAAGGGTTCAAAGAAAAAGCTACTGTCCTGACCTGACTCCATGTAACCTTTAATCACACAACTACATTGATATGCGGGAGCGTATCCTTGCCCAACTGAGGAAAAATGTTCGTTGAAGACGTTAGCGACCACAGTAGCGTTTGTAATTGACTTTCCACTCTCGTTTAAAATAATTTTCCGGTCATTTTTTGCGCAATTCCTATTTAAAATACTATTAATTACATTCCATTCTTTCCTGGAGTTACCCTTTGAGGCCTTGAACTCATTGCGATAAAAATTGTCACGTTGCAGACGGACATCCTTCTTAATTTTTTTACTTAAGCTTAAGTAACGCCTACGAAGTTTAATATTGGCTGGATGTTTACGCCATTTTTTTCCAAGTTTGTTTTTCAAATTTATCTTACAGATTAGGGTCTTGTTAATCCAGGGTTTTAAGCTTGCCTTAGATTTGCGCGGAGTAAACAAAAAACTAGCAGAATCTATATGTAATTTAAAAGTATTTAAAAATATATCATACGCTTTGGATATATTGTCCTCATCATAAACCTTTTCCCAAAATTCGAATCTAAGTTGTTCATTCAACATACGAAAGTCAATTCTACTTACACTAGAGGTCTTTCTACTAACATCACCCTTTGGACCTGTTCTGAGCTGATCTATCTTTAAACCAGTCATCGTATGATCTGAAATTTGGAGATCAAAATTCAGACTGACAATGGAACTGGTAGTATTACAACTAATGCGGCAGAAAACATGATCTAGGCAGGTACCAGAGGTATAACGCGTTGGTTCCGATAAATACGATATAAAACCATGACTAGCCAAAAGCGTTTGGTAATCATCTCTTGCTGCGCTTTGTTGAATAATATCTAAGTTAAAATCACCTAAAATGATAAGGTTGGCCGATTTTTCATTGTTTAGTAAATCTGAAAACTCTACCAAAAACCTCTGAACAGAGACAGAGTGAAACCTATAAACACATAAAAAACTAACAACTTTGCCAGAGATATTTAAGGAAATCTTTAATATATCCGCACTCGAGAGATTGTAAGAAGTGGTGCGAATGTAGTTGAAAGTGTGTGAAATGTATAAAAAGTTATGCGGATGTAATGAGAAGTGGGTGGGTTGTACTAAAATTGGCCTGCATGTAATGAAGAGTGGGTGAATTGTAACAACGGTTGTCCGGATGTAGTTCAAAAGAGATTAGTTGTACTAAAATTTGTCCAAATGTAATGAAAACGTGGGCGAAATTTACCAAAAGTGGTGCTAATATAATGCAAATCGGATGAATTGCTCCAAAAAGTGGTCCGAGCGTAATGCAAAAGAAGGATAATTGTACAAAAACTGGTCCAAATGTAATAAAGTTGTAAGCGAATTTTATCCCAAATGGTTCAAATGTAATTAAAAGTGGGTGAATTGAACCAAAAGTAGTCTGAATGTAATTCAAAGTGGGTGAATTGCAGCAAAAGTAGTCTGAATGTAATTGAAAGTGGGTGAATTGCAGCAAAAGTTGTCCAAATGTAATGCAAAGTGGATATGTTGTACCAAAAGTGGTCCAAATGTTAGGGAAAAGTGGTTGAAATGTAGTAAAAGTAGTCCGGATGTAATGAAAAGTGGGTGTTTTTTACTAAAAGTGGTCCAAATGTAATGATAAAATGGAATAATTCTACGAAAAGTGGTTCGAATGTAATTAAAAGTGGGTGTTTTTTAATAAAAGCGGTCCAAATATAATGAAAAAAATGGAATAATTCTACCAAAGTGGTCCGAAAGTAATTAAAAGTGGGTGAATTGTAATAAGTGGTGGTCCGAATGTAGTTCAAAGTGGGTGAGTTGTACCAAAAGTAGAAAAAGGTGGGTGAATTGTACCAGAGGTGGTTCACACGTAATGAAAAGTAGATGACTTGCAACAAAAGTGGTATGAATGTAGTTCAAAGTTGGTGAGTTGTACCAAAACTGATCTGAATATAACCAAAAGTTGGTGGGTTGTACCAAATTAAAATTAAAAATAATAATTTCGTGCTAGACACTAACATACCTAATAATAGTACCAAAAGTGGTTTAACTGAAATGAAGAAGTAGAGAAATTGTACCTAAAGTAGTACTAGTGTAATGTAAAGTGGGTTAATTTTACCAAAAGTGACCTAATGTAATGCAAAGTGGGTGAGTTGTAACAAAAGTGCTCCAAATATAGTTCAATGTTCGTGAGTTGTACCAAAAGTGGTCCAAATATAATTCAAAAGTCGGTGGGTTATACCAAAAGTTGTTCTAGTACAGTTCAAAATGAGTGAATTGTACCAAGAAAAGTGTGCATGTAACGAAAATTAAATGTATGAATTTTATGTCCACAAAAATTCAGTTTTTTAAAGACCTTTGAGCAAATTTCTAAGTAAGCAGATTTATAGCTTCGATAATTCTACTCTATCAAACTGAAAATCTTAAGTTTCTGAGTACTTCGAAATTATTATACTCTCTAGTTTTAGCTCATTTCGCTCTTATAGTTTCTTAGCTCTGCGTACATTTTTTTTTTGTCAATCCCCCTTCTCTTACACTCTTTTTACTTTTATCTAATCCTTTTTATTCTATCTAAACTCTCTTTTATTTATTTGTATCTTTTTTTTCATAGATAATGTTTTAACCATATCTCACCTAATTGTGCCACATCTCCCTCCCTCTCTCGTTACAGCAATTTGGACCGCGAACGCAAATACATCTACAACTTCTTGGTCGTTGCCACCGACGGCGGCCGTTATGATGCCCGCTCCGCCACCGTACCCGTCCAAATAATCGTCGATGATGTAAATGACAATCGGCCCGTCTTCGAGCGCTATCCTTTTCGAGCACAAGTACCCGCGCTAATACAACCCGGACAAGTGTTGTTGGAAGTGAGTGCCACCGATGTGGATGCTGGCCTAAATGGCGAAGTGATCTACTCGCTGGGCAGCAGTAGCAACAGCAACAGCCACAGCAACCACAACAACAACAACAATGCCGATGATGCAGCCACACGCAATAAATTTCGCATCAACCCAAACACTGGTGTAGTGAGCGCCACCCAGAGTTTGGCCAGCGATGCGGGCCGCCTGTTACACATCGAAGTGCTGGCACGTGACAAAGGCAATCCGGCACGCATAGCACATGGGCTCATTGAGTTGCGCGTTGGTGATGTGGCCGGCGGTGTGCCAGTGTTGCGTTTCCAAAATGACACTTACCGACTGAAGTTGCGCGAAAATATGACAAAAGGCATGCGTGTATTGCAAGTGGCGGCCGGACGCAGTGATGGCAGGCGACAGCAAGTGCACTACGCAATTGGTGCAGGCAATGAGGATGGTGTATTCACAATAGACGCGACAAGCGGTGAGATAAAAGTGGGGAATGCTGAGTATTTGGATTATGAGCGTTATGTTGGCGGGGAAAGGAGCAGTGCGCTGCCATATCGTGGACGTGCCTTGTTCTACGGCGAAGTTGATGGTGATGCCGATGGCGATGCCGATGAAGTTGAACTCTTAGACAATGCACGAAATAGCGCTGAAGAGCTGGCGCTGCCAGACAACCAACAACAATCCATCAACAACCATCGCAATCAGCGCGAACTACAAACATCTTCTGCTGATTTCACCACCATCACCACCAAAGTGCAACCACATGAGCTGCATTTGGTGCTCGTTGCACGCACTGATGCCTCAACCACTTCATCATCCTCCGCCGCACAGCAACTCTACGGCTATGCCGAATTAATCATAGAATTGGAAGATGAAAATGATAATAGTCCACAATTTACGCAACAACAATACTACACCACCGTGTGGGAGGGCAACAATAAGGGCACCTTCGTTGTACAGGTGCAGGCATTCGATGCGGATGCGGGCGCAAATGGACGAATGCTCTATCACATTGTCGATGGCAATCACGATAATGCGTTCATCATTGAGCCGGCCTTTAGTGGCATTGTCAAGACGAATATTGTGTTGGATCGTGAAATACGCGACATGTACAAGCTGAAGGTGATCGCAACGGATGAGGGGGTGCCACAGATGACGGGCACGGCAACGATACGCGTACACATTGTTGATGTGAATGATAATCAGCCTACTTTTCCGCCGCACAGTGTGATTAGCGTTAGTGAAGGTGAGTTAGTGTGTTTGTGTGCAGATAATTTTATACAGAGTTGTAAATACAGTGGCGTGCATACGAATAGAGATGAGATGTTCCAATTCCAAATTTTTTTTTAGAAAACTTGCATTCAATGTTAAATTCAAATAGAAATTCTTTTTTTTTTAATTCGATAAAATTTTATTGAACAGAAATTTTTGTATCAAAAAAATTAAATTTTTTCAACAGAATTGAACTATTTGTTTTCAATATCAAATTGAAATTTTTTTCTAAGTTCGAAAAATATATTGAAATTGAATATGACTGAAAATTTTTTCTTGAATTCAACAAAATATATTTTTTTTCAAAAGATTTTTAAAGCTTACAAAATCAAATTGAAATTTTTTCCGGAGTTGAAACTCACGAAATTTTTTTTTCAGAATTCGAGAAAATTGAATTTTTTCATCAGATTTTAACTAAGAACATTTAAAATAAAATTAATTTTTTGAAAAGAGTTCGAAAAAAATTTAGAAAATTAAAAAATTTCGAAAATTTTTTTTTCAGAATTTGAAATGTTAAATTTTTTTTCCCAAATCGAAATCAAAAAACTTTTGGAATTTGAAAATTTTTCGAAAACTTTTTTCAAAATTCGAAAAAAAATTTTAGAGAATTAAAATTTCGAAACTGAAAAACTTTTTCGGAATTCGAACAAATTCGAAAAACTTGAAATTCAATATTTGCAAATTTTTTTCGAAATACTTATTATCGCGATTAAGAGTGAATTGAAATACGACATTTGCAACTTTTTTTTCGAAATGCTTATTATCGCGATTAAGAATTATGTTTTAAAAAAAAAAAAAGTCAGCACAAATTTTGAGCAACTTGAAACTTTCGCTTTTAAAAACAAAACTATTTTGGCAATACTCAGAAATTCGGTTTTTAAAAGTTAAAAAAAAAAAAAAAAATTTAAACAATTTTTGAAAAGCATTTGAAGAAAATTACAAAAAAAAATAAAATTTTTTTTCAAATTGCTTTAAAAAAAAATTTTTAAATTTTTGTAGTTTTGAAATAATTTAAAGTAAGGTTTTTTTAGTTTTTAAAAAAATTAAGAAAAATATTTGAAAAACAAATACAAAAAAATAGTTTTGTAACATTTTTTAAAAAGTTCTAAGAACAAAAATTTTAAAAAAATTTTCGGAAAAAATTTAAAAGCTTTCTAATATTGGAAATACTTTGAAATAGGGTTTATCTTTTTAATTTTCGAACTGTTACCAGTTGTTGAAAAAAAATTTCGAATTAACACATTTTATAAAGATCTTTTTTTTTTTAAGTTATTGATCACAATAAAAAAAGTACATGCGACTAATTTTTAAAATTTGATTCAATTTTTATGCGCAGCACTGTATGCAGGACATTTATGCATTATATAGTTCAAAAACTAGCTAGGGGAGCACGTAAAGTCATTCAGTTTGCTCGTTGAGCGCCCAGTTAGGCAGCGCAGCGGCGCGTGTTGCTGCATTGTCGCGCAGATTTATGGAATTTTAATTTGATCCATAGCCGCTGGGGAGGTGTGCCGCTGCGCGTCATTCAAGTTTGACGTTTCAACATTGCGCCGTATTGTACGACCGACGCGCTGATGATGATGATGATAATAAGATCAATCGAGCGAATATTCTTAATTAAACTGCAACTATTTTGAAAGTTTATTATTTTTTTTTTTATATATAAATTAAACCGTTGGGACATTGTGGTATGCATCGAACGCTTAGAGTGCGTGTGCTTGTGTACAGTTGATTATTACTGCAGTGGCACTCAAACTGATCGAAAGCAATAGTAGCTTAAAAAGAGGAAATTTATAGAAATGGCCTCGGAATAATTTAGAAAATAAGCTGAAGTAAATTTGAAAAAATTTACATAAAAGACCTTTGAAATGTATTTTTAATTGCCGTAATTCTCCCCAGCGCGCTTCAATAATAGTTCAATTAGAAGCTTAATTATAATACAAATCATTTATAACACATTTATTGTTTTATCATTTCTCTTTACTATCATTATTTCGCATTCTGCCTCTCTACAAATAGGCACAGAATTGGGCACCGTTATCGCTACAGTTTCCGCTAACGATGTGGACACTTATCCACCACTCACCTACCGCTTTGGCGCCGAACTACCCGATACTCAACAACTCGTGCATAAATCCCTCTTTGCCTTGGATCGTTACAGTGGCAAAGTCACACTAAAGCATGCGCTCGACTACGAAGATCAGCAGGAGTACCAGCTCGAAGTAATTGCCTCCGATATGGCACACGAAGTGCGCACCACACTAACGGTACGCGTAAGCGATGAAAATGACAATGCGCCCATGTTCGAGGCACAACTACCGCCCGCCTATGCGGCCACACTGCCCGATCAGCAAGTGGCGAATGCGGCTGCTGGTGCAGATATTGAATTGGTAACGGTGAATGCGACCGATGCGGATGCCGCCGAAGGCCGCAATGCACAAATACGCTATAGCATTGAGCCGCCGGTGCGTGGTTTTAGCATCAATGAACAAACGGGCACAGTTTATGTGAATATGACGAGTTTGACTGGCACTGGTGCCGGTGGTGATAGTACCTACATTCCGAGTGATCTTTATGTGATGATTAGCGCGCGTGACAGCGCTGCCGTGCCGCTAAAAGCGACAACAGTGTTGCGCGTGCGCACAAGCTCAAGTCAAAATGGTCATGTACAATTTCTGCAAACGCAATATCGCGCGCAAATAAGTGAAGCTGCGCCACTGGGCACCACTGTGCTGCGCTTGAGTCGCGAGGTTTTAAATACGCAAGCGGAACGTTTGGCCAACGGCGGTTCGCTGCTATTCAAGATAGTCGCCGGCAATGAGGATGCCGCCTTCGAAGTGTATCAATCCAGCGCCATTGTGCTCGTCAAGCCGCTCGATCGTGAACGCAACGATTTGTACAAGCTGCGTTTGGTGGTGAGCGGCGATGCGTATGCCTCAGCAACGCAGCTGCTAGCGCAAGCTGCCGATAATTCCAGCACCGCCATCAATGTTTTTGTTACCGTTGAAGATGCGAATGACAATGCGCCACAATTTGCCGCAGACGGCAAGTATGAGGCGGAGGTAAGCGAACTTGCGCCTTTACGCTATTCCATAGCGCAGCTGCAGGCCAACGATGCCGATCTGGAGAATACGCCAAACTCGGAAGTCGTTTACGACATCACCTCAGGCAATGATGCGGGCATGTTTGCCATCGATCTTGTTTCGGGTGTGCTATTCGTTAACAACAAATTGGATTACGATGCGGGCGCTAGCAGCATGTGTTACGAGCTGGTGATACGCGCCTGTGACAGCGCACTGCCGCGTCCGCTATGCACGCTGCAGTCATTCCATTTGACTGTGCGCGATGAAAATGATAATGCGCCACATTTTCCTGTCGGCGAGTACATTGAGTTTGTGGGTGAAAATGAGCCAGTCGGCACTAGTGTCTTTACGGCGCGTGCAAGCGATTTGGATCGCGGCCAATACGGTCAACTCAACTACACGATCGTGCATGGCGCTGATGCGTATGCCGAGACCGAGAGTGTAGGAACGGCAACGACAACCGCTGTGGCTGTGGCTATGGGTGTGCGCGATGATGTGTCATGGAAATTGTTTCGCGTCGACGCGCAGACAGGTATTGTCACCACAAATGCCGTATTTGACTATGAACAACGCCATCGTTACGATTTTGTATTGCGCGCCACCGATAGCGGTGGCAAGTCGACGCGGGTTAAAGTTCGCATTGAAATCGAATCAAAGGATGAATATGCGCCGCAATTCACCGAGCGCACGTATCGCTTTGTGATGGCATCGCCGCCAGCGGCCAGCGCCAGCGGCGGCTACTTGCCGTTGGGTTTTGTTGTCGGTCATGTGTCGGCGACGGATCGCGATAAGGGACCCGATGGACGTATTGTATACCAATTAAGCACACAGCATGCCTACTTCAAGGTGAATCGCAGTAGTGGCGCGGTGCTGTTGAAAAGGAAACTTGACGATCACTTTGATGATGGGCGCGATATTAGTTTGGTAATTGCGGCGAGTTCGGGCAAACAGGGTTCGCTCACCAACATGACTGTCGTGGAGATCTCGCTTGATCCGCTCGCAGATCCGGGCATAAATTTGGCGAGCAGTATTGGTGGCGCGGCAGGTTCAATAGGTGGCTCCGGTGGTGCTTCCGGCGGCGCTGGCGTAACGGATTGGTTGGTTGGCGTAATTGTCGTTATTCTGCTGATATTTTGCGCTGTCGCGGGCATCTTTCTATTCGTACGCATGCGCAGTCGCCGCCCGCGTAATGTCAGCAAACCACATCTCAGCGGCGCTGAGGCGGCTGGCGTCTCCAATAGTTACGTCGATCCGAGCGCTTTCGATACGATACCAATTAGAGGTGGTGTAGGTGCAGCACAATGCGCCAGCGGCAGCGGTTGTGGCAGCACAGCAAGTGGCGGCGGTGGCATATCTGCCGCAGCGGCTGGACAACACTTTGCGCCACCCAAATACGATGAAATACCACCTTACGGCGCACATGCCGCCAGTTCGAACTCAGGCGCTGCCACAACCTCAGAGCTCTCAGGCTCAGAACAATCGGGTTCAAGTGGACGCGGTTCGGCGGAAGATGACGGTGAAGACGAAGAGATACGCATGATCAATGAGGGACCACTGCATCGTGGTGCCAATGGCGGCGCCGGCGGCGAAGATGGACGCATGTCCGATCTTTCTGTACAAAACACGCAAGAGTATTTAGCGCGCCTGGGCATTGTGGATCGTGAGGCGTGCGCGGCGGCGGCTGGTGCCGGTCTGGGTGCTGCATCAAATTCATCGCTGCGCTGTTCGGAGGGCTTGAGCGGCAGTTCGCAAAAGGATGTGCACATGCATCATCCGCTGCAGATGCACATCTACGATGAAGATCCCGCCGCACAATCGGACATCACCAATCTCATCTATGCCAAGCTGAATGATGTGGGCGGCGGTAGCGGTGGTGCTGCATCGGAACAAGTAAGCAGCGCGGACGAGGCAACCACCACGGTGGGTAGCATTGTTGGCGGCAGTGGTGGTGGTGGCGGCGTCGTTGGCGGTCATGCGAGTGGTCATGCGGATCGCGTTGTCAGCTTTACAAATGTGCCTGCGGTGGGACATGTGCCCACGAACGTGGTGGGCGTGGTTAGTGGACATCATTCCGCCGCCAACGCCGCCAATGTGGGTCCACCCATGAACGGTTCGCTCAGCTCGATTGTGCATAGTGAAGAAGAGCTGACGGGCAGTTACAACTGGGACTATCTCCTGGATTGGGGTCCGCAATATCAACCGTTGGCGCATGTTTTCTCCGAGATAGCACGCCTCAAAGACGACAACATCTCCGTGCATAGTGGCAACAGTGGCGCCTCGTCGAGCGCGAAAAGTAAACAGTCGCAAGCGCATTCCATTGGCACGGTTAAGACGCACATACCGCCGCCCTTACTCACCAACATGGCGCCACGCGCCATCAATATGGCTGTGCTGTCTGGCGCGAATGTTGGCGGCATGCGTTTACCACCACAAGCCGTGCATCAGCAACAGCAACAACAACAGCAGCATCTTATAGCAACCACTCAACTGGGCGGTCCAGGTCCTGCGACGATGTCTAACTCTGGTGGTGGTGGTGGTGGTCAGGTGAATGCCAGCGGACAGTACATGGCGCCGCGTTCACCCATCAGCCACGATACGCCCGGCGGTTTTAGCACTTCCTCGGCTATGTCGCCATCCTTTTCACCCTCACTCTCGCCGCTAGCCACACGTTCGCCTTCGATATCACCACTCGGTGGTCATCATTTGGTATCGCTGCCGCGTCATGCGCCTCAAGCGTCGCAGCGGGGGAAGAACGCGCTGTTGGTGGAGCAAGAGATGCGCGTGAGAATGTGATGATCGAAGAGAAATCTGAGAGAAGACCAGACAGTAAAAAATAAAAAAAAAAAAAAAAAAAACAACGGCAACAAAGTGATCATTAGTTTGGTAAGCTGATTTTTAAGCGATAAAGATATATACAAATATTTTTTTAAGCGTATAGAATACTAAACTAGCTGCGTAGATAGTTAGAAAACTAAACTTAAGAGAGTTTTGCGTAAAAGCAAAAGTTTTTAAAGGATCATTTAATTAGTTGCAAGGCTTTTTATGGTGAGTTTGGTGAGTAAATGTTCTACTGTAAATAAATTATGTTGAGTTATATTGAAACTTGTTACATACTCACCACGCTCGGCTGTGTTTTCAAAGCCTGGCAATTAAATTTTTTCAATTTTATTTTAAAAACAAGTAAGGAAGCCTAAGTTCGAGTAGAATCGAACATTAGATACTCAGCTGTATGCTTTCATTGTTTGTTTGCGTTTGTTCGATATAGGGTGTATTTTATATGACACGAGTGCTGCATAAACAGGGCGCAGCCACGCCCATTTTCAAAATTTGTATCAATCATCCAAATAAGCATATAAATATTATTGTTAGTGCAAAATTGCATCCCTCTATGACTTTTAGTTACCCGAGCTTCTCTCCCAATTCGAGGTGTGCTCCTTTTTGTTTTTTCCTACTAATTGGGTGGACCTACAGTTTTATGCCGGCTCCGAACGGCGAATGCATTTTTTGTGAGAAGCTTTTTCATGGCAGAAATACTCTCGGAGGGTATGCCGCCCACTGCCGAGAGGTGACCGCTGCTCTTAAAAAACCCAATAATTGGATTTTTACTAATTAGAAAAATTTGTTTGGCTCGGACCGTGGTTTGAACCCGAGACCTCTGGCATAGCAGGCGAGCACTCTACCCACTGCACCACAGCGGCCAACTAACACATGTTATAAAAGTGTATAAACCAAGTTTCGTCATAATATCTCAGTTATTTGTCGAGTAATAGGCACGTAGATTCCTTTGTATAAAAAGAGGCGGTGCCACGCCCATTTTCCAAACTTTTTTATTTTTTGTTTCCGGTCTATTGTAGAACTCATGTCACAAAATTTCAGTGATAGATCTTTATATTTGACAGAGATATCGCTTAAAATGTTTTTATTAGGTCACTTTATAATACCCATATATAAAAGTGGGCGTGGTCGTCAACCGATTTTGGTAATCTTTCGTCCACACATTTGGCTAAGTAAATATATCACGCGTACCAAATTTCATCGATATATCTTTAACGGTTTCTGAGTTATGGCTTATAAAACTTTCAATATTTGCCCCTTAATAAGTGGGCGTGGCACCGCCCATTTTCCAAAATTTTTATAATTTTTGTTTTATTTCCCTAGTTGGTCTCCTGCCACAAAATTTCAGTGATAGATCTTTATATTTGACAGAGATATCGCTTAAAATGTTTTTATTAGGCCCCTTTATAGTTCCCATATATAAAAGTGGGCGTGGCCGTCAACCGATTTTGATAATTTTTCGCCAAAACATTTGTCTAGGTAAGCAAATTACGCATACCAAATTTCATCGATATATCTTCAACGGTTTCTGAGTTATGACATATAAAACTTTCAATGTTTGACCCTTAATAAGTGGGCGTGGCACCGCCCATTTTCCAAAACTTCAACAAATTTCTTCATAAGGGCCTGAGCTCAATACGTGGGTAAAATTTTATCACTCTAGCTATATTAGTGGCTGAGATACCAAATTTCCGATTTTTTCTATATAGGAAAAGTGGGCGTGGTCATGGTCCGATTTCGCCCATTTTCAATACCAACCGTCCCAGTCTCGATACCAACTTGCATTTCAAATTTCATCAAAATATCTCAATTTTTACGCGAGTTATCCTGCGTACGGACGGACGGACGGACGGACGGACGGACGGACGGACGGACGGACGGACGGACGGACGGACGGACGGACGGACGGACATGGCTCAATCGATTTCTCTTTTCACCCTGATCATTTTGATATATATAAGTCCATATCTATCTCGATTATTTCATTATGTTACAATCCACCGTTATGAAATCAAAATTATAATACTCTGTGTACTAGTACAGCTGAGTATAACAAACATGTACAGTAGAATTTTTAGTTTTAGTTAGGTACTTTTTTAAACAAGTTTGCCATTATGTTATAAGTAGTTTAGCTTAAATATTTTTTCATAAAAAGACACTCCATAGATTTATCTTTACAGTGTAGTAAGAGTAAGCACTAACATGTGTATTACGCTCTGTTCACATCGGCTCACGTAAACCGGAGTCTAATGGTTTTGCGTTTAACTTCACAAAATCTGCTCAATTATTCACAGTGTATGTACACTAGACCGTCTCGCAAAAACAAAAAGTTCACCGTAATGTATTTTTAGAAGAAACTGTCGATAAAAAGAAAATTTAGGACCACCCTAATAGTTATCCAATTACATTTTTCTTCAATACTTCTACGTTTATAGTCGAATTTTAAAGTTTGTTACACCAATGTATTTGCCTCTAGAAGGAAAAATGTTTTTTACGGAAATTCTTTAACCCTAAGTGCGCCACTGAGCTACTTATGAACCAAACAAAAAAATCCCCGTAAACCTACTCATATTAATTATTTTTGGAAAAAAAAATAAAAAAAAAATATTTTAGGATCACCCTAGTAGCTTAATTACATTACATTTTTCTTCATAAATTCGTCATTTATAGTCGGTAATTAATGTTTCATATACATACAAATATTTTTATATCGAGAAGTGAATTTTTGTTACATAAAGCATTAACCCTAAGTGCGCCATTAAGTTGCTTATGATCCAAACTAGTGGTCGGAAACTATCGATGGTTTCTGAACATCGTTTACACTATCGATGGTTTTCGACTATCGTTTGAACTATCGATAGTTTATTGTAAATTTGAAATGTGACCACTTGGCACCAAACAAACGGTAACTATTCCATGCAGGGTTTGAATTGCTGACTAGCAAGTAGTCAAAGCAACATAAATACGACTATGCGTTCTAGTCGCATGGTCGTTTAAAATGTGATTACCCAAAAACATTAAAATTACACTACAATATGGGTATCAAACGAAAGGGGATGACCCCAGGTTTCATTTGGACTTCGATATATTGCGATAAATTTATCGATAACTGAGTTATCGGTCAAATTCTGATTGCCCAAAAACATTAAAATTACACTACAATATGGGTATCAAACGAAAGGCGATGGCCCCAAGTTTTATTTGGACTACGATATATTTTGATAAATTTATCGATAACTGAGTCAGCTCATAATTGTGGAAAAGCGGATAAATATGGATACGGAATACGAATATAGAATACCGAACACCGCAGAATGGATATCAAATGAAAGCGCTTGGCTAGGGCTATCATTTGGTCGAGTCTTAATTAATTATGAACTGATCTAAAAAATATCCATCATCCAGTAATTGTTATGGAATATCGAAAAAATATAAATTGCTCATAACAATTATGGGATGATCTAAAAAATATCCATCATCCAGTAATTGTTATGGAAGATCGAAAACAATATTAATTGCTAGTAACAATTATGAGCTGATCTAAAAAACATCCATCATCCAGAAATTGTTATGCAACATCGAAAAAAATATCAATTGCTCATAACAATTATGATCTGATCGAAAAAATATCGATCTTTGAGTAATTGTTATTGATGATGGAAAAATTTTTCCATTGCTCAATAATGTTATCAAGTGATTTTTATATTTATTTGTTATAATTGTTATGGCCTCTGGTTAATATATTAATTTTTTTGAACAAGAATAAATGGCTAATAAATAAATAAAACAAAACAATGTACTGAAAAAAGTTTTATTGGATCATCTTCTATTACTTTCATGTATTGGTAAGAATAAGACCAGGACAGGTTTGCAAAGTTTGTTTACATTCGGGTGAAATCGGGTGAGCTCATTTAAAACAGACGTGCTCGTGGATGTGTTTGCTGCCGGACGGCAAAATGCGGTTACAGTGTGAGCGTAGCCGTAGACTCTCCCAAATCACCCGAAACTATCGTCAACTATCGATATACTATCGATAGTTTGCAAAAAAACTATCGTACACTATCGATGGTGCTGACTATCGATAGTTTCCGACCTCTAATCCAAACCTATGACAACTTCAAATAAAATTCGCCGTAATTTCATATATTTCATTAAAAAAAAATCTTCGAAAGTAAATTTACAAAAAAAATATTTTTTAGGGCCACTGCAAAAAATCTTTGAAAAAAAATTATAAAAAAATATTTTTTAGAGCCACCCTTGTTGGCACCCAATTACTTTTTTCTTCATAGCTTCGGCATTTATAGTCGGATCTTTATGATTGATACATTAGTGGTTTTGTATCGAGAATTGAATTTTTTCTTACATAAACACATTAACCCTAAGTGCGCCATTGAGGTGTTTATGACCCAAAACTACAAAAACTTCAAAAAAAAATCCCCGTAATCCCACTGATATAATGTATTTTTGCAAAAGAATTAAAAAAAAATATTTTTTAGGACTACCCTATTCATATCTAACAAATTAATATACGAAAACAAACAAAATTTTATACATCAGTGGTTTTGTCTCGAGTAGCAAATGTTTCTTACACAAACTCATTAACCCTTAGTGCGCCATTGTGGTACTTATGACCCAAAACCACGAATACTTAAAAAAAAATTCCGTAATCCCACTGATATAATGTATTTTTGGAAAATAATTTAAAAATATATTTTAGGACCACCCTAATAACCGCTTGATTATGTTTTTCTTTATATCTAAAGCAGGGCTGCTCAACGCTCTCGTATTGAAAGTACAAAACTCAATACATCTACAAATTTTGTACATATATGCACTGAAAAATTTTTTTCCTCATTTAAATTTTTTTATGAATTCCAATAAAATATGATTTTAGAATTTATTTTCAAATGGTAGTATCACATACATACAAATTTTTTTTATTTTTTATATGAAAATTTTTTGAATACTAATTTTTTACAGTGCTTTCATTTTTTGATTTTTTTTTCATTACAGATTTGTTATTGTAAATTTCGATTTCTTACGGCAGTGCTCGAGCTCCTATACAAAGTGTCTTTGCTCTGCACATTCAATATGAATCATAGGCACATACATATAAAATTTTTTATATCTGAGTGCTTATGGGAGTGCAAAGAAATTTTTATTTTCATATTTGAGGTGAAAATATGTATCTGTGATTTGGAACAAAACAAAAACAATTGTGCTTTGAGTGCCTATGAGGAGAGCAGCCCTGATCTAAAGAATTTATAATCGAATCTCAATATTTGATTATTGGAAGATATTTCTGCAAAAATAATTCAAAGACCACCTAAGTTGTCTTCCAAATATTTTCACCTCGAGAAGTTAATTTTTATACCTTTCATGAGAATGAAATGGTATTATAACTTAGTGCCAAAAAATTTTTGTCGAAAGTACCAGAAGGAAGCGTGGGGGACCCACCAAAATATATACCGATATGATCAGAATCACGAGCTGAGTCGATTAAGCCATGTCCGTCTGTCCGTCTGTCCGTCCGTCCGTCTGTGTGAACGCAAACTAGTCCCTCAGTTTTTGAGATATCTGAATGAAATTCGGAATACAGGTATGTTGTTATATGCAGCTGATCATTTGTCGGAACCGGCCGAATCGGACCACTATAACATATAGAAAACAACCGATTATTCAGATATACATGAAATTTTTGGAAGTAATTTGTGCATAACTTCCCCATTTAAACAGCTAAGGACATGAAACTTTGAAGTAGACGTGCCCATTTTGGCCCAAACAAGGTAACCGAAAATTGTCTAGATCGGACCACTATAACATATAGTTCCACAACATCCGATTATTCAGATATACACATTTTGGTGTATAACTCCCCCATTTTAACAGCTAACGGCGTGAAATTTTGAAGTATTTGTACCCATATGGGCCCCAACAGGGTTACCGAAAATTGTCAAGATCGGACCACTATAACATATAGCTCCCATACAACCGATTGTTCAGATATGGACATTTTGGTGTATAACTCCTCCATTTTAACAGCTAACGGCGTGAAATTTTGAAGTATTTGTACCCATATGGGCCCAAACGGGATTACCGAAAATTGTCAAGATCGGACCACTATAACATATAGCTCCCATACAACCGATTGTTCAGATATGCACATTTTGGTGTATAACTCCTCCATTTTAACAGCTAACGGTGTGAAATTTTGAAGTATTTGTACACATATGGACCCAAACGGGATTACCGAAAATTGTTAAGATCGGACCACTATAACATATAGCTTCCCTACAACCGATTGTTCAGATATGGACATTTTGGTGTATAACTCCTCCATTTTAACAGCTAACGGCGTGAAATTTTGAAGTATTTGTACCCATATGGGCGCAAACGGGATTACCGAAAATTGTCAAGATCGGACCACTATAACATATAGCTCCCATACAACCGATTGTTCAGATATGCACATTTTGGTGTATAACTCCTCCATTTTAACAGCTAACGGTGTGAAATTTTGAAGTATTTGTACACATATGGGCCCAAACGGGATTACCGAAAATTGTTAAGATCGGACCACTATAACATATAGCTTCCCTACAACCGATTGTTCAGATATGCACATTTTGGTGTATAACTCCTCCATTTTAACAGCTAACGGTGTGAAATTTTGAAGTATTTGTACCCATATGGGCCCAAACGGGATTACCGAAAATTGTCAAGATCGGACCACTATAACATATAGCTCCCATACAACCGATTGTTCAGATATGCACATTTTGGTGTATAACTCCTCCATTTAAATAGTAAAGACACCATTTTTTCTAATAAATCTTTCCATAAATAACCCACAGAATTAAAATTATAAATTAAACTTAATCCGGCTATGTACATACATAGGTAACTTTTCATTTCCCCACTCATGAAAGGTATGAAGTCTTCGGTACGGCCGAAGACAGCCGCGCTTTTACTTGTTTTATGTAAACACATTAACCCTTGTTGCACCATTGTGCTACTTATGACTCAGTGGCACAGCTGCTTCTCCGCTAATGTAACTTTGCAAAGCCCGTATATTAAGACACTCAAAAATAATTAAACTTTCGTGAAAGAAGTATTTAGTATAATTCAGTAGAACGCACAAAAACACACATTTTGATGTTTGCTGAAAACTCAAAACAGAGAAAAAAATTTGATACGGTCTAATGTACATGTTTACAACTATTGCACGGCCTGTCACGTTTGCTAATTAATGTAAATAAAGCATTCAGCTCACTCTCATTCGAATTTAATGCAAAAAAAAGGAATTACACTCAATTTCTTACAGTGTATATATGTATATTTCCACGTAGTTATTTATGTATTCTACGCCGTATTAACTAACAACGTGTAAATAAAAAAGCAAATAAATAAAGACTACAAAGCCAATAAAGACTCTTTATAGATTTTTAGCGCGAAGCAAATAAACAATTATAGTTTTATAATAACAAAAAAAAAACAATAAAAAATATGCTATCAATTAACACAAACAAGCCATAAAAAATAAGTATTTAAATAAGTTTTTGGGCATAAGTAAATTAATAAATAACTTTTAATGTATGTAGATATTTCTTATAAATACTTTAGCTCAAGTAGTTTAAACTTAATTTATTTAATTAAAAATAAATTTTATGTATTAAAAAACATTTTACGACAAATATAAATAATATTTATTTATATATAATTTAAGTTAAACATACAAGAACTAAAAAAAAATTAACTTAAGTGTTGCACACCACAAAAAACAAGCTTCCATTAGCTTAGCTTAGCTTAAGTTATAAGTTAAAAGTTAATAAAAAAACTAATATTAAATAAAAAAAAATATATATATACATATACATATACATATATATATGTTTTAAATATTTTTGTAAGATATAAACACAAAATTTTATTATGTAGCTATCAGTGTTAACGAACGTCTGCGATTTTGTGCCTTATTTGTGTATTTTGTGTATGTTTTTATGTTCTTATGTTTGTATGTCAATATTTTATAAAGTGTTTGTTTATTTTAACTTTTATAATTAATAAATTAATGTAAACGATAAAGAAATATTTTTTAGAAATAAATAAAAAAATATTTATATTAAATTAGCATAGCTTTAGCATTAATAAACTTAAGTTAGCAAGTAAAAAAACACATTATTTTAAGGCAAAATGCTAAATACTCTTAGTTTATATAAAAATTAATTAGCGAGAAAAAAATTTAAAAAATGTGTGTGCAAAGCATGATATGAAAAATTAAAAATGAGTTAAAAATTAATGAAAGTTGTTGTTGTATTTTCTTACTTTGCGGCATTCGAAGACGTAAAGGTAAGTTAATTATGTAAATACAAAGTTTTTCCAGTTTAATCCAGTCACGTTTCTACAGTGGGCCTCAAATTATATTTTAGCTTATTATTCGCTAGTCCCTTGTGCATAGAGAATATAAAAAAAATTGGCCCCAGTAATTCAATACTTCCGGTCTAGGTTCAAGGACACAGAGTAATACCAGGAAATGAGCAGCAAAACCAATTGTTTAGGCACCGGAAAAAGTGACCTCATTCATTAATTTTTGTTGGCTGTGAAAGAATACGAGAGCTCAATATGTTGGCTGGCTGGCAGTGCAAGTTAGTGATGGGCGATTCCGAGATGTTTTGACAATCGAGAGAATCACCATCGTTGCAAAATCACAATCGAGTCAAAAGTTGACTCGCTCCTCGACTACCCAAGCGGGATGTTTTCGCGACTGTTCCAAGTCGGCGGGCCGGCTGTTGTTTTGATGACATGTTTTAGTTGATAAAATAAACTCAATGAGTGTTGTTGATGAAGAAAGTAGGATTTTTAATGGAAATGAGGCAAATACATAAATAAATGAACCAAATTGAAAAATATGCTTTATACATATAGCCGCTGCATTTTTGCAATCACAACTAAAGAGTGTCGTGCACAATAATAATAAATAATTAATTATTTAATTATTAATAAATTAATAAATTTTCTGAAGTAAGACACTTACGAAACAAATGAATTTTACGAGCAGCAACAGCGGCAATAGACTTGTACCACTCTGTATGCTTTTTTTAAGCAATTTTGATATTCAAGCGGCAACAACAGATGTTATGTATTTTTTGCAGCAAGTCCAAAAGGTAGGGTTGCTTTGAAAATGAGAGGAAGAGAGCGATTGTTTCGACTGACGGCCATTTACGACTTGACTCGAATAGGAATGAAAACCATCGAGAGCATTCGAGATGTTTCAACAATCGAGAGAATCGAATAAAACATCTCGGCCTCGCCCATCACTAGAGCAAGTGCGTGGATGGGATGATGTTGGTGATGACAAGAAGGATGTTGATGATGCATAGAAGCCAAGAGCACCACATCGTGGCGGAGTTAGTGGCTTAAGATGTACTACAAAATTAATCCACGTAAAGTTTTACTGTGATAAATGGAACATTTTACTTGCGATGCATTTGAATAAGCCCTTTTTCCATTCTTGTTACCAAAAAAAATACTCAGTAACTTTTGTTATTTTGTTTTTTTTTTTGTTCTATGGCATCAATATATATGTATTATCAGCCAAATATACCTCAATTACTGTCACCTATGGGCTGCTGAAACATTTATGCAAAGAAACATATGCAAAATTTTGCTTAATGTTCGCAAATGTTGCTAAACATGTTGATATACACGCCCGTAACGTTTAAAGGCATTTTGTAACTGAAAAGAGTACTCAAGTTACAATTGCTAAATGATATAAATTAAAAAAAGCAATCCTAAACATATTTTTCTAAATTTACAACAACTACAAAATCCAAAAGATATGTATGTATATACATATGTTAGAGACAAATGCCCACAAATTCAAAATAATTACACATCAGCGACATGTGTATATGAGAACTAATGTCCGTAACTCCTAGAAAAAAGCTAAATAAGATTAATTTTAGTTCAATTCGATTATGAAACATTGAAAAGTTGCATTGAAAAGATCTATAATAACAACAAAAACAGCATTGTATGCATGTAAGTATGTACATATGTAAATGTTGATAGGCATTCAAGGCAAAAATTGGCGAGGAAATGTGGCAGTTACAAATTGAAAACGAAGAGAGAAAAAAAAGGCAAGAAAACAACGAAAAAATATCCAGCAAGGGCGTATGGGCGAATCTTTGATCTGCTTGCATTTTATGTACATACATATGTATGTGGTTGTTGTTGTTGTTGCAGATTGATTTTCCTTTGCTTGGATTAGGCTTATTTTATAGGATTGGCGCAGATTTGTGTGTGTGTGTGTATGAAAGGCGGCCTGTTAATATGCATTTTGTTTAAAGAAGATGAACAACAACTAAAAGCAGAACACACACACATACTTTGCTTAAATGCATTTGAGATGAAAAAAAAACCACAACAAAAACTACCACTATCATACTTAGTTAGTATGTCTGTAAGTAAAGCCGGCAAAGGGATCGCGACTTGTGCCAGAGAATCAGACAAATGTGTTACAGACATACAAACAAATTTGCGCACGGCACGGGATTCAATCAAGAGCAGTAACAACAACAACAACTGCAACATGTATACAGCATTCATAAACTCCAACAACAACAACAACAACAAATAGCAACAGCAAACTGTAACAGCAATCCAAGCAACAGCTCAGTTAAACCCACCAATGCCAATGCCAACAACTTGCAACAACAACAACATCAAACAAACGTGTGGCTGCAGCATCTTCAAGCCGAATGCTGAATGCTAAAGCAAATGTAATTTATAATGACCGTACTAGCACAGTGGCATTAAGACAAGATCGTTTATAAAAATTAAATGGATTGCAGGTAGAACGCCTTCATTAATTTTCAAGCGAATTCCGTGTGTCCGGTCGACGAACAACGGCACGGCAAGGCGATGCGATCGGAACGACGACGACCACGACGACTGTGTTGCTGCTTTGCTTTGCTTGTTGGTGGTTGAGATGCACACAGACACACACACGCATATTGTAGTTTGCTGTGGCTTACTTTAGCGGTTGCCACGTTGCTTTTGCTGTTTTTATCCTTTTCACGTGTTTCAGTTACGATGTTGCTGCGATTGTTGTTGTTGGCACATAAAACTTTAATGCGAAATTATCATCAAGAAAGAAGTAAAAGAAATCAAAAAAGCAAATTTCAGAAAAATCAAAAATAAAAAAAACCATAGCAACAAGCGTACGGTGTTTTTTTGGGTTTCTCAACAAAATCGCAACATTTCAAGATCGCAAATTCTAGTTCATACTAAAATTTTTTTTTTTGAATGCGACACACGGTAATACAACACCGTCAATCAAATTAAAGACAGAAACCTCATAGTCTGACACAGTTCGTCTTCTAGTCAATCAAGTAACAAACGCTGAGCCTAGAGCTTATTTTGCGCTAGTCTCACGCTAGAGTATGCATAACTAACGCAGAACTGGTACTAATGGGATGTACAGTGGCATAGTTGGCAAAAATATGTTAAATTTCACACAATTATGCTAATTTATAAAATTTCCCATTAAGGGAGATTTTTCTAAAATCAACTAAAATTGTTTACCTAAACGTCTAAACGCGCCATAGTGGCGAAACTGAAAAAAAAATTATCTCAAATTAAAATTTCCCAAAAAGGGATCTTTTTTTTCAAAATTAGATAAAATTATTTCTCTTAAACTTTGGTAAAATTCGCAAAATTTTACTAATTTACAAAATTTCAGGATTAGGCAAAATTTTCTTAAATCAACTAAAATTGTTCACCTAAACATCTAAACGCGTCATAGTAGCGAAATAGAAAGAAAATTATGTCAAATTTTCCCAAAAAAGGAATTTTGTCAAAGTTAGATGAAATCGTTTATATTAAACTTTTCTAACTCAAAATTATAAATTTCACAAGATTTTACTAATTTCCAATATTTCCCAAAAGGGGAAATTTTATAAAAATGTTATCAAATGGTTTGGCTTAAACTGGGATTAGTAATTATGATTAACTTAATGCAATTTTACTCATTTCCAAAATTTCCCAAAAAGGGAAATTTTTTAAAAATGTAAAAAAGTGCTTTTCCTTAAACTTCATTTAGTCATTTTGATTAATTTTGTGCAATTTCAATAAATACAAAAATTTCCCAAAAAGGGAAATTTTATAAAATTGAACAAGAGTACAAAAAACGATTTAAGGTTAAAACGATCACGGAATTATTAATTTTTAAACTACCACCGAACTCCGCACATTATGCAGCTACAGTTAAGAAGGGGTTCTGGAGCTCTGCAGAGAGGGGCAATTGCCACTTACTGAGTAGGACATCACGGTGTTAAAAACGATAGTTGAAAGCATTGCATTTGGATAGAAGTAGAACGCAAATCCTGTCTCTTTCTGATATACATATGTAACTCTGCACCAACTTTGATCTGGAGGGTTCCTATAATCGCACACTAAGCCCCGCTATCAGCATTCTACTATCTCATCTTCAAAAACTTCTCATACACACACATGGCCCTTTTTTGTAAGTTGTCAGCATTTCATTTATTGCTACTTCTGCTTTAACTTTTGCAACATCAAAATCTACAAAATGTGTTTTTGAACTCTTGAACTCTCAAAAACACGAAGGAATTTTTATTTATTTATATTTATTTTTATGTGTATTTGCCTTTTGAGCGACTTTGCAGCTCAGTACACAAGCAAACGAGAAAGGGTCATAACCTAAAATTTCGCTTTAAAAAAACAAGCTGATCTTCTTTTGCTGATAAAAGTTGGGCACGTTCACTTTCAGCAATGCACACTTAACCTGCCACAGCTGAAGATGTTAACTTTGAGGGTTTTTGCATGTTAGTAGATGATTTGCCACCATGTGGCTGTGGTTATCATTTGATACCACACACATTGTAACAGTTCCTTGCCGGGCTGCTTAAGAAAGTTAATTTGGCACTAAGTGGCAAGTTCTGCCCTCTGCAGTATTCCAGAACTCGTTCTGAACTGTTTCTAAGGGGGAGAGTTCTACGGTAGCTTAAAAATTAATAGTTCAGAGATAGTTTAAACCTTGAAAAATTTTTTTTCTCTTTTCCCTTTTATTAGATTTTTGAAAAATTTCCCTTTTCGGGAAATTTGGTAATTAGTGAAATTGTTTTAATCATTATGGCTCATTGAAATTTCAGGCAAAACATTTTATTACATTTTTGAAAATTTCCCTATTTTGGAAATTTTGGGAAATCAGCAAAATTTATATGAATTTATCATAATGACTCACTGTAGTTTAAGCAAAACCATTTTATTATATTTTTTAAAAATTTCCCTTTTTGGGAAATTTTGGAAATTAGTACAATTTTGTGAAATTTGTTATTTTTTATTAGTAGAGTTTAAAGAAAAACGATTATATTTAATTTGAAAAAAATCCCCCTTTGGGAATTTTTTAAAAGTGGTACAATTGTGCGAAATTTACAATTTGACCTAATTTTAAAAAATTCCCTGTTTGGGAAATTTTACTTTAAATTAATTTTTCCTTAAATTTCGCTACTGTAGCTGTTTAGACGTTTGGGCAAACAGTTTTAGTTTTCCCTTTGCGGGAAATTTTGTAAATTAATAAAGTTGTGTGAAATTTACTATATTTTTACCAACTGTTCCGCTTTATATCCGTTCTGCACCAGTTCAGTGCAAGTTATGAACTCTCTATTGTGAAACTTAAACTATACGTGACTGTCTACTATATTTGCTGCAGGTTATAGCAACGCTGCTTTGCAACGACGACAAGCCCACAACTCAAATAAGCCTAGATAATTTAAAAATATTTCACAAGTTATCCTCCGAAAGCCTGCAGCATTGGCAGTCGTCCACTTGTCAAATGTCTGCGATTGCAGGATTGCCGAAACATGCAGCACAAACAGCAAACATACCTGCTACGTGCATACATACTTTCTACAAACATACATAAAATAAATACATTCATTGCCACAAGTCTTACTCTTAGTTTCATGCAATTGTTGTAGCAATAAAATCTCATTCTGCTCATTCTACTTCTCATTCAACTTCAATTTGTGGTAGCGCCTTGGAATTTATTGTTGCTGTCCAATTGGCTTGCCCCCCATGTTTTTCTCTGCCACTATTTGTCTGCGTTACGCCAATAGGCACTAAAACAGCAAAAGCAGTAACTAATATGTGTGTATGTACTATGGCAGTAATAATACATACTTACTTACATGCTAACAACACAGAGTCTAAATAGAAATGAATGCGAATAGAATGCAGGTGGACATACGTTTTACTTAAATGATTCATAATACGGAAAAAGAATGCAATGCGTGGCAACTGCATGCAACTGGAGAGGGAATTTAGATGAATGAATTGGTGGGTATCTTTATTTGTTTGTTTGTATGTAAGTCTCAAAGGCGTGCAGGCATGCGCGTGTTTATTTTCTTATATTATTTGCAATTTTTTAGCTCCATTTCGCTGGTGGCCCTTTTACTAGGTGGCGGACTAACAGCCAAGCAAAATTAGCAAAGAAGCAACAAGTGGCGTAGTGGCAACTCCTTTCGCTTTTACTTAAGATTTGAACAGTAAATACTGCATGTGCTTTCGTTATTGATATTAGACTTGCCTTGTAACGTTGAAGTGTTAGAATCCTTCCGGCCTTGAAGTAAGATATATCTGCAGCAACATATTCTATGAGGACCACAGATTCTCGTACCCAAAAAAGTTAGATCAACGTTTTTAAACCAACTGCCGGTAAATTCCAAGAGATTTTGATATCTACTTAGCTTACACATACGAATCTCTTTTACATCAATGAACCTCATCCCACGTTGACTATCGGCAGCACCGTTAAAATTTGGTTGATTTGGCGAACAAAACTTGACCCAGAATTCCATTTACATTTTGCTCTCGATATCCAAAGCTGGATTTATTTCATCGTAGAGTCCAACCAACAAATCTTACCAGAATAAAAGGATATCTAGGTACTTTGGCTGAATTCGATGGTGGATTAATAAAATTTTCTCTCGACTAGCAAAAATCGCGCTCCAACAATTGCTCATTGTAGCCGTGCTGATATACATACATACATACACACGTTGAATTCCAATTATATATTTAATTGTTTTGGATTTTTTAATTTGAAACATTACTTTAATGGTCTAACATTAACCTGGTAAATAATAATCACTTAAATAAAAAAATAAAAAAAAAATAATTAAAAATAATCACTATTAATACCCATTAAAAGTATTCAGAACTAATCACATAATTAAAATTAATAAAATAATTTTTTTTAATCGCGTGATTATTTTTAATTTCGTAATTATTTTTATCCAATAAACAGACTCCCTGAAGAAGATGCGTTAGCATCGAAACGCGTAGGAGGAAAAGAAAAAACAGAGGTTTTGACATCAATAAAACGGCCGAAAAGCTCCAAAAAAATCAATATTAATTGTTTTTAATTTTTTACTTATATTTAATTGTTTGATTATTTCTAATTATGCGATTATTTTTTTATATTTTACTAAACGAAACAACTGTACGATAAATCGTAAGAGTAATATTTTTCAGGCAAATATAAATTAAAAAATCGAAATAATCAAACCATTAATTATTTATCATGCAATTAAATAATAAGAAATAATTGAAAATAATCAATTAATTGTTTTAGTCATTCGACTAAAACAATCCAAAAAGTCGAAAAAAATTTAAATAATCATGTAATTAAAATTAATCAGTCTATTAATTAATTTACTTTTTAATTTAATTAACCATTTATTAATAGTAAGGTGAAAGTAATATGAATTGATTTTTAAAAACGAAATAAAAATACAAGTAATTAATCGATTAATTAATTGTTCATGCAATTAATATAAATCGAATATAAAAGAAAATAATTTTATTAAACATTCAATCAAAAAAATTTAAAATAATTGAAAAAAATCAAAATAATCATGCATTTAAAATTAGCAAATCGATAAAATCATTTACTTTTTTAATTTAATTAACCATTTATCATTAAAAGGGTGAAAGTAAAAGATTTTAATCGTCAAAAATTAATAAAATAATACAAACTATTATTCGTTTAATTAATTCTTAATGCAATTAAAAAGTCAAAAATAATTGAAAATAATATATTAATTTTATTAATCATTCAATTAAAAAAAATCGAAAAAAATTAAAATAATCATGCTATTGAAATTAATTAATCGATTAATTAATGTATTTTTTATTGCATTTTTAATCTATTAATTAATGTATTTTTTTTATTTGAATTTTTTAATCGATTAATTAATGTATTTTTTTTCGTTATAAATAAATTTAATAATAACAATTATTATTCAACTGATTAATTACACATGTAATTAAAAAAAACAAAAATAATTGAAAATAATGAAAACAAGTAAGGAAGCCTAAGTTCGAGTGGAATCGAACATTAGATACTCAGCTGTATACTTTCATTGCTTGTTTGCGTTTGTTCGATATAGGGTGTATTTTATATAAAGCGAGTGCCGCATAAAGTGGGCGTAGCCACGCCCGTTTTCAACATTTTTATCAGTCATCCAACTACGCATATGAATATTATTCTTTGTGCAAAATTTCATTCCTTTATGACTTCTAGTTACAAAGAAGTCTTGTTACAAATTCCCAAAGGGTGTTCCAGAAATATCTTTGTTAAAAAGTAGGCGTGGTCAGAGGCGGTGCCACGCCCATTTTCCGAAATTTTTCTATTTTTTGTTTCCGATCTATTGTAGAACTCATGCCACAAAATTTCAATGAATTATCTTTATATTTGACAAAGATATCGCTTTAAATGTTTTTATTAGTCCACTTTATGATACACATATATAAAAGTGGGCGCGGTCGTCAACCGATTTTGGTAAAATTTTGAACATGTATTACTACAAGTAGTGAAAGTGTATAGACCAAGTTTCGTCATAATATATTGATTATTTGTCGAGTTATGGGCTCAGAAATCTCGTATATTCCTGCTTCTAAAAGGAGGCGGTGCCACGCCCATTTTCCAACATTTTTGTATTTTTTGTTTTATGTCCATAGTTGGACACCTTCCATAATATTTCAATGATATATCTTTATATTTGACAGAGATATCGCTTAAAATGCTTTTATTAGGTCACTTTATAATACCCATATATAAAAGTGGGCGTGGTCGTCAACCGATTTTGGCAATTTTTCGTCCAAACATTTGCCTAGGTAAGTACATCACGCCTACCAAATTTCATCGATATATCTTCAACGGTTTCTGAGTTATGACTCATAAAACTTTCAATGTTTGCCCCTTAATAAGTGGGCGTGGCACCGCCCATTTTCCAAAATTTCACCATATTTCTTCATAAGGGCCTGAGCTCAATACGTGTGTGAAATTTTATCACTCTAGCTCTATTAGTGACTGAGATACAAAATTTCCGATTTTTACTATATAGGGGAGGTGGGCGTGGTCATGGTCCGATTTCGCCCATTTTCAATACCATCCGTTCCTGTCTTGATACCAACTTACATTTCAAATTTCATCAAAATATCTCAATTTTTGCGCGAGTTATCGTGCTCACAGACGGACGGACGGACAGACGGACAGACGGACGGACATGGCTCAATCGATTTCTCTTTTCACCCTGATCATTTTGATATATATAAGTCTATATCTATCTCGATTATTTCATTCTGTTACAATCCACCGTTAGGAAATCAAAACTATAATACTCTGTGTACTAGTACAGCTGGGTATAATAATCATGCAATTAAAATTAACTAAACGATTAATTAATGTACATTTTAACTTAATTAATTATTCATCATTAATTAAATATTAATCATTAAATTAAATAAAACTTGTTTGAATTAATAATCACTAAAATTTTTAATCATTAAATAACAGCTCTGGTTTGACTTCTAGAGCACCGTTCTTTTCAGCACCGACTTTGGGATTGGCTACGGCGAAAAGCTTCATGTACTTAACAGTATTTATTATAACGCTCAATTACTGCATGTATCTATAGTACGACGGATCGCATCAAATTTATGTATATATACGTGGCATAAGTTATACACTAGCAGAGTAGCCATATTACACACTACATACACATCAACATATTGCTATTTGATTATAGGTTATGGTCCATCGTTGCACCTATATATGTATGTATATGCGTTCGTTGTTGTATTAAACTATTTATATGTACTTATGTACATAACATCTGTCTGCTCTGCATTGCCGTCATTTCTTGCCGCTTCTTTTTTTTTTAATAGTCAAAATATTTGTGGCCTTCTGATTGTTGCAGCCGTTTTCATACAACTGCAATTATTCTACAATTTTTTACATTCGTTGTTTTATTTGTTTGTTGTTGTTTTATTTGTTTGTTGTGTTATTATTTCCCAACGTAATTGTTGCTGTAATCAATAGTGTCTGCTATGACTATTTTGTGTTGTTGTTGTTGTTGTTAAGTTACAAGAACGGGGCGTGTTCAGTTGTGCAGCAAGGAATGCCAGAAAGTGAAAAGCGTTACAACTTTGAGCGCATCGCAAAAGACTTTAAAGGGTGGTGTGGCAGTGAAACAAAAATGGCAGAGAATGGGAAAAAAAGAAATATTAACAATCACACTAGAGCCATAAGAATGGCGAATTGCAACCAAAATTATACTATTGAAAAGAAAAAAACTATGCAAAGTTACACTTTATGCTGCTTGTCTGCAGCTAAATGTACTTTAATTGGATTTAAAGCTATTTTTAAACGTTCCTTCTTCCGCCTTCTTTTGCTGCTTTTGGGCTTATCAATTTGTATTATAGTAAGTATTACATATGTATGTATGTATGTTTGGTATGTTAATGCCATTTTTCAAAATCGAGCGTGCTGTCAAATTGTTTTGGAACACTTTTCACAAGGCGGCAACTTGACAGCTGTCAGCGGCCAACCATGCCCACCAACTTCCTCCGGCTGTATTTAGAAGGATCGTTGGTCACTACATACATACATATCTGTGCCCGCAAATTAAAGTAGCCTAACTCGAGTTAATGCGAAATTGAGTTATTGTTATAGTGTTAATCTATGGAGGAAAACCCATCGATCTGTCTTATCCCCATTTAAATTGGAGTAATATTTAAAAAGTTATTAAGATATAAAAATTATCCTAACTCAGATAGAAACATTTTGCACCAGTTAAAACAACTTATCTTCTAGCAAATTTCTTAAGTCTAGTATTGTATGAAAAATCGTTTTATTAAAACATCCTAACTAGAGTTATGTGGGTACTTCATGGACGTATTTATTTGCGTTTTCAGTTTATTAAAAAAACCTAACTTGAGTTAGGAATTATAATTTTTTTTTGCCAATTTTGTTTTCATAGCCTAACTCGAAATAGGTTATTTTAAGTGATTTTTTTTTTTATTTTTACACAATTTATCTCGAGTTAGGTTTTTTTGTTAGAATATTTTTCTCATTTCATGCGTTATTATCTTCAGTTAGGTTTTTTTGTTGGAAGCAAGCGGATACGATAAACTGAGATAAGAGATTTTTCAAGGATATATATTATAGAAATTCAATTGATTATTATATACTGTATACATAAAACACCTTTTTTCATCAATTAAACTTTAATGTGGCCGCTGAGGTGTAGTGCGTGAACATATGTACATATATATGAATGTGTAAGGCAGGAAATCTTTCAAATGCTTTTTTTTCTACATGGAGGTGTTTTTGCTGCATTTATATGAAAAGCCTCCTATAAAAGTATTTTATTATTCAAAGTAGCAGTGAAACTCTTTTTCAATTAAAATCTTCAGTTCATCCTCAGTCGAAAGAGGAGCTTGCCTTTTTATTTGCAAAAACTACATAATTCGAAAAGACTTAGCTTGAAACCACTTGAACCGCCTGATAAAGGATAACAAAGATGATGACCAAAAACAAGTCAAAACATGAATACAAATAAGTGGAACTGATTTTTCAATTACAAGTTTACACATTACAACTTCAAGAATCATTCCTCTGCCTCCCAATTAAGGCATTAATTGTAGAAAAATATGTTTTTAATTATTCATTAAGCAAAGGTTTGAGTTAATAGTCATTTTATAATGCCTTAATATTCACATACATACTAACAAAGCTTGTGCATGAGATTAGTTAATATAAATTTGCGTATACATATATGTATATCCATATGTATACGTCCGCACATATAATAAATTGTCTTCAACACAAAATTTCTTTATTACGGATAATTCCAAAGAAAAACGCCGCCCGACATCATTAACACGCGTGCGTATGTGCATGAGCACAATAAAACAAATGGCAGAAGTGAAGATTGGAAGAAGGGCAAAAAGAAAGAAGAAAAATAAGAAAAATGAGAAGAATAAAAGTGCAATCAACTATAAGTGCCACAAACACACACACTCAAACAAACAAACAAGCAACAACAAAATTTTTACACATAAATTTATAATCGCCACAAATGAGGGGCAGTCAGGGGCAGTCAGAGGCAGTCTCAGAGACAAGGCATTTTGTTGGTAACAATTATTTTCGCATTTGGCATGTTGCAGCTAAAAATTTGAGCTTATTAGTACAACAACAACACAATAAAAGCAACAATAACAATAATAACAACAACCACGGTAAAGGCGCAACAAAACCAATTGCATGTGTAATCAACAACAAATGAAATGTGAAATGGCAGCGGAGCGCGCAATCAAAAGCGCAACCAACCAACAATAACACCATTGCCGATATTACTTCCACCACACGAAAGGATGGTAAAATTACTTTTTTAATTTCTTTTTTTTTTTCTTTTTAGGTGTCGCATTTGGTAAGTACGTATGTTTATGTGTATGTACATATGTACACCATGTATGCATGTCCGAATCGCTTTATAAGCTTAATCAACAAAAGGCAACCAGCCAACTGACAGCGTAAGTAGATATACATACATATATAAATATACACGAGTACTATTTGCAGGTACATATGTATCGCCCGCCAAGAAGTGTGAAACTGACTTGTGATTTAGCGAGAGGGCTGATTCCACTATATGTATTTCTAGCTTATCGTGTACCGCACAGATGCCCACCTTGCGGGCCCGCAGTTCTAATATAAAAATATAGAAAATTTGTATATGAAAATTTTAAATATGGAGATATGATAATATGATATTATGATAATATGGTAATATGATAATATGAGAATACGATAATATGATAATATGATAATATGATAATATGATAATATGATAATATTATAATATGATAATATGATAATATGATAATATGATAATATGATAATATGATAATATGATAATATGATAATATGATAATATGATAATATGATAATATGATAATATGATAATATGATAATATGATAATACGATAATATGATAATATGATAATACAATAATATGAAAATATGGTAATATGGTAATATGAAATTATGGAAATAGGATTATACGAAAATAGGAAAATAGGAAACTTTGAAAAAAACGATAGTAATAAAATATAAAAATATAAAAATATAAAACAATAAAAATATAAAAATATCAAAATATTAAAATATCAAAATATCAAAATATCAAAATATCAGAATATCAAAATATGAAAATATGAAATTATGGAAATAGGAAAATATGAAAATAGATGAATATGAAAATGCGAAAATATGAAAGTTTTAAAATATTGTTCCATACTTTCTTACTTACAGTATCCAAAGCGGTGTCTCTTCTATTTAGATCAAACTGGCTCCTTTGAAGAAAATGTGTTCATGGAATTGTCATGTGTGTATATATACTTCAATATATTTATATAGATGAGTAAACTTGCGTGGAAAACTCGCTGAGTGATCGTAATTACACACTAGCAGCACCAAAAGCAACTACAGAAAAAATTTACCTTAATCCCATGCACTTACAATCGTACTGGTCCTTAAGACACATATCGAAAAGGTTTGAAAAGCTCAACATATCAACTTGATAATATCAAGAGGCCCAAATTCTTTAAAGAGAGCTCCTAGACGGTATGTTCGCATGCGGTTTTGCAAAGCAATGAATTCTACTCTGAAAAAGTGCAACTTTTAAGCCTCCTGAAAAATTCCAGTGAATTTTGACATTTTTTTCTGTAGTGTTTGATATTTTTCTCCAAATAAAACTTGTTGCTTTTACTGCGTGTATAAAAACACCACATATGTATGTAGATATGTATGCATTTATATTTAAAAATAATTTCACACGCATTTATATAAGCTTACGCGCATATGAACATACATCAACAAACACACACAAATATCCTTTAGCGCTAAAAAAAAACAAGTAGAAATTTAGATGAGTTTATCCCACTCCGCGCGCGTATTTTTGGTGCATTTTACGCCGCCGCCTCTGCAATGCACCCTTAACGCTGCCGTTGCATTTGTTGTTGCTGTCGCCGTGATTTAATCATCATTCCAACCAACTGACGCTTTCAATGAAGACATTAAGGTTAATGGAAATGTTATTAAGGCGGCTTTACGCGATTGTTTTGTTGTTGCTATTGTAAAGGATATACATATCAACATATGTTGGCTAAAATAAAGATGCTGTTTTTGTGAAGATGATGCTGGTGGCGGTTGTATTGGTGATGTTGTTTAGTGATGATTGGCAGTCTGCTTTGTTGCAAATTTTGACAACTCACTTCAATTTATGTGGCCGCGCGCCCGACTGCCTGGATTTCGGTGATACTCCCGTAATTCATATTTTTAAAATATATTGCCACAGCAACAATGGACTGAGAAAGAAATATGCTGAGGAAGATTTAATGATTCAAAGTGCTAAGCACCTTCGGAGCATTGTTTGCCTCGTCGTTCTTGTAATGCGGGAATTTAATCGGGATGAAATATGAAAATATGACAGCATGAAAATATGACAACATGAAAATATGAGAATATGAAAATGTCAAAATATGAAAATATGAAATTGGAAATAGGAAAATATGAAATTATGAAGATATGAATATATTAAAAGTTGAAAATTCGAATATATGAAAATATGACAATATGACAAATTTGGAAATATGAAAATATGATAAAATGAAAATATGACAAAATTAGAAATAGGAAAATATGAAATTATGAAAATACAAAATATGAAAATATGAACATGTGAGAATATGAAAATATGATGATATGAAAATATGTAAATATGAATATATGGAAATATGAAAATGAGAATTATGAATTATGAAATATGAAATATGAAATATTAAATATGAAATACGAAATATGAAATATGAAATATGAAATATGAAATTTGAAATATGAAATATGAAATATGAAACATGAATTATGAAATATGAAATATGAAATTTGAAATATGAAAATACAAAAATATGTAAATATGTAAATATGAAAATATGAAAATATGAAAATACGAAACCATATAAATATGAAAATATTAAAATATGAATATATGAATATATGGAAATATGAAAATATGAAAAATGAAATATGAAAATATGAAAACATAAGAAAATGAAAACACGAAAACATAAAAATATGAAAATACACAAATATGAAAATTCGAAAATATGAAAATATGAAGTACAAACAATTTCTCAGTGATATTTTTCATTGCCTTGAATTCCATAGCATATTCTGCTACTACTGTGGCCTTTTTGCCGCTTCTACAATGTTACCTATTGCACCTATAATACATACCATCTACTCTACTTAGCTTAAACTGGCTTCTTTGTTTTAATTTGATAAAAGCTATTGTTCATTCATTGCTTTAAAATGCAAATCTTCATTTTAGCATATTTCTAAGCCGAAATCCCGCTCTCTTTCTCTACGGACAATCAGATTGAAGAATTGACAGCAACTGGGTCTTCGCTGTCGTAATTTTCAATGTACTAAACTCACTTAAAATACAAGCATTGGTTTGTTTGCTTTAAGTTTTTGACCATTTTCAGTTCTTTGTTCTTGTAATTGTTTGTATTGTTGTTGTATTTTTTTTTTTTTGTAATTGTCATCATTGTCAATTGTGAGTGCGCTTGTCATGAATGATGAAGCATTATTCATTGCATGCGCCGATCTGCAACAACAACAGCAAGCAAAACAATGTCGTCAACCATCATTTTATTTTCTTCATTGTTTGTTTGCTTGTTTGAAGTTTGAAGCAACAAACTAGGTATGGTAGCAGCTAACCGGGGGGTTCAAGTGCACGGCTGCATTAGACTTGACAGCCAACAGGGTCTCTTGTGTATGATGCAAGGCATGTCAAGCTTTTGAATGAGACATTTTCTGTTGTTGTTGTTGTTTGTTTGTCAAATTTCCGGCGCCAAAAAATTGGAAAATAATCTGCAGCGAAACAAAGCAAAAGCTTTTTGTATGCTAAACAAAAAATGTCATCAAATGCTAATATACATATACATACATAGTACATACATACATTGTGATGTGTCTTATGTTTACTTGCTTACCACATGGTCCTGTCTATTCAATTTGCATGCTAAGTGGAAGTGTGGAAAGTAGGGGCTACTAATACTCACTGCCATTTTTGTTTTAAGAATAATGTATATAAAAAGGAATTAACCATAATTGGCTTTAA
Organism: Urophora cardui; assembly: GCA_960531455.1. Classification (NCBI taxonomy): domain Eukaryota; kingdom Metazoa; phylum Arthropoda; class Insecta; order Diptera; family Tephritidae; genus Urophora; species Urophora cardui. Next base: position 19,075,230 of record OY482674.1, read on the forward strand.
TATGTTTGCTTGCTAAGCAAAAAAAATCGTTTTAAATTACAAAAGACTTAAGAAACGAACTTGCCAGGAAATACCCACAATTCGCTGCTGAATTGGTGCAGTAGTATAGCTTTTGATTTTTCAGAAGTATAGATTTTTCAATTTTGGAAGTTTTTCGAAGATCTTTATTTTGTTTGTGTTGATTTTGGAATTTTGAATTGCAGACTTTTTATTTTGAAATACTAACTTAGAACTTTGGTTTTGGGTTTAAAATTAAGTAGTTTTGATTTGGAGGTACTAATTAATATTTGGAGATTTTCAAAATTTTTGTGATACGATTTTTTGGTGATTTTGAATATTTTGAGGTTTTGGTTCAGAATTTTTGGAGATTTTGAATATTTCGCTATTTTTCGTATTTCAATATTTTAAATTTTTGGAGATGAGTGGCCTTGATTTTTGGAGATTTGGAGTGTTTAAACGCTTTTTACGTTTAGATGTTTTGAATTTTTGAGATTATCAATGTTTGGAGATTTTTAATATTTGGAGATTTTGCATATTTTTGCGTATTTTGGAAATTTTCGTGTTAATTTTTGGTGATTTCGAATATTTGGAGATTTTGAGTATTTTTAGATTTAGAATTTTTTGAGATTTTGAATATTTCGTTATTTTTAATATTTGGAGGTTTTGAAATATTTTGAGATCTTCAATGTTTAGAGATTTGCAATATTTTTACGTATAGAATTTTTGCAGATTTAGAATATTTCGAGATTTTTCAATTCTTGGAGAGAAGTAGTTTCAATTTTTGGAGATTTGGAGTGTTTGAACATTTTAAATATTTGGAGGTATTGAATTTTTTGAGATTATCAATTTTTAATATTTGGAGATTTTGCAAATTTTTATTTACAGAATTTTTGAAGATCTTGTATCTTTTTTGGAGAGTATCAGTTTGGATTGCGAGATATCGAATTATTTGAGATTTCGAATATTTGGTGAGTGTAAATATTTGGAGGTTTCCAAAATATATATACATATAAAGAAGTTTTGAATATTTTGAGATTCCAAATGATTTGGAGATTTTGAATACTTGAATATAAGGAAGTTTTGAATATTTGATGATTTGGAAAAATTTGAGATTTAACATGTGGAAAATTTGTGCAGATTTCGAATATGTGGAAATTTTCAATATTTGGAGGTTTGATTTTTTGGAAACTTTCAATATTAGGAAATTCTGAACATAAGGATGTTTTGAATATTTTAAGATTTTGAATATTTGATGATTTTGAAAAATTAGAGATTTAAATATGTAATTGAAATTTTTTAACATATGGATAATTTTCGCAGATTTCGATAATAGGAGATTTTCAATATTTGGGGATTGTGAATGATTGGAGATTTTGAATATTTGTTGTTTTCACAAATTGGAGACTTTTAATACCAATTTGAATTGTTTTAAAACTTACAGACTTGTTTAGAACTTTGGTGATTTTCGAATTTTTTGAAGATTTCTATCGAGCTAATTTTGATTTAAATCTATTAGTAATTGCAAAATATAAGAAAACGCATATAAGATGAACGCATAAGGAAACGCATGACCCCAAACAAAATGGTTTTAAGTATAAAAAGCTCCTGTTGTATAAATACTTAAGCAATTATAACAGTGAATATTCTCAATTTTCTTATTCACCTCTTTTTCAGCCATAACTGTAATTTCTTTTGTTTGTTTTACACTCTTTGATTAACCGATTAAATTCACAACTGGCATTCTGTTGGTGTTGGTGGATCATTCATTCCCCATTCTGCAGCTGATTGACCCCGTTATTTTGCCTGGACTGGCGGTGGCCGGTGTGCCTGATGGTGTGAGGTATTGATTTCAAGAGACAACAATTTCATATTTTTCACAACATTTCACCTCATTAATCTAACAAAAATAAGTGTTGTTGTTCCTTTTGTATGCACAATTGATACAAGTTGACAGAGGAGACTGCAACCAAAATCCCAACAAAACAAAAGCAACAAAAACGCGCTCCAACGGCAAATTGCAAGTGAATAAATAATAATAAAGAATACGAAATGTGCAATGACAAATAAAACAGCAAAACAACAACAGATTCGTACTCATAGAACAACAACAACAAGAAGGACATCACCATCATGCCAAAAAAGGAGTGGTCGATGACTTTTTAATTGATTAAAATGAGAAATCGTTGCGATCGCAACTGGCAGATTGGCTCTGGGATCTGATTTCAAATTAATAAAAAAAAGCGAGAAAAACAAAAAAATTAACTAAAACACAAAAACAAATTCGCAAAAGCTTCTGATGATTGCGCGAGTTAAGCAAAAAAGGCAACAAAAACACAAAAAAAAAAACGCACGACAGTGATAAGAGCGTTGGTGAGTGGGTCACCAACATCATCGGCCAGCCAGCGACGACGCGACATTTTGCGGGCTGTGTTGGAACCGCTGCAGCAGAGCAACGTCGATAAAGTCTCTAGTGTACGCTGCTCTGTTTTTTGCATTGGCTGGTAGACCAAAAGACAGCGAGGCGGACAGAGGGCAAGGCAGTCACCATTTTCGGTTAGCTTTTTTATGAATTTGTCATTATTAAAATCATATTTGTTTTGTTGTTGTACCCATTGGTTTTATTGTTTTTGTTTTGTTAGCTAAAAAGACAGACACAAAACACAAAACACATAACAGGAAATGAAATTTGACACTTTAGCCAAAAAAAAAGGCCAATGAAAAAATCGCGTGCTTCACAAACAAAAAGTACAAGAAAGAAGTACGCCAATGACAGTGAAAAAAAGCAAAAATGAGCAAAAGGTTTTAGGCGGGCAGCAGCATTACTGACCGATCCGAAATGGATGCAGAAATTATGAACCTTTACAGCGAGCCTTTGTGGCGTTTTTTCTTGCTTTAATACTCAGCTGCGTGTCTTCAGTGAAAACTCGGTATAGTTGAAGCTTAGTTTGTGATTAATAAACTTTAGATTTAATTTTAAACTCAGTTTATATTTGCAGCCATAGTTTATTCTAGCTTAAATTTCGTGTGTTAAGCTTGAACTTAAATAACGCATTATTCGCGATTAAATTTCTACTGTTTAACATTAAACCTAGTTTAAACTCAGTTTAGTTTTAAACTACGTTTACGCAAAATGAGTTTATATCTGATATTAAACTTAATTTAGTTTGAGATGAATTTAAAATTAAAGAGAGTTTGAACTGCGTTTAAGTAGAATGGGTCTAAGTCTCAGTTTAATCTGAGTAAATTTAGTTTGAGGAAAGTTTGAAATTAAATTGAGTTTAAGTTAAACTGATTTTAAGAGAAAGTGAGTTTAAGTTTAAACTTAGTTTAAGATAAACTGAGTTTAAAATAAACTAAGTTTAAAATAAACTAAGTTTAAGTCAAACTTATTTAAATTTAATATAAAATTGAGTTTAATTTAAATCGAGTTCAAGTTTTTCGTGTTCAAATTAAGACAAAACTTGAACTGCCTTTAAATAAACTCAGTTTACACTGAGTTTCACTGTGTTTAAAAATTAAATTAAGGTTAAGCTAAGATGAGTTTAAAATCAATTTAGAATTGAGTTTAGATTTAAACTGGGCTTAAATTTTTAAAGTTTAAAATTAGAAAAAATTTAATTGAGTTTAAATAAACTTAGTTTGCATTGATTTTAATTTTTAACTAAATTTATAAAATACATTGGGCCGTAGTCATAGTCGATTTAAAACAGTGTTTTAACACACTTAGAATGATGCTAGCATAAACGTCATTTTATCTCTGTCATAGTCGACTTAAAATCGGTTTTATCACTAAAACAGCGTTCTAACTTTAAAATGAGGCGAATGTCATTTTAAAATCTTAAAATATTGTTCTAAGCTGGGAATTCGTCATGTAAACTATAAAAATAGAAAGAGAAGACATTTTAAAAAATATGCAGGTGGCACTCAATGCTTTCCCGCAGACAAGCTTTTTCTCCTGCGCTCCAGTTCGGTGCACGAGACCTTGTTGTTCCCTAAAATCACATGTTCATTTTGATTTATATGAAGTGTGTAGTTTTATCTCAAAATTTAACTCACTTTTAGTTGTTTTTTAGCGTATTTTAAATATACGATTAAGTTAAAACTAGCCGGAACCGTGCGCATTTTGCGCAAAAAATAACAAAACATACGTGGCGCCAGTCGGTATGGTTTGTGCTGTCATGCCCATTTTAAAAAACTTATTATTTATTTGGTTTGGTGGAACTTATGGAACTTTCAATGAACTACCTATATATATGTTTGACAAAGATATCGCATAAAATGTTTTTATTATACGTATGTAGGTATATAGGTATGTGCATTATATTTTGATATAGTTTACATATATTTTTATGTACATACATATATGTGGTCCCTGCCGACTTGGGTAATTTTTTTCCACACGTTTGCCTTGGCAAGCAAATCAGTGGTCGAAGCTTAATCAATTTATCTGCCACAGTTCCTGAGTTTTGACTTATAAATCTTTGAAAATTTGCCCCTCTTGGCCCATTTTTTTAAATTTCAGCATATTTCCTCATAACGGCATAAGGTCATTACATGGATGAAATTCCATCACTCGGGCTTTATTAGTGACTTAATTATCATGTTTTACGTGTTTTTCGAAATACATAAATATGCCTTATTTTCAACCCCAACCTTCTCTGTTCCCATTAGAATCTGTGTACCAAATTTCATTAAAATATTTCTATTTTTGCGCCAGTTAGATTATGTACGACCGGCCGTTCAATCAATTTTTTTTTTTCATCGTGATCGTTTTGATTTATGTAAGTCCATATCTATCTCAATATTTGATGGTCTTACGTACAACCGTTTTTTGATGAAAACTATAAATACATATACATATATTGTACTACGAACAGCTGTGTATAAATAAGCACATCCCATGCTGAAAAAATCCCCATTCAGCGTAAGTATGAATACACACGTGTTCGCCTAAAATAATGTGATGTTTACATACAAACATACAGCTGAAGCTTATAAAAATGTTTTAAAATATACATGACTATTCATCTGGAGCGACATCTACATTTGAAATTTGTATTTAACACTGCACTCTTGTTAGAATAAAATAATTCTGAAGGCATAGTTTTAGGCGCAAATCTTTTAGTTTAAAACATTTTATTTTTACAAAATACTATTAGAAAAAAAGTACCACGCCCAATAAAACACCGTTTCGCATGCATAGCTAATTAATACCTTTAAAACGATGCCTTACTTATTAATTTTGGCAAATTATGTGAGCAGAAAAAGGGATATTTATAAAACACCAATTAGAAATAATATATACTAGCTGGACCCGTGCGCATCTAGCGCAAGAAATAACAAAACATACGTGGCGCCAGTCGGTATGGTTTGTGCTGTCACGCCCATTTTAAAAAACCTATTATTTATTTGGTTTGGTGGAACTTATGGAACTTTCAATGAACTACCTATATGTTTGGCAAAGGTATCGCATAAAATGTTTTTATTATACCTATTTATATAGGTATGTGCATTATATTTTTATATAGTTTGCATATATTTTTATGTACATACATATATGTGGTCCCTGCCGACTTGGGTAATTTTTTTCCACACGCCTTGGCAAGCAAATCAGTGTTCGAAGCTTAATCGATTTATCTGCTACAGTTCCTGAGTTTTGACTTATAAATATTTGAATATTTGCCCCTCTTGGCCCATTTTTTTAAATTTCATCATATTTCCTCATAACGGCATAAGGTCATTACATGGATGAAATTCCATCGCTTGGGCTTTATTAGTGACTTAATTATCATGTTTTACGTGTTTTTCGAAATACATACATATGCCTTATTTTCAACCCCAACCTTCTCTGTTCCCATTAGAATCTGTGTACCAAATTTCATTAAAATATTTCTATTTTTGCGGCAGTTAGATTATGTACGACCGGCCGTTCAATCAATTTTTTTTTCATCGTGATCGTTTTGATTTATGTAAGTCCATATCTATCTCAATATTTTATGGTCTTGCGTACAACCGTTATTTGATCAAAACTACAAATACATATACATATATTGTACTACGAACAGCTGTGTATAAATAAGCACATCCCATGCTGAAAAAATCCCCATTCAGCGTAAGTATGAATACACACGTGTTCGCCTAAAATAATGTGATGTTTACATACAAACACATACAGCTGAAGCTTATAAAAGTGTTTTAAAATATACACGACTATTCATCTGGAGTGACATCTACATTTGAAATTTGTATTTAACACTGCACTCTTGTTAGAATAAAATAATTCTGAAAATACTATTAGAAAAAAAGTACCACGCCCAATAAAATACCGTATCGCATGCATAGCTGATTAATACCTTTAAAACGATGCCTTACTTATTAATTTTGGTAAATTGTGTGAGCAGAAAAAGGGATATTTATAAAACACCAATTAGAAATAATATATATATGATGATATGCAAACATCAAAAGTCGAATAGATAGATGCGCTTACTTTTTTCTTTTCAATTTAAAAGTTTACACAGGGTGAACTTTTAAAACACTCGAAATTTCTTAAATTACAGAGCGATTCTTATTATTTTATATGGGTAACCCTGTTCCGTTTCATTTTAGCAAAAACGTTGTTCTAACTGGTCTATGACACACCACTCTTTTAAACGTCATTCTGAATTTAATACCGATTTTAACTAAAACCGATTTTAGTGAACGACTATGACTACGGCCCATTGAGTTTAAGGTAAATTAAGTTTAAAATAAATTTAGATTTGAATTGAGATTAACTTTTTCAAGTTTAAAACCTGATAAGAATTTAATTGAGTTTAAGTTTTATCTGAGCTTAGATTTGAAGCGAGTGTGACTTAAGCTGAGTTTAATTTCTTCAAGTTCATTGGCATCAAATAAACATGGTTTTAATTGAGTTTAAATTTTAAATGAATTCAAATTTGAAGTGAGTTTAAGTTAAACTGAGTTTAAAATTAATTTAGAATCGAATTTAAATTTGAATTGGGTTTAAGTATTTCAATTTTAAAATCAGTTAAAAATGTAATTGAGCTTAAATGAACGTAGTTTTGATTAAGTTTACGTTTATGTTGAGTTTGGTTATAATTAGCTTAACCTCTCTTTTTAACTTTAAAGCATGTTTACTTAAAACGACCCCGATTTTGAAATGAGATGCAATAAACTTAATTAAAACTGAGCTCGAAAATTAATAGGGCTTAAACTAAACTCTATTTAGGTAAATCTATTTCAAAACTAGGTTAAAATTTTAATTGAGTTTAGATATATTTAAATTTAAATTTGATTATAATTTTAATTCCGGGTTATGCGCATTTTCAGCACTGGATTTAAACTGTCTCTTAAACCAAATTCAGTTTAAAATAAAACTAAGAATAAAATTTATATTGACATTAAGTATAATTTAACCTTAGCAGTGCGAAATTGAACCTAGTTTAGTTAGTTTAAACCGATTTTAAATTTGAGTTTAGCTGCTTTAAACTATGTTTAATCAAAGCGTAAAATAGAATTTGTTTGAAAAAAAAAAACAAATTTTAAATCTGGACTGTTTTAAAAAATTTTAATTTAAGACGAGTTAAAATTTTAAACTTGGTTTAATTAAATGGGTTTAATTTTGAGTGGGCCTAGGTACTAAAATTAAAATATTCGTTTAAAAAATGCGCCTTAGGCATAACTTAAATAGCATATCGTAGCAGAAAATGTATGCTTTCCATTTCTACTCCTCCTCTTTCTGCAGCCGCAGCTGAGTATATAGCTTCCGTTGCTACGCTAAACTACAACTACTTACTCTTTTACTTTACAATTTTCTTTCAGCTTCTTCTTCTTTCAGCAGCCCTCTAACCTATTTTTACAAATTCTTTTCCTTGCTGCCTGCCTACTCACGCTAAAGTTTACAATATTTTTTTGTTGTTCGTTACAGCCGTTGATTTATTGTCAACGTAATTGGGTCTCTATAGCCATGGCGGCCGCTGCACAACAACAAGGTGGCCAATCGCTCCTTCGTCCCTTCACACGATCATGCTGCTGCTGCTGCAGCAGGTTAATTATTTTTTACGAAATGTGCTGAATGCAAAGCCAATTTTTACCAGGTGATTTATCGTTATTTTCGATCTGTGTGTATGTGTGTGTGTGTGTTTGTGTCATGTGATATTTGAATGCTGCCAAAAATTTCGATAAAAACCCCTGCCTATTCATTTCTTATTTGCAATTATCTGCTGTGGCATGACAATTGTCACACAATTGTCGCATTGCTGGCCCCCAGAGCAACGCAACCCCAGCAGCCCGAATCGTCTTCTTCTCAAGCATTTCCCTCTACTTGCTTGCTACGTGCTTCAAAAAAATTGCTGAAATTCTTTTGGCGGCTTCGATTTTAATCTTACACATTTAAAATTGTTTCCAAATTGTAACGGTTTTGCTTAATTCCAACTAATCCGCACTCGGTGCGTAAGTAAATGCATTTGTTTGTAGGCCGAAAATTCACCAAAAAAATGCAACAATTGTGCTCGAAATTGCCTTGATTGTTCTCGAATTCTCTCTCCTTACAACAGAATTTCGTTAATGACTTTTGACTTGTGTTGTTCCTTCGCTTTTGTTGGTTGCTGTTGGTCTTTTTTTGCTATTTTTGTGCGCGGAAATGTGATATTTGAAGAATTTTACATACAGAAATTGGAATGAAGAAAATGGTGGAGGGACAAAAAACAAAAATGTGTGTAACAAGCTTGCCAAATAATATTCGATATACACTTGACCCCGAATTTAATGATTCTGAATAGTAGTCGCCATGCAGCAGTGCCTAATACACTTAGTAAAAAGTGCTAAACCGTTCACAGAAACCAAATTCTGTACAAAATGTCTACACTCGCCTAACAAAGGATTCATTGCAATTACTTCCTCCTTTGGTATTCATCTTTTTAGCGAATTGTCATAATTTTAGTGTTTTTTTTTTTCATCCCTTTCATGGTGTTTTAATACTGAAATGATTTTTCATCCTTCCAGTGAATTTTCATGTTAGTCAATTGAATGTTACGCACTTACCCTGATCGATTGCTGGAAGTTGATGAATTTAAGGATTTAGCAATTTTTATTCGTCATTTCATTAATTTCTCATACTTTTAATGAATTAAAATTTTTGTGTTTTTCCTCCCTTTCATGATTTTCCAACATTTCAAGGATTGTAATGAATTTTCATCGTTTTAACGATTTACCAGTATTTCGATATTCACTTATCCTCTTAATAAATTTTCATCTTTTCATGCTTATCCAACATTTCAATGTCGGAATATGATATATTGTGGAACGATCCTCCGTCTGCAGAACGAAAAAAGACACTGAAGATGGCGCATATTAGCCGAAACCGGTTTGTCTCCAAACCAAACTTGACAAGGGATGACGGAGGATCGTTCCACAATATATCATTTCAATGTCCTTTCGTTCCTGACTGGCATTATTAAATACATCGTCCTTTCGTTCCTTTAAGAATATTTCATCCGTTTAATGAATTTTCATCGCTTTATGAATTTTTAATACTTTTAACAAATTTACATTTTTAATGATCTTTCATTTTTTTAATGAATTTTAACATTTTTAATGGATTTTCATCGCTTTAGTGATTCTTAATCATTTTCATTTTTAATTTTTCATCCTTATGATGAATTTTCATATTTTTAATGATTTTTCATCCTTTTAATAAATTTTCATCCCTTTAATGATTTTTTATCCTTCTGATGAATTTTAATTTTTAATTTTTCATCCTTATAATGAATTTTCATATATTTTATGATTTTTCATACTTTTAAACAATTTTATTTTTTTAAGAATTTTTTATCTTTTTAGTGAATATGCATCACTAGTGATTTTTAATGTTTTTAAAAAATTTTCCTTTTTATTTTTTCATAATAATAATGAAGTTTCATATTTTTAGTGATTTTCCATCCTCTTAATGAATTTTCATCTTCATAATGATTTTTACGAATTTTCATACTTTTAATGAATTTTCATCCTTTTAATGATTTTTTAATCTTTTACTAAAATTGCGTACTTTTAACAAATTTTCATCGCTTTAATGAGTTCTACGATTTTCCATACTGTTAAATACTTTGCTTCTTCAATTAAAAATGCCTTAGTTTCCTTAGCGCTGAATTCATAACTGAAACATTGTACACTATATAAGGTTCTACTTTAGAAAGAGAAATGTGTATTATAGATGAGGATCAGACACACAGCTGATTCAGGGAGAGTTCACAAAGCTCTTTCCAATTCAATTTTACATGTTGCCTTCAAACTACAGTGGAATGAAGTAAATTTAGACCTAAGTTAAGGATGACCTATATACATACAATAGCTTTCACTAATTAGTACTTTGCTCCTATAGCAGCCAAAAGGTGAGCTTACTTCTGTGCTCAATATATACAAAGCAATTGCTATGAATTGTATACTTTAAAGCTTTCAGCCCTTTCTTTGCTCTTGTATTTTTGGTTCATCAATCCAACATCCCATCTGTATTCACAAGAAATTCTTTACATTCTTAAGCACAAATTTCAAAAAGTTCCTTCACCTTCAAGCCACGCAACCAAAAAACCGCAATATTCTATGGAATACGTACTTAACAAATATTTTCAGATTTTTTTTTATACAAAATGTAGTTAAGTACTTATTTACATGATAATGATTTCTGTTACAAACAGCACTTACAAATGACAAAAAACCATATACTTTTTGTTAAATTGTGCTTATGCTTCGTGTATTCAATGTTGAACTTTAACTGCGCTTATTATTAACATGATTGAGCGGGTGTAAGAGAATAGGCGTAAATACAACAATAGTGTGCTTATGTATGAACATGCATATGTGTCAGAATACGCCTTTTTTCGTCTGCCACAATTTCGCCAACGCGCTTAACACAAAACTCTTGGCATTTATCTTTTCGGTTAACGTTTGGTCTAAATTTGCTGTTGCTTGGAATTTTTGCTACCTAAATTTTTATTGTTGTTTACTTTTTTTCTTATTAATATAACCAGTTGTGTTACTGTGGGAAGTATCATGAAATATATAAGTACTAGTAAACCCGGCCACGCGATGCTGTGGCTTTCAATTACACTGTGCGACAATTTGAGGGTGGAAGACCACTTATTGCCACATTTGAAAATTTTTTGATATACCTTCATAGGTACTGGTTATTTTTATTTTCTGTGGACCTAGATTTTTTATACATAGATTTTGACCAAGGAGCCCCATAGTGAAATTTTGTGCCGAATATTTTTCTAGACTATGGTAACCTTAGAGCGACCTACAAAAGCCCATTTGGCGCGCTCCTCCTTTTCTTTCTAGTTCTCTTTCTCTTCCCCTTCTCCTTTATTTGCGCTTTATTTTCCCTTTATCCATTTTATTTTTCATATTTCCTCTTTCGCTTCCTGTTCTTCGCCATATCCGTCCCTTTTATTTTCCTCTTCCCTTTCCTTTTATTACCCATCTTCAGTGCTAGGCCTTGCATGACACTTCAAATTTAAAAATGAGATAAACTGTAGCGTAAAAATGGATTATTGAACGGTGGCACCCTTTTTGTAAAAATTTTAATAAATTACTCATTTCCATGCCAAGTCCTTTCATATGACACCTCAAATTTAAAAATCAAACAAACTGTAGCGTAAAACTGAATTTTGAACAGGTGGCAACCCTTTTTGAAAAATTTCTATTAAATTGCTCAATATCAGGTCAAGCCCCTTCATATGGTACCAAAAATTGTAAAATCAAACAAACTATACAGTAAAATTAAATTTTCAAACATCTGGGAATCCTTTTCAAAAAGATTAAACCTTCCTGCACATCTACAGGTCAAGCCCTTTCATCTGACACCACATTTTCGAAAATCGGTGCGGTTATGGTGCTTACAAAAAATCGCTTAGCGTAATATATATAAAGATGAGATAGGAAATATGGAAATATGAAAATTTAAAAAATATCAAAATATGAAAATGTGAAATATCAATATCAGAAAATACAACAATACAAAAATACAACAATACAGTAATACAACAATACCACAATACACCAATAAAACAATACAACAATACAACAATACAAAAATACAACAATATAACGATACAACGATACAACAATACAACAGTACAACAATACAACCATACAACAATATAACAATACAACAATACAGCAATACAACAAGACAACAATACAACAATACAACAATACAACAATACAACAATACAACAATACAACAATACAACAATACAACAATACAACAATACAACATTACAACAATACAACAATACAACAATACAACAATACAACAATACAACAATACAACAATACAACAATACAACAACACAACAATACAACAATACAACAATACAACAATACAACAATACAACAATACTACAATATAAAAATACAACAATACAACAATATAATAGTAAAACAATATAAAAATAAGCAAATATGCATTCACTTAAATATAGTTTTCTTAACCCACATATGGTTATAAAACGGCTTTGTATCCGCATTTAATATTTCTTAAAATTTTTTTTTCCACTTTCTGGATTTCATTGCATTCGTTTTACAAGTTATCATTCTGTTGCTGTTTCTTGTTTGTTTTTGCTTACTTGCTATGTTTCTTTGCAGCATGTGTTGCACTGAGCCGCCCGGCTCACGAATATATCACACGGGTATAATTGAGTTTGACACAATAAATTGCTCATCATGTGTGCACTTTGTTGTTATTATTAAATGAAAAAAAAAACGGTTTGATTATTGTCGTCGCTGTTGTTGTTGGGGTTGCTGTTTTCAATATTGTTGCAACAAAGTTAGCAAGCCAACAAAAGTCATGGTTGTGGGCATTTCGTTGTTGATTTTGTAAGCAGGCCGCTCGATTTCTAGTTGTTGTTGTTTTGGCTTGATGCGAATTGTTGTTGGACGCTGGTGCACCGCTTGCTGTTGATATTCCTGACCTTAAAGCGTATTCTTTTTTCGCGTTGTTTTTGCTTTTGGGGCTGATTTATAAATTGATTTGTGCAACTTCGCAACACAGCGGGAGGGAGTGAGTGCATTTTTTTGTTGTTATTCTTATATGTGTACAACCCTCACAGTGACAAACACACACATGAGTATATTTATACACACAGGTACCAGCTCTTTGTTGTTGTTGCTTTTGTTGCTGGTATGTGGGCTGCACATAAGTAGGTACATATGTAATTTTACTGGCTGTCACCTTTTTGGTAGAACAAACCCATCCATTGCATTGGTTTGGTTGGTAGCCATGCAATTATGCAAATAAACAATTGGAAGCGAAGAAGAAAGGAATTAAGGAACGCTGAAGGAACGCAGAAGGACGCAAAGGAGGAAGTGCAGCGCAAGCGTTGAAATGAGCCAATGACGCAAAAATCAACAACAATACCAAACCAAAAAAATATGGAGTTGTTAATTTGTGAATTTGCCATGTCAGCAGCAACATTTCGGCAATTACGGTGCTTTGTGATTAAGTTTGTTAATTTTTCTCATTTGTTGTTGTTGTTGATATGTGTAAAATGCATATAAAATACTCATGCTGATCTAGATTTTTCTTTCAATTCAACACAAAATTAAAAGTGAATGATAATGAGAGTATGAGTGGAATGAGCCTTAAGATGAGTTCGGATCAAGAGATTTCATGTCGGTGACTTCAGAAAAAGAAAAGAAATGAAATAAATAAAATAATATTTAAGCATTCAAAAAGCGAACGTTATTTCACGTTTAGTCCGTTCAGTATTACCGCCGTTGCGGAAAATTGCTAAAATGGTACGAATGATTTTTTTAAACATTACTTATTTTTTTATACAACAAAACATAACTGCTATTTGATGATTAAAGAATCTTTTTTAAGCATGTTTTGTTTTTGTAAATCTTTAATGATTAAATACGATTACTTGACCTTTTTAATTTTAAGAAATTAATTTAATTAAAAAAGTGCGTTAATTAATCGGTTTATTGATTATCAAGTGATAAATTATATTTAATTGCATGATTTTTTTGATTATTTGGATTATATTGAATTATTATTTTTTTAATTGCAATAACTAATGTTGATTTTTTTAAATATACGTATTACTTCAGCTCGTTTTTACATGCGATTACTTTACCTTTTTTATGATTAAAGGTAAGTTAAATTAAAAGGGTACATTAATTCATCGGCTAATTAATTAACGATTAATCAATTTTTGTTAGATCATTATTTTGATTATTTTGATTATTTCTAATTATTTCTTGATTTTTTGGATTGCAGTATTAATTAATTAATCGATTAATTATTTTCCGGTTTTGTTAATTTTTTTAAATATATGCCTTATTTCAGCTAGTGATTATATACGACTACTTCACCTTTTTACGATTAAAAGTTAGTTAAATTAAATTAATGTACCCTAATTCATCGGCTAATTAATTAGCGATTAATCAATTTTTGTTACATCATTATTTTTATTATTTCCAATTATTTTTCGATTTTTTTTATTGCAGTATTAATTACTTAATCAATTAATTATTTTCCGTTTTTGTTTTTTTTTTTCAAATTCACGCTTGAGTTATTTACAAAAATAATTAGAAATAATCAAATAGAAAGAAATAACATAACATAATTGAAAATAATCGAGCAATTAAATTTTCAATTGATTTTTATAATTGCTTTAAATTATATGATTAATTAGAAGCAAATATCAAAACAAAATTAATCAAACAATTAAAAATTGTTAGGCAAATAAAAATAATCATAAAACTAGAAATAAATTTAGATTAATTTTAATTATTTCTAATTATTTTCTAATATATTAGTTGATTAATTAAAAACAATTATAAAAACAAAATTAATAAAACAATTAAAAATAATTAGGCAAATAACAATAGTCATAAAATCAAAAAACTTTATTAATTTTGAATATATCATTATTAGTGAATACTTTTAATGGCTATAAATCATAACTAATTTGGATTATATGATTATTTCTGATTATGTCTTAATGACTATAAATCATGATTTTTTTATAATTTTATAAATTAAATGAATATTGATTCCTAGATTAATGCAAGGAAATTAAATCATTAAAGCTAAAAAATCTAAAAAAAAAATTAACGGAAATCTGCTTCAAACTCATGACAGTCACCCATTTTGCTGCTTTCAAATGAACTACATCAAACGTACCTACAAATTAAGTAGTAAATTATCTAATCAAACTCTCATCAAAGAATTATATGAATTTCTTGCCACTGAAAAAGGTGTTAAGATTATACGATCTAATCAAATTCAAACAAATCTAATCTTTCCTCTTTGTGGCAATAATTGGAACAGCTAAGCTGTCATTGTCGATTGTTATGATGAAAGTTATCAGAATTTCATGTTAAATTCTCTTGAGGTATAGATGAACGCTGTGGTCGCAACAGTGGAAGTCACAAGGAACACATTTGCCACTTACCACTTGCCAACTAAACCATTTAGAATAGCAAAAGTACATAATTCAGAAAATTTTCATTAAAATTATTACAATTACCAATGTGCCAAACAACCGACAAAGTTTAACTAGTTTTGTATGCAACAAATTTTAATGCCCAGTGTTGGTTGGTAGCTTGATTGGTTGATGGTGGCTCACTTACTTACTCACTCGCACACCTCACACCTTCTAGCACCAGCAAGAGTTAATTTGCAGCAATGGGAGCAGCAAACGAAGCATAGAACTGCACTCTCTCTTTGCTAACCAGGCAATCGTTAACTAAGTCGCACGCTCACACAAGTGGCACAAAAGTGCACAAAAGCGCCCCACATTGCGCTCCAACGAATGAAGGTGGCGATTGTTGTTGGGACCGTGATTGTTGTTGTGGCCACTGAGTTAAGCTGATTAATTTTGTTTGTTGTTTTTTGTTTGCTTGCCTTGCCTTGCCTTGCCACCGCATAATGTGGCACATAATCCTCTAGGCACTTGTTTCGCACCTTTACGCACAATCAATGCGGCCAATCGCGAATTAAATTATTGAATAATAATAATAAATGTTGATTGAGGCTGCCGACGCGCCGCCAGCGATGGTGATCGCGCCATCATCATCATCATCAATGCTGTATCAATGTCAGCATAGTGGGCAGGGAGATATAAAGAGGGAAGGAGAAGGAAAGAGGAGAAAGAGCAAGAAGTAGGCAGATAATAGCGGGAGGAAGTGCTGCAGAGTGAGCCAAGAAATAATGTTTACTGCCAATCAAATTATATTCCAATCTAACGGTTAACTTAGTGCTACCAAATGTGCGATGGTAAAGATAAACGCGCGACAATGGTTAAGCGACAATGGTCACTGGATAAGGGGATAAACAGATTGATATACAGACAAATATCGTAGTTAGTATGCACTTTGTTTTAGGCGGCGCCACCAACACCAATCAGTTTGGCATGCAATTACATATAAAATGCATACGATTTTAATGCTTCCACTTTCTTGCTGCATATTTTCATTTGACATTATGAAAAATTTAGATTGAGAACAATCAATAACATCAATTTTGTGCTTGCTTTAATAACATTAAGACTTAATGAAAAATGCTTCTCTAAACAAAAATGTGTTCCTACCGAATGGTTTTTCTACCAGATACGAGTACCAGAATTTGCAATAAAATATGTATTTGGAAAACACGTTTTTGGGCACGTTGCTATTTGCATACTTAGCTGCACATTTATGTACACACAACTGACTTTTCGTTGGATACGTGCAACACGAAAATTTGCGTAACAAAAAATAAAGTAAAAGACTCACGAATAAACATATGCATATACCATGCAGCAGATATAGGGTTCAGTCACGTAAAGCGATAGCCACACACTAGAGAGCTTATAACTGGGTCATAACTTGTTCCAAAGGGATATAAATCGCTACAGTTGGTACCAATATGGCAAATTGCACATAGTTATACTAATTTTCAAAATTTCCCAAAAAGGGAAATTTTGCTAAAATCAACTAAAATTGTTTGCTTAAACGTCTAAACAAGTCATAGTGGAAAACTCTAAAAAAAAATTCCCAAAATTTAAATTTCCCAAAGAGGGAATTTTTTTAAATTAGTTAAAATCGTTTCCCACAAACTGTACTTAATCAATATGGTTAATATTACACAATTATACCAATTTACAAAATTTCCCACAAAGGAATTTTTTTTTAAATCAACTAAGATTGTTTGCCCAAACAGCTAAACGAGTCATAATGGCGAATTTAAAAAAAAATACCTACAAAATAAAATTTCCCAAAAAGGCAATTTTTTAAAATTATATAAAATTGTTTCTCTCAAACTGTACTTCGTCAAAATGGTAAATTTGACATAATTTTACTAATTTAAAAAATTTCTCACAAAGCGGATTTTTTTTTTAAATCAAGTGAAACTAGTCCTATTTGCGAAATTTATAAAATTACCTCAAACTAAAATTTTCCGAAAAGGGAATTTTTTTAACTTAGCTAAAGTCATTTCCCCCATACTGTACTTAGTCAAAATTGTAAATTTTACATAATTTTACTAATTTATAAAATTGCCCAAAAAAGGAAATTTTTTTAAATCGACTAAAATTGTTTAGTAAATTTGACATAATTTTACTAATTTAAAAAATTTCTCACAAAGCGGATTTTTTTTAATCAAGCGAAACGAGTGCTATTTGCGAAATTTATAAAATTACCTCAAACTAAAATTTTCCGAAAAGAGAATTTTTTTAACTTAGCTAAAGTCATTTCCCCCATACTGTATTTAGTCAAAATTGTAAATTTTACATAATTTTACTAATTTATAAAATTTCCCAAAAAAGAAATTTTTTAACGAGTAATAGAGGCGAATTTGAAAAAAATAAATTGTACCTTAAATAAAAATGTCCCAAAAAGGGGAATTTCATTGAGTCCCTATGATTAATTGAAAGCTAATTTTATTAATTACAGAAATTTCCCAAATACGGAAATTTTTATAAAATTGAATAAAAGTACAAAAAAAGGGTTTAAAGTTTAAACTTTCTTCGAATTATTAATTTTTAAAATATCACAGACCTTCTCATATTTTGTAGAGAGATTTCAGAAGGGGTTCTAGATCTGTGCAGAGATGAGACATTACCACTTGGTACGACATCACCGCGTTACAAAATACAATTGAAAGCATTGCGTTGGCATAGTTTGAGAACCAATCTTGTATCTTTATGAGCTAGTTCTGCTTTAGCGCGATTTGCTGCAGGGTATAAGTATACTCAAGACATATGTATGTTGCATGCATGCTAATGCAAAATGCCACAATGTTTACTCACAAACAATAAATGAAAAATAAGCTAAATGAAGTAGAATTGCTTGATATTTAGCCCAAAAACAAAATTGCATTAAAGAAAAAAGAATAAGAAATGCCACAATGCAAAGTATCAAAAAAAAAACATGTATGTATTTGTAGCAGCAAAGGCGCTTTGGCAGTGGAAGCCCGAAAAAGAGTCGCACATGAGTAAGAAACAAAACAAAAAAAAAATAAATGAATTAAAAACTATGTATGAGCTTTATAAAATAAGTAAGCACCCCAGCAAGCAGCAAAATAAAGCTAAAAGACACAATCATTGGCGTTTATGTTAATTAAAAAGGCAAAGAATGTCATAATTTATGTACATATATGTAGCTCTTGTGAATTTTTTAGAGTTACGGATTTTTATTTTTATTTAACAGAATTTTCAGCTAGTTCTAATTATTCTTTTTTCGTATAATTTGCATTTACTATTATTTTTTAATGTTGACACAATTTTTTTCGTTTCTTGCAAATACTCACGACATTCTTGTGGCCCACATTATAACTGCAACGATCACATGTACAATAGATCGACGTGTGCAAGAAAAAAATTTGCCACAACCTCTCCTCATTTAATTAACATATTTTTGGAAGAGATTTTCGGTCAAAAAAATATTTTTGGAGCAACCCTAGTTGTCGCCCAATTACATTTTTCTTCATATCTTCATCGGGAATTATATACGAGCTTTAGAGTAAAAATTTATTTCCTCTAATTTATACTCATTTTCTCCTTTGTTCTCTCTTTTATGCACCGCCAGCAACACTTCCTCTATGACACAATCTTCAAGGGTTTTCACTACCCTATGCAATAGCTTTTTTTTGTTGTGACTGAGTGCGAATAATTTCTATACAAATTACCTTGTATTCAACAGCAACAATAAATAACATTGCACTTAGAAATTAAATTCGCAACGGAATATGGTATGCCAATTCCCTCTTTTTTTGAAAGCCAAGCAAAGAAAGGGAGTAGTGACTTACTGCCAAGTATGCTACTGGAGAAAGTTTGCATTTGCTATTTGTTTATTTGCCAATTTAACAACTTTAACTGAAAACATACGGTGTATGAATTGAAATTTAATGAAAAGCGGCAAATTTGTAAATATTTTTAAATAAAAAGAAAACTTTAATAAAATACAATACACACAGACATATGTTAGTTGTAAGTTTTTATTTTCTTTGAAGCATCAGTGGCCTACTGTAAGGCGGCAGAGCGCAGCAGAAGTTGAAAAGACAGCTCATATCTAACTCAACAATAGCACTTCTAACATTGCTAATGTGTTTTGATGTTGAGTTTTTCAGCTAGATAGCGGTCTCAAATTTTTTTTGCTAGGTATGAAGGTATATAAGTACATATAAGTACGTATATCTTTATTGTTTGTCAAGAACGTGAGTTTCAAGCTGCCAACGTATGCGACACGCGCTCGAAAGGCGTTGATTAGCGTTTGTTTCTTTTTGTCAAAAGCGTGTGGCTTGTGTGTGGCGCAAGAAAAATGTATTGAATGCTAATTTCTAACCAAATAACAGAAGAAAAAAATTACGAAAAATAAGTGGTAAGGTCGTATATGTACGAGTAGGGCGATGCCACATACTCTACAGCAATTTTTGTGCAAAAAATTACTCGTCGTTGGCTTTGTACCCGTAGTGGTAAGCTTGGCCCGTTGCAAGTGCTAGGCGAGCAATGACAATAAAAAGACAGGGTTGATTCGCTATCTGTACCAACGCAATACCTTAAAATTTCGGTGATGTCCTACTACGTAAGTGGCAATTGCTTCCCTCCCCCTCCTTTTGAAACTCTAGAACACGTTATGAACTGTCTATAATATGTGGAGTTCTGTAATAGTTTGAAAACTAATAATTTGAAGATTGTTTAAACCTTAAAATCTTTTCTTTTTCTGTACTTTAATTAAATTATATAAAATTTCCCTATTTGGGAAATTTTGCTAATTAGTAAAATAGCATTAAACTTATCATAATAATTAATAATAAACTAAAGTTTAAAGCATTTAACTACATTTAAAAAAAAAATCCCTTTTTGGGAAATTTTGGTAATTAGTAAAATTGTGTTACTGCTGTGGACATCATTGAATACGTATCTAAATATGCACAAATTGATAAAAAAAAATTGGTATGTAACTCGCTTGTTAAAAAAAATACTAATCTTTCAGAGCTCAGAAATATCAACTTCAAG
Source organism: Urophora cardui (assembly GCA_960531455.1). NCBI lineage: Eukaryota > Metazoa > Arthropoda > Insecta > Diptera > Tephritidae > Urophora > Urophora cardui. The sequence continues at coordinate 19,095,734 of OY482674.1, forward strand.
TTGGGAGTATCCGAATGTTCATATAACAAAGTTTTAAATTCTGAAATCTGGCCCACTGACGTTATGTTACGACCGTTTAATTTTTTTCGGAAAGCCGACGCTCTAAATCTGGATCCATAAATGATTGCCCTGCGACTAGGCCCAGCTCTAATCACCTAAAAATTTACTTTCAAAATGTGTCAGGCATAAGGACTAAGTCGAACACATTCTTCAATATGAGTGCCCATTGTGATTTCGATATATATGTACTAATTGAAACATGGCTAAATGCTGAGTTCAGTGAAAGCGAATACTTCGATTCCAATCTTTTTAATGTCTTCCGTAAAGATAGAGACTTTGCAAAAATGGGTTTATCTAGAGGAGGAGGTATTATGATTGCGGTTCAAAAAAAATATAACGCTTCGATTGTGGCCATGGAAAACGACGACTCGCTGCTGGATCAACTGTGTGTTCGTTTGCGTGGCTTGACGGATTTATTTATCTGTGCATCATATATTCCACCGACTAGTGTGGACTCGTTGTACAAAGCTCATGTAGACAATATAAGAGCCTTAGTATCTAAGAGTTCCTCTAGCAATTTTTGTGTTCTTGGTGACTACAATTTAGGTAACCTCGAGTGGATTCTACTCGACAAAAGTAACACGTATTTCCCTAATAATGTCCATAGTTTTGCTGAATCTTATTTAATTGATAATTTTTCAAACCTCGAACTGTTTCAGGTAAATAAAATTGTTAATAGTCTTTCGAGAATTCTAGACCTTATATTTGTGAGTGAAAACATTAATTTTAATCTGTTCGAATGTCTTGATCCCCTTTCTAAAGCTAGCTTACATCATGTTCCACTCTCACTTGAATTAGAGTTTTATAACTTTAGAAGCCTTGCTGTAGTCACGAAGGACACAAATTTCTGCTATCAACGATGTAATTTTGATGTAGTTAATAATGCCTTTTCTATTTTAGATTGGGACTCTTTGTTTGCCAATTCCAATATTGATAATTGTTTTGAAATTTTCAAAAATAATGTTAGATCAATATGTATGAATTATATACCAGTAATGAGGAGCAAATGCCACAAAATTCCTTGGTATACTAGAGAACTCAAGAGGCTTAAGAATTTGCGAAACAAATTTCATAAAAAGTTCAAGCTTTCCAACTCTTTATTTCACAAGGCCGAATATCTCCGTTATTGTAAAGAGTTTAAATCTTTAAGTAAAGCCCTGCAGCGGAATTATATACGTAAATATGAATCTGACATAAAAGTTAATCCTAAGGCTTTTTGGCGTTTTGTCAAGGCAAAGAAAAAATGCTCTAGTTTCCCCTCTGAAGTCTTTCTCAATGGAACTCAAGCTTCAACCTCTCAGGATACTGCTAATCTATTTGCTGACTTTTTCAGCTCTAATTTTGATGTGTCTTCTGTACCCTCTAATCATTCATCCCCCGCTGTTACGCCAATTAATTTCGGTGCGCTTGTGTTGTCGATTGAAGATGTTTTGTCTGGTATTGTACAAATCAAATCGTCTATGCAAACTGATGTTGATGGACTATCTTCTGTCTTATTTAAAAATTGTCATGCATTGGCTTATCCAATGCTTATAATATTCAATAAATCCTTGGAAGCAGGTGTATTTATTGATGCCTGGAAGGTCACTTCAGTCACCCCAGTGTTCAAAAAGGGTAATAAACATGATGTTTCCAATTATAGGCCCATTGCAAAGCTGTCAACCGTTTCTAAGCTCTTTGAATCCATAGTCAAACAGAAGATATATTTTTCCGTCAATCGCCTGATTTCTAATAACCAGCATGGATTCATGTCTGGGCGCTCCACTGTATCCAATCTTGCTGTCTTTTCTCAATTCTGTACCTCAGCTTTCAATAATCTTCTGCAAGTCGACACTGTATACACCGACTTCTCCAAAGCTTTTGACAAGGTCAGTCACAAGCTACTAATCTCTAAACTCTCTTCCTTTGGTTTTCACTCTACTTTTCTTTCCTGGTTGAAAACGTACCTTTCCTTTCGTAAATGTGTTGTTGTTGTTGATAACACCTCTTCTTACTCGTTTGTAGCCACCTCTGGTGTACCTCAAGGTAGCATTCTGGGTCCCCTACTCTTTAATATCTTCATTAATGATATTTGTGATTGCTTCTCCCATTCTAACTTTCTGTTATATGCTGATGATCTTAAGATTTTCTCCACTGTTCAGAATCAATCTGATTCAATTAAGTTGCAGAGTGATATTAACAACGTATCCCTGTGGTGTGAACGTAATGGCTTGAATCTGAACATCAGTAAATGTTTCCATGTATCTTTCTCTAAACGTCGTTCTCCTATCCCTACCTCTTACTATATTTGTGCTTCTCGTCTTTCTACCCTGTCTGAGATTACCGACTTGGGCATCATTTTTGATTCTAAGTTTTCATTCTTAAGCCACATCAACAGCACAATTGCTAAATCTTATGCCATGCTTGGCTTCATTCGCCGCTTTAGTCAAGACTTTAGTGACCCTTATACACTTAAACTTCTTTACACGTCGCTAGTTCGCTCCAAGCTTGAATATGCGGTTTTCATCTGGAGACCCTATTTTGACTGTCATATAAAACGTTTGGAGCGCGTCCAAAAAGTGTTTCTGAGATTTGCTCTTCGTTCTCTAAATTTTGCTGACCCATTACCCAGTTATAGTGCCCGATGTCAATTACTTAATCTCAAATCCTTAAATGTTAGAAGAGTTACTCTCTCACTCTCTTTTGTCTTTGATATCCTAAATAGTGCTATTGATTGTCCTTTTCTTCTTGAGTCTATTTGTTTCAATATTCCACAACGCTGTCTTAGAAACTACGAGCTTTTTTCTCTGTCACATGTGTGTTCTAATTATGCGGCGAATGCGCCCATTTACAGAGCTTTAAAAGAACTTAATTATCTCGTAAACTCTTCAGCACTTGAGCTGTTCTCATCCAAATCAAATTTTGTTCGGGTTTTGCATGAAATCTTGTAACTTTAAAAGTCATGTTATTATGAATTATTTTTAATTTGTCTCCTATTAGGTTAAGTATAAATTCTTGTCATAGTCTGTAAGTGAATTTGTTACACAAGACTAATAAAATGAAATGAAATGAAATGAAATGAATTATTCATTATTACACACTGAGGTTTAAGGCAAACCATTTTATTACATTTTATTAATTTCTCTTTTTGGGAAATTTTTCAAATTAGTACAATTTTGTGAATATTACCATTTTAAGTAAGTAAAGTTTAAGAAAAACGATTTATCTACTTTGAAAAAAAATTCCTTTTTGGGAAATTTTAATTTCATTTTTTTTTTCTCAATTTGCTCACTATGACTCATTTAGGCTTTTATGCAAACAATTTTATTTGCTTTATAAAAAATTTCCCTTTTTGGGAAATTTAAAAAATTAGTGCAATTGTGTGAAATTTACCTTTTTAAGTTAGTAAATACTAAGGGAAAAAACTTTGTCTAATTTTACAAAATTTCCTTTTTGGGAAATTTTAATTTCAGGTAATTTTTTTTTTTTCAATTTAACCACTATGACTCGTTTGGACGTTTAAGCAAACAATTTTATTTTCTTTAAAAAATTTCCCTTTTTGGGAAATTTTAAAAATTAGTGCAATTGTGTGAAAATTACCTTATTGAGTTAGTAAGATTTAAAAAACGGTTTTATCTAGTTTGGAAAAAAATGTTCTATTTGGAAAATTTTAATTTGAGGTTATTTTTTTGTTTCAATTTCATCACTATGATTCGTTTATAAGTTTATGCTAACATGTTTTTTTTTCCTTTTGGGAAATTTTGTAAATTAGTAGAGTTGAATGAAATTTACCTAATTTGTACCAACTGTCCCGCTCTGCATAGCTTTAGCAGCAGTTCTGAGCCCAGTTAAAAACTTTCTAGTGAGATACTAGCCGCTTTCGATTCACAATTTCTCTGCTGACTATAAATTTCCCTCTGCCAAATTTATATGTGAATGATAGCGAGCAGAGGGAAATTTTTATCGACCAGTTAGCGAGTATGGCTACTATTCATTATGAGTTCAAATATTTTTGTTCGATCCGACCTCGCTTGTCTGATGGCGAATCGAAAACGCCAACTACATTACTGTTTCCTGGCTACATATGTATATTTGCTGCAGGGTATAAAGAGAGCATAACAAAGGAGGGCGGTGCTACGCCTACTAATAAAAAGTTATGCTCTATTTGTTGAACAAAAATCTTGAGACATTTGCTTGCCTTTTAATTACAAAAAATTGAGTTTACATAAATTCTACTTGTAGGTGGCGATTGATTGCATTCATTTAAAAATTATTTGCTCCTTATAAGTGCATACATGCAATGTTAAACGCAGCTGGGTATGCAAAAATATGTATTAATTTGTTTTGATAAATACACAATATTACCGATACCATTAATAATCTATGGCATTTTAAACAAAAAAAAAAACAAACCAAAAGCAAAAACCATAATAGCCACAAAAAAGTGCAAAGCTTTTTGAGGAGTGCTTTGAGGCCCAAATAAATTTTCTTTATTTTTTTTATTTTTATTTTACAATAAGAATGAATGCAAGACTTTACGTGCATACATTATTAATGCAAGGCTTATGCAGAAAAATACATAAACATACATAAACACATACCCTCATACATACCTACACATAAAGTAAATGTTTGTATAATTGCCTTGTAAAATGTATTCAATCTAGTATTAGATTCATAAGCAAATAGAACAAATGAAGGAACGAAAAATGCAGGAAATGCCATTTGCCAAACGTTCAACAGTTGAACCCTTCCATTAGAGGACGATAAATAATAAAATGTTGACATGACAACGTCATAACCTTTCTGAACAAATAGGCGTGTGTGTGCGAAAGGAAAAAATGGGCAAAAAGCGCGAAAAAATGAAAGAAAAAATAGCAGAATTTGGAAAAAAAAAAAATAAAAATTGTAATAAAAACAAAAAACAACAAGTAAGGAAGCCTAAGTTCGAGTAGAATCGAACATTAGATACTCAGCTGTATGCTTTCATTGTTTGTTTGCGTTTGTTCGATATAGGGTGTATTTTATATGACACGAGTGCTGCATAAACAGGGCGCAGCCACGCCCATTTTCAAAATTTGTATCAATCATCCAAATAAGCATATAAATATTATTGTTAGTGCAAAATTGCATCCCTCTATGACTTTTAGTTACCCGAGCTTCTCTCCCAATTCGAGGTGTGCTCCTTTTTGTTTTTTCCTACTAATTGGGTGGACCTACAGTTTTATGCCGGCTCCGAACGGCGAATGCATTTTTTGTGAGAAGCTTTTTCATGGCAGAAATACTCTCGGAGGGTATGCCGCCCACTGCCGAGAGGTGACCGCTGCTCTTAAAAAACCCAATAATTGGATTTTTACTAATTAGAAAAATTTGTTTGGCTCGGACCGTGGTTTGAACCCGAGACCTCTGGCATAGCAGGCGAGCACTCTACCCACTGCACCACAGCGGCCAACTAACACATGTTATAAAAGTGTATAAACCAAGTTTCGTCATAATATCTCAGTTATTTGTCGAGTAATAGGCACGTAGATTCCTTTGTATAAAAAGAGGCGGTGCCACGCCCATTTTCCAAACTTTTTTATTTTTTGTTTCCGGTCTATTGTAGAACTCATGTCACAAAATTTCAGTGATAGATCTTTATATTTGACAGAGATATCGCTTAAAATGTTTTTATTAGGTCACTTTATAATACCCATATATAAAAGTGGGCGTGGTCGTCAACCGATTTTGGTAATCTTTCGTCCACACATTTGGCTAAGTAAATATATCACGCGTACCAAATTTCATCGATATATCTTTAACGGTTTCTGAGTTATGGCTTATAAAACTTTCAATATTTGCCCCTTAATAAGTGGGCGTGGCACCGCCCATTTTCCAAAATTTTTATAATTTTTGTTTTATTTCCCTAGTTGGTCTCCTGCCACAAAATTTCAGTGATAGATCTTTATATTTGACAGAGATATCGCTTAAAATGTTTTTATTAGGCCCCTTTATAGTTCCCATATATAAAAGTGGGCGTGGCCGTCAACCGATTTTGATAATTTTTCGCCAAAACATTTGTCTAGGTAAGCAAATTACGCATACCAAATTTCATCGATATATCTTCAACGGTTTCTGAGTTATGACATATAAAACTTTCAATGTTTGACCCTTAATAAGTGGGCGTGGCACCGCCCATTTTCCAAAACTTCAACAAATTTCTTCATAAGGGCCTGAGCTCAATACGTGGGTAAAATTTTATCACTCTAGCTATATTAGTGGCTGAGATACCAAATTTCCGATTTTTTCTATATAGGAAAAGTGGGCGTGGTCATGGTCCGATTTCGCCCATTTTCAATACCAACCGTCCCAGTCTCGATACCAACTTGCATTTCAAATTTCATCAAAATATCTCAATTTTTACGCGAGTTATCCTGCGTACGGACGGACGGACGGACGGACGGACGGACGGACGGACGGACGGACGGACGGACATGGCTCAATCGATTTCTCTTTTCACCCTGATCATTTTGATATATATAAGTCCATATCTATCTCGATTATTTCATTATGTTACAATCCACCGTTATGAAATCAAAATTATAATACTCTGTGTACTAGTACAGCTGAGTATAAAAATAGAATAAAAGCAAATATCAACGAAAATAAAAACAAAAACGCCTTTGATAGATAGCGTTATTTTTTTGTGTGTTGGCGCGAAGAAAGCGTTTGATAGGCGAATGAAGGCGAATGCAAACATTAAATGTGAATTCAATTAGTCGACAGCGCAGGCAGTTTTATTATTTCATACAAATATGTATGTGCATATATTTTTTTACTTCTTTTCTATGACAGCTGTATGAAATGTCTTGCTATGCTTCTTCTTATTGTTTGTTGTTATTGTTTTTTCTTCTTCATTCATCTTAATGCATTTTTAATCGATGCAAAATGCCCTTCAGCGTTTCTTTGTTTGCTTGCCATTCGCCGTGAAAATGTCTTGTTCGTGTTGTTGTGTGTGGGCGTTTCGCTTTAAAAAAACTTAAGACACAAACTTGATTTCTTTACTTCACGTTTTTTGCGATGCTTATCAGTTTATGTATTTTATGGCATTTATTGTAATCGAAAACTTATGAGTCTATTGTAAAAAATCAATTTTTATGTTTACATTGAATAGTTTTTTTTCGATTTTTAGCGTTAAGATATGGTAATGGATGAGTGTTGAACTCAATTGGCTGAGATCGGCTTGTACAATTTTACATCGCTATAGATAAAGTTTGCTTGCTGTTGGCATTTGATTTTTAACAGTTGCTGGTGAGGCTTTGAAAGCAACTTAGTTAGCAGGAAATCAACAACTTCCTGTACATCAATTAAGGATGTACTGTAAGTGTGTATATATGTATGTAGATAAATAAGGCTTGCCGTAATACATTCTTGACAGCTCAGTTGTTTTATTTTAATGTATGATTTTTTCTTTTAATTTTTAAACGCCTGCAAACTAACGTAATATAAATTTTTACAAGCAATACTAATTATATTCTCATATATCAATTCTTTGTATGACACATACTATTAATAGAAAAAAAACACAAATATTAATTACACACATTTGTCTTAGCCACAGTTCACAACAAGTAAAATATTGCTTACGATAAAAATCTGCTCAATCAAATGTGTGCAATAAATGAATTTATTTATATTTTTTTCACTGTTAATAAGCAATTTTTTAAGCGCTTGAATGCATTTAATGCATTCGAACAATTGCAGGTGTTTATTACCGAATTCCAATATAAAATAGCATGCATGCGTTTTGGTAATAAACAGAAGAAAAAATAAGTAGTGCTTACAAGAGGCTGCAAAATACTATGCCTTACATGGAAAAAGGTAAACAGTCATTCAATTGCCGATGCCCAAACATGCAGTAATGCAGTAACTGCTCGTTGCTGAGAATAGCAGACTGCTTTGGGCAGACTTTTAATGTTCCTATTAAAATTAGTAATAATTAATTTTTTGGATTTTTAAATTTTAGTTGTCTTACAATAACTTAGTAAATCATAAACAATTAAATAAAAAAATAAAAAATAAAAATTATCACGATTATTAATCATTAAAAATAAAGATACTCATATAAACAAAATTATTCAAAAAAAAAATTACTGATTACTATTATAGATTTTTAATTTATTATAAAAAATTATGATTAATAGCCAGAAGTAATCATCTAGTAATCAAAATTAATAAAACAACTTTTTTTGATTGATTAGTTAAATTTTTTATTTTTAGAAAAAAAACATGATTAACAGCTATTAGAAAAATAATCAGAAATAGTCATATAATAAAAATTAATAAAAAAAAAAATTTTTTATTGATTACTTTTATTTTTAATATATTGGAAAAAATAATCATGATTTATAGCAATTAAAAATTAGTCACAAATAATAATGTAGTAATCAAAATTAATCAAAAAACTTTTTTTGATTGCATATTTTTATTTTTTATTTTTTTAATATAATCATGATTAATAGCCATTAAAAAATAATCAGAAATAATCACGTAATCAAGGTTCGAAAAAAAAGTAATTTTATGTTTATTTTTATTTTTAATCTATTATAAAAAATTATAATGATTAATAGCGATTAAAAAAAAACAATCAGCAATAATCACATAATCAAAATCAATCAAAAACGTTTTCAATTGTATGATTACTTTTGTAATCGCTTGTTTATTTTTAATTGTTTCATTTTTTTTTTAGTTTATTATTATTTTAATTAATTAAGTGATTATTTTTATTAATGCGATCGTTTATTTTTATGTGATTATTTTTATTATTTTTGGGAATATAAAATAAATAAATAAAAAAAAATTAAAAATAAAGAAAAATTATTAATCTATTAATTAATTAATCATTTAATTAAGAAAATTATAGAAAATAATCAAATAATTGTATTAATCATCGAGAAATAATCACAATGTATTATTCATGAGCTGAAATAAAACATAAATTTAAAAAAAGAGAAATAGATAAAAGTGGAAAGTAATTAATAGATTAATTAGTTAAGCATGCAATTATAAAATCAGAAATAATTAAAAGTAAAAAAAATAATTGATTCAATCATGCGACTTAAAAAATCGAAAAAAAAAATCAAAATAATCATGCAATTAAAAATGATTAATCGATGATTAATTAAATCGTTTAATTACTGTACTTTTTTAATTTAATTAACTATTAATCATTAAAATGGTAAGACTAATTTTATTGAATAATTAAAGTTACAAAAACAAAAAATTATTTAATTAATTAAATCATTGAAATGTTTAGTCTTTAATAACAGCTCTGCTTTAGACTTTCAGACTAGGTACTGTGGCATATTTCAGGCTGACTTCTAACTAAAGCTCATTTGAACATATTTATACAGAAGACATTTAACTCTCGCAACTAAAAACTCACAATTCCAACTTGTTGCCACATCTGTTACCATTCACAATGGATAATGGTTTGTTTGCATTGAATATGGATAATGGATTGTTGCCATTCACAATGCATAACTAGTTTTAGTACATAGGCATGAATTTATGCGACGATTTCGAATTGGATGCGATCAAATGGTATAATAGCATTTCTGCAAATATTGTTATTATCGAAATACAAATTTTGTGCTCATGCAAGGTATAAAAAGCACGTATTTTTTTTTAATTTACCCACCTTTTTTGCTTAAACGCTTATTAATTGTATGGCATTGCTTTATGCAATAAAACAAAAATAAAAACATTATATACGAGTAATATATGCAGCAAATACATAAAAATGTTTGTAATCATGGAACGAAGTATATACATACATCAGTATATACTTACATGTATATCACTATTCAACATTTTCGTAGTTACGAATTATTTATGTGCCTCTGCATTACATGTCTATAACTGTGCTCGCACGTACATTCAAATGTGGGACATAGTGCAGAATGTCGTTAGCAGGAAATTAATCAGCAGCGCCAATGCCGTTTGGTTTTTTTTTTTTTGCTGCTTTCTAAGCATTTTATGTATCTATAGTTCAACGATTACGGCGTAACAACGGAACGGAGTTTAAAATAATACAAGTTCAAACCTTTTTTAACAGTATCTACGAGTGGATACAATAAGCCATTCATGCGTAGTGTCTCGTTGAGCAGTCATGCATTAATGGCCATTTTTGAATTGAAACCATTTATGGATTTACTCGAATCTTTACTGTTGTTACAATCGAACTCTCGGGCCCGAAGTGTGGTGGTGTAAACTTGTAGCCACAGCAGCCTTATCTAACATAAGTACACATAACAATTGAATATTCTTTTCCCTCTATTACATAATTTAATATGCAAACTAAGACAGTTTCTAATTGTCTGACAAATGTTGCAACAACAAATCAAAACTAATTTAAGGCACATACAAATTTACGTACTAAGCGTAACCTAATGATTTTTTGTGTAGCAAAAATGCAAAGACGAGCATGAATGCCACAAATTTAATAGCAAATTTCTGCAAGACCATCAATTAGAAATTATATTCTACGAATGTATTTACATTAGGGTGGTCCCCAATTCTATAAAGACAAATTTTATAACATATATCGTTAAGCTTACACACTAGATCGATGTTAATATAACCAAAGATACCACTCAAAAATTTTGGTCCCGATCGGAGACGATTAACCCTTTCGGAACTTCTTTTTTGTTTTTGACCTTAAAAATGTATATTTGCATTTTATTTACTGTTAAGGGGTTTGTTATGAATAATCAAAAGGAATTTAAAAAAAAAATTTTTTTTAAAGTGGTTTTTTGGCACTATGCCATATGGCATAGATTTCACTCAACGGAAATAAAAATATGTATAGAATGAAATCAAGTCGCAGTGAATTCGTGTTTTTTGATAACAAAATCAAGCAAAAGTATGGCCCATAAACTAGAATATACTTTCCCGAAAGTCCAAATATTTCAATTTACTTTAGTTTTCGAGATATCCTTATCCACAACTGTAAAAATTACATTTTTTGTCAGTTTTCGAGATCATTTAGCATCAAAGTTTTTCTTTCAGTCAAGATACTGTTAAAGTCAGGGCCGTGCGCAGGAATTAGCCTTGGGGGGGGGGGGGGGGGGGGGTTTAATTTTGGTTTGCATTCGCATACATTTTTCGCTAAGATAAACATATTTGCTGAAACAGATATCCAGACCCATACACCATAAATTTAAATGTTCTTTAACTTTTCTGAAACTCATTCTAATTCATCAAAACCTAGTTAACCAGGTCCTGAATAGTACACGGAAAGAATTTTTTACTAGAATCAATGCTGAGACAAGAAAAATTAGACTTGATTTTGAACTTAGAAAATAATTTCTTAATATCAAGAAAATCCAAGAAAATTGGATTTTAAATAAATAAGTAAAAATTTTCTTGCTTCAAGTGAAATTGGATTTTAAATAAATAAGAAATAATTTACTTAGGGTAAGTGTTTTTTTCTTGTTTTTTGAAATAAATTAAGAAATTATTTTTTTGTTGCAAGTAAAACTTTTCTTATACGAGCTTAAGTAAGTAATGCGAGAGACACACATCGTAGTATAGTAATAATATTTCGATCTATACCACATATGTGTCACCCTCATATTGTAGGCATGGGTAACACTGCGCTGCGCGGCGCAATTGCGCTGACACAAACCCTGGTGTTATTGCGCTAACTCCGATTTGGGAAATGCGCCAACTCAATATAGCGCCAACTCAATGTAGCGCCAACTCAGTATAGCGCCAACTCAATGTAGCGCCAACTCAATGATGCGCTATTGCAATATAACACTGACTCAATTTCGCGCGCTAACACCAGCTCCAATATAGCGCTAGTGTAAAATGGCTCAACCACAACGCCAATAACAGCATCATAGTATATGTATACGTACGACAACGTCACAATTATGTGTGCTTGATAGTGATCTAAGTGACTCTAATTTCCAGCATATTTTCACATATATACGGAATATTTTTCCAAATGATTATGAAAATTAAAATTAATTGTGCCCTCGTATATGTAATCAGAATTGCGCCAAAAGAAATAAAACGGGGATGGTAAACAGTAACAAGCGAAAAAATGTTATTTATCGATTATTCGATGACAATTGCGCTAAAGGTGTTATTGCGCCAGTACCGTGAGTTGGCGCCACGGTTGGCGCTGGCGTTATTGTATCAGCGCCAAAAAAATTGCGCCATTACCCATGGCTATCATATTGTAGTTTAATTGAAAATTTTCATAGCATAGCCAAATCATAATATTGATATTCTAATATTCATACCACATGTGTGTCTGAGGCATAAGAAAATATTAAATATTAAATTAAGCAAATATTTTCTAAAAATATTAAAAACGTAAAAAATAAGTAAAATGAAAACTAATCATGAGGGATTAGAAACCCATAATTAGTCAACTAGTATTTTCCTAGGACTTGTTTAATGAAATGACAACATTTTTATTTAATATAAATGAAGATGCAAATAGTGAACTCCTTATACCAAATGCTTCACTAACAATCTGAGAATTGCAAAAATATTCAGAAATATGCAAAGCGGATGGCAAATGAAAAAAAAAAATACATGTAACTTTGGAAATGCAAATTCAGCAAGAAAAATTTTACTTCGCTCAAGAAAACGTTTTCTTATTCATTTTACATTTTTTTTTCGCTGTATTTTGTTGTTCCAATTCGTCGAAACACAATTTTCTTAAATTCTTCTTGATATTAGCAAAAAGATTTTCTTCATTTAAGTAAATTTAAGAAAAGATGTTCTTAGGGCCGATTTCATAATGAAATTCTTAAAGCTCCTTTCCTTAAAGGAGCCTTTTAGTTAAAGAGCCATTTAAAAGTTCTTTAAAGTGGGAGTGATTTCATAATAATATAATATTAAAAGGCTCCTTTAACGTCAAATAATTGTCATAAATTTAAAAATATTGAAATTTGACTTTTATTTTTTTCTGAAAATAAATAAATTTTTTGATTATGGCTTTTTTATTTTTTTTTTTTTTGAAAAAAAGAAAAAGAACAAAGAAGCATAATTTGGAAACCCAGTGCAGAAAATATAGGAAGCGGTCATCCAACATCACAAAAGAGAAGAAGATGAATATTGCATTATACGACTCAACAAACAAAACCACAAACAAAATCGGTTCAAAAATTTTAATAAATTTTTGATATTTGATTTTGACACATTACAGAAATGAAATTTTTTTCTGGCAAAAGGAACCTTTAAATAACTTAAATGCCCGTTTTTGGGTATCTAATTTTAAATGAACTTTTATCTTCAAAAAGACTTTATGAAATCGATCAGAAAATTAAAGGCTCCTTTAGAATTTAAAGGAACTTTTAATTTGATTATGAAATCGGCCCTTATTTATTTAAACATTTTTTTTCAACATTTTTTTTCTATAGATTTTGTTAGTGTTCTTGAATAAGAAAATAATTGTCTCATTTTTGGAAAACTCAATTTCTATTTCCAGTAATAATTAAGTCAATTTTTCTTATTTCCCTAAAAATTTTCTAAATTGAGTTCAAGAAAGCATTTTTCTTGATTCAAGTATACAAATTTCTTTCCGTGTACTGTTTACAGTACTTGTTAATTGAAACTGCTCACTGTTTTCACAAAATGAACATTTTTTGTTATCAGTAAAATTTTTTTTAAAAATGCCAAACGAACATATGCTACACAATTTTGTAATTTCGGAAAGCTCCAAGTGCAATTCAAAGTGCCGAACCTATGTATTGGCCAACCTTATTTTTTGCAACTTTTACCAATTCTTCTTCCGTAAAATTATAATTATAAAATTTATAAACTGTATTTTGAAAATTTTTGCAAAATCATTGCAACTTAGATTTGGTCATGGGGGGGGGGTTTAACCCCCAAACCCCCCCCGTGCGCACGGCCCTGGTTAAAGTTATCTAAAAGTATGAGCTTTTTCCTTCCAAATTCCGTTGGCCGTTGTAAAATATCATTTTTCTTCACTGAGATATTGCATTTTTAAATGTGCATGTTTGCAAAGGATGCAAAGGATATTCGAGATACAATTTCGATTTAAAGATATAATGTATTTATTTTAAAAGATAGAAGTCATGCATAATAAGATACATTGACATAAACAATTCACAAAACAAAAAACATTAAAGATAAAAGCTTAAATTAGCTTTAAAACGTTAGAATTATAGTGTAAACGATTTCAGCCCTTGTTCTAGTAAATTACTAGATCCACCTCTGTATCAGTCCTGAAACAAAGAAGAAAAAAGATAAAAATGAGATAATATATATATATACATGTCTCTTAGAAGCAAATATAACTTACTTTATCTTTTATGGTATCATCTGAAACGGTTCCTCGGGCCATTTAGAATGCGCAACACGAATATCCTTCGCATCCTTTGCAAACATACAGATTTAAAAATGCAATATCTCAGCGAGGAAAATTATATTTTAGCAAGCTCAACGGAATCTGGAAGGTGATAACTCGTACCTTTAGATAAATTTAATTTTCTTGACTGAAAGAGTCATTTTATGCCACATTACCTCAAATAAAAGGAAAGACCCCAATCTTTACACTTTTAGGTCAGGATATCTCGAAAACTGGAGTGATTTGAGATAGTTGGACCTTCGGAAAAGTATACACTGGTTTCCGGGTGACAATTTTGTTGGCCTCTGTTCTCAAAAAAACACGCAATCGTTGTGACTAATTTCATCCCATACATTTTTTTTTATTTCCATTGAGTGAAATATATGCCGTATGGCATGGTAGGAAATAAAAAAAATCCTGCAGCCATATTAAAAGGTCCAGGGTTCTAATTTTTTTCGAGATGTTAAAATCAATAATTTTCTACTCATACATGTACAAAAGTTTGCCAAATAAATTTTTTTTACGTGAAATAACTGAATTTATGAAGTTACTTTTTCTTGCAAAAACAAGACTCAAAAGAGATGATTGCTTTTGTAATTATCGCGAGTTACTGGTTGCAGTAATCAAAAATTTTTCAATACTTTCTTATTCAGAATTCTTCAAAGAAAAATAAAAAATTTAAAAAAAACTTGGATGTTGAAGTTTTATATCATAAATCTGCCAATGAAATGCGACTATGCCGTAAGGCATAGAATAACCGAAAGGGTTAAGGGCTGTCGCGTAGGGGTCAAAATTTAAAATACTCTATGAAGACTGAAAAAATTAAATTTATTTTTTTTTTGTATATCTAATACCCAAAAACAATAGTACTGCATTAAAGGATACCAAATAAAAAATGTTGATTCCGATTGGAGATGGTTATATGAATGTTTACTCCTGTGAAACACCTCTTAACCGTCTCCGATCGGAACCAAAATTTATATGTGATATCTTTGACTGTGCTGTTACCGATCTTGGGGGTGAGAGCGAAGAAAGTCGTTAATTTGATAATTTAAAGAGCACCCTAGTGTATGTATATACATACAAACATATATAATTAAGAGTATAAAAGATACAGTAATTTTTGTTAACTCTCTTGCGCAAATTTTTAACACGTGGGTGCTGCCCAACGTTGCGACCTTTAAATCGTCCAGTATGAATGTTGTTGTTATTGTTGTTGTTGTTGCTGTTGTTGTTGTTGTTGTTGTTGTTGTTGTTGTTGTTGTTATTGTTGTTGTTGTTGTTGTTGTTGTTGTTGTTGTTGTTGTTCTTGTTGTTGTTGTTGTTGTTGCCATTTATGATAGCCTTCATTCTTTGGCTCGCATTTTTTTTTGCGTTTATACTATTGCCGTCTTGCTTACAATTGCTCAAAATGCACCTCGTTATTGTTATTGTTATTATTATTTGTACTGTTGCTGCTGCTATATTGCTCTTGTTGCCGCCACGCCGCCGCTATTGCTGCAATTGTTGGCATAGAATATAAATCAACGTCAACAGACAGCGTTGAATGTTAAATGAGCTAAATTACATGGCGTACGGGGGCGCTGCGCCAAAATCAACTACCAACCAAAACGTTTTTAAGGTTGCCACCCCCGCGTGTGTAGGTACGCAACAATTTTGAGTGATGGGCAGTATGAATGTTGCCTTGGTGGTTGATTGGTGTCCCTCCCTTTTCCCCTTCAATGCCTTAACTTGTTTCAAATAAAAAAAAAATTCTACTTGCCGACCAAACTTCGCTTGTGATACAAAATATTATTCATACTAAAATTGCTTTGCAATGAAATGGCAGTTAGAGCTACTTAGTGTTGTTTTTGTTGTCGTCGTTGAAGTTGTCATTTTTAGAACTATTTCCAACTGATTGTTCTTGATTTTTATGTTGTTACCGCTCGTCAGTTGTTTCTGTTGTTGCTTGAGACGCATGTCTTTGTCAATTCGTGGTAATGAAGATACTTTTTTTCTTTATAGCTCTCTTCTTCATCCTCCCACCATTCGTCTTTTCCTTTCACTCCCTATTTCTACTGCTTCTTAAGCCTATACCTTTACTTTTTCCCCCCTTTTTTCTTGTTTAATACTTCTTTTTCTTCTTCTTCTTCTTCTTCTTATTCTTCTTCTTCTTGATGTTCTTCTTCTTCTTCTTCTTATTCTTCTTCTTATTCTTCTTCTTCTTCTTCTTCTTCTTCTTCTTCTTCTTCTTGATCTTCTTCTTCTTTTTATTTTTCTTCTTCTTATAATACCTTTGGTTTTTCTTCTCCCTCTGTTTCTTTTTCTCCCTTTGCTTCTCTCTCTGCTTCTTCTACATAATGAAATGGCATTTGCTCTTGGTGACATGAGTTCATTCGTTATATCGCGATTTCATCATAAACATGATCTTTTTTGCTTGACCATCGCCAATTTGCAGTTTGCTTGAGGAGTTTCTTAAATACTGTTTTTTATTTTAATTTCAGCTCATTTACAAGCCCATGTCCTAGCCTTTGGCACATATTTTTTGCTCTATAGTATGCCACGTTCTGTGCATAAAAATGTAGTCTGAGCATACCCCTAGTAAAATTTTCCTGTGAAAAATATTTTGTAGCATTTTAACTCTCTAGATGATGTAATAAATGCCATTTTGTTTGAGCTTTCAAAAAAAATGTTCTAAAGGAACTCTTCTTGAAGCCAAAATGCACTCGTAGGGTTAAGCAAAAGTTGACAAGAGCCGATTAGCTATCATTAGAGTAGTTACCCCAGGCGCCAATCCATCATTTTTTCCCATAAAAACTCGTTTTAATTTTCTTGAACTCTCTTTTCTCGAAATCTCCGCGCAAAAGCATTCAAATAATAAGGCAGTTAAACTTTGATGTGAACATCATCTCCAATTTCCTTTACTGGCATTTTAAATATTTGTGTCATTTCTTTGTTGGGTACTCTCTACACACAGATTACAATCGCTTTACAACTTTGTTACCAATTTTCACATTTTTACTAGATCACCATCAACTACTACAACAAGGCTTTTACTTTGTCAACTACTCTTTAGACATTCAGCTCAAGCAACCACCTACAATTTCTTCATATTTTTTTTCTTGCATTCAACTGCCGCTATCAACGTTAAGAGATCTCGCTTTCGCATGATTTGATTTGGGTGTGGGTGTTGGATTATGACAGACGAAACAATTGTGACTGCATAGTAAATGGAATATGAGGTCGGTTGAGATGACAATAATTGCAACAACAAAAATTAAGGCAAAACAAAAGGAGAGCAGAAAAGAAAAATAATAGTAAGGGCAAGTGAGATTTTGTGTTTGGTTTCGTTATGTTCTTAGAGTAACTAACTCGGTTGCTTTTTCTAACCACGAGCCGAAAATGGTCCAAAACACTAGACAGTTCCAATGTGAAACCAATGCTTGTTGAAAAACTATGAAGTTCCCTATATAGACTTTAATGCCTTCCACGCGAAAAACTCTCTTTCACAAATTTAGTAATTTTATAAATTTCTTAATTTGCAATTGATTATTCCATTTCCTGCATTCTCGAACATACCGTATACTGTGAAACACTTCCGCAAAACGTTGAAATGTAAACAACGACATCAAAGCAAAATTTTGATGGAAAACAAGCAGCAACATATTTAAGAACACACAAAGCATAGCGCAGCAACATGAGACGCCGAAACTAACGATTTGTGCGGGAAATTTCTATTGTTTTATTTTTGTTGTTTGTCGTTTTTGATGTGTATGCTGTTGATGCTGCTTTTCTTCAAATGTTTGCCGCTCTTTTTATAGTTGTTGCTTTTGTTTTTGTTGTTGTTACTGTTTGACTGTTACGCGCGCTTTGGCTTGATGTTGCTGTTGATTTTGATGTTGATGATTGTTGCTAACGAAGTCAGTTAACTATGGCAAAGTAAAGTAAAGCACCAGCAACAAGCAATAATAACAACAATAACAGCAATAGCAATTTTGAAAATAAAAAAAAGAACAACAAAAAGAACAATAACAACAACAAACGCTAATATATTGAAAATAACAACAAATAAGATTGAAAAGAAAGCAGTAATCCTAATCCGCGCGCAAGAAATGTGTAGGTAAGGAAGAAAACTACAAACTGGCAGGTAATTAAGACTACGAATGGCTGCAAGAATATAAATCTCGGTAAGTCAAATGTGGCTTGCAATAAATGAAGAATGTTTTAGAAAACCACAATTCTGATACAAATAAAGAAATGCTAACGTAACTCGAAGAGGAATTCTTTAAGAATAACTCTAAAACAGATATCTGCAGCATTTTGACTCACACGAGTGTAGTTATGAGAAAAATCGCACACATCTGAACCAACGTGTAGCGTAAAATGCTCTGAACTCTAAAACACAATCTCTCTCTCTCTCACGCACTATTTTTCCGACATTTGTTCTCAACTTTAGAGCAGACACCGGAATTTGGAGTCATGTGAGTAAACGAAAAACATCACACAAATTTCAACCAATTTTGCGCAAATTGCTCAGCGCTCTCCCACACGACCTCTCTCATAATATTGCTGTGGTCTGGTATAAAAACCAGCCAAGCACAATTCTCACTTGACGACCCAGAAGTCAACGCTGGATATCTCTAAAATTTAGCGTCTAAATACCTATAAAAGTAGAAAAATTCTTGCTCGAGAATCTTATCAGAGTTATTCCTCAAACCTGAGGACTCGTACGAACGGCAATTCTGTAGAGAAATGTTTGAATCAATAACGACCACGCTATCTCCTGTCTGTGCTATAAAGTCTCACAAATCTAAGTTCTGATTTCAGTTAAGATGGCTGCTTCCACAATGCAATAAAGCGGTAGCATACATACTTAGGTCTATTTGGCGCTTTGTCTAACAGACTAACTAACTATGAGCAGAACTAAGTTTAGTATGAACTTTAACATCATTCTAGATCTGCAAATATCCAGGCATTGGCAGTATTTTGTATAAAGAACGTCAACCAATATCAATACTTTTAAATCCTTAAGACATGCGCGATCAACAAAAGGCTTTTGCTTCATAAGCGCCATTTCTTTCTATGCAAAGTTAGAGAATAACTAATTGATTTGAGGTTCCAAAAAGGCAGCCAATGATGTAGAGAGACCTCAAAGTTCCAAATTAATAAGTATTTTTTGGAGCTCTGGGCATCTTTCTAGGTATTAGAGGTGTATTTAAGTTGTACTGTTCTCCCAGTAGCGAGTTTGTAGTATTTAGATCACATTATTATGAAATTGTTTTTTTCTCTTATATGTCTAGTAGAAATGCTAATAAAGGGAATGAAACTAGCTCTGGATGAAAGACTTATGCGCTTGCATCATTTGGACACATATGGGCATTTCATGGACGTTGCGGATGGTGTGTTTGCACGATTTACAATATTTCGCGATATTTCTGCCTCAAAAGTTCAAAAAATCGTGCGAACATACCGTCCGCACAGCCCAGGAAATGCCCATATGGTACAACTAAGCGAGGATTAAGTTTGCACAACATTTTAACCCTCAAGTCTTTCACGAATTGATATCTTCGAACATTTTTTACAAGAGTTCGAAAAAAATTTCAATTCAAAGGTCGCTGGAGAGCTAAAATTTCTAGAAAATGATTCGCCACAAAAATTCACCAAAATTTCATTATTCAGACAAAAAATTTGTAACTCCGCACAGAAAATCAAAAAAAGACTAAAAGAATGAACGAAAGGTGCAGCAACAACAATTGTAACAGTTGCTATTGATGCTCGACATGTCATTGTTTTCTCCTTTTGCAGTTGTCGCTAGTTTTGTCGTCGACTTGTCGCCGCCGCCGCCAACTTATGTTGCTGTCGTTGTGCCATGTAATTGTTTTAGTTGTTACTGTACCGCTTGGTCCAACGCTAGTAATATGTGCATAGTGATGGTAGTGATGAAAGTTGGAGACGCTGATGTCGGGCTTTTGAGCAGATAAGTAGTTGTTGATGTGCCTGATGGGTTAGTTGTTGTCTGCGGTTGTGTTACTGCTGCTTTTGCTGTTTCTGTTGACGGCGGTGGCGGCGGCAATGCTGAAATGAAAGTGCATGTAAACTGATTCAATACAATGTTCGTATGACATTTCCGCACAAGCAGAAAAAATGTCTCCAATTCAAAACAAAAAACAAAAAGGAGCAAGCAATCGCATACAAACTGGCAGATAGATTAAGAAATGAGAACGAATTAATCGAAATTAGAATGTTGATAAATGTGCAGAAAAAGCGCTGTTTAATGGGAGAGTTCAGGCGGTTTTTCGCTATTGCTGTTTAAGGCACACGAGCACAAAAGCAGAGAATCCATTTGATCTTAAAAAAGAAGAAAAAAAAACAAAAAAAAATAAAATATTGACCAAAAAATGCATTCGTGTCTATAAATTACTAAAAGCAAAGTTCAAATAAAAACATAATATAAGAACACAAAGTGCACAAAGTTCATAATGCGTTTTCACAGCGCTTGCAATTTTCGTTTATTGGAATTTCTGCTGCTTCTACATGCCTTACTAAAAAGCTAATCAACCACTGATTGATTGGCCAGCGAAATGCTATGCGCTTGCGCATTTCATTTTGCTAAATGAACCAACCATTATTTAGGCGCATGAAGGCTGTAAACTTTTAACAAAACAAACACAAACAATTCACGTACCGTTGCTGCTTTCTTTAGAGTACCCCCGCACCACCTACACTTATAATAATGGCGGCCACTGGGCCACGCAGCAGCAAGAGCATAAATGCTTCTAATATTGTTGTTGTTGCAAAAGTTAAAAGAAAATCCCTAGAAGCTTTTTAAATTGATTTCCCTTCCCTACTTTGACCCAAAAACAAGTTTAGCCTTAACCAACGTTGGACAGCCAATGGCTTTTTGTGCTCACTATGGCCCAAAACAACATTATTTTGGCTGAGTTTTGTTCGAAATTGTTTTCTTTCGTTATTTGGGGAATGATGTTTTTGTAAAACTTATGACATTGCTGGTGGCCGATGTGGTGTAGTGGATAGAGTGCTCGCCTGCTATACTAGAGGTCTCGGTTGCTAACGCCACACAGTGGGGGCACCTCCATACAAACGCGGCCAAAAATAGTAATAATTAAGCTAGAATCTTGAAACTCGGATCTTAAGCTTTTTTGGTTGAAATTAGTAAACTGTGAAAATTTGAACAAAATCCACCCACAAATACGCCCACCTCCCATATAACGGTATTTTTGAAATTTCAGCACTTTCCTAACTATTATAGCTAAAATGCTCCATTTTGATTAGTGTATACATTTTTGAAATATAAATCAAATGCGGTAATCATTTTGGAAAAGGGGTAAAGCACTTCACCGTTTTTAAATTAAAAATATATGCACTTTTAAGTATGTTATAAGCATTTATCATAAAACTTTCATACAAAAAAATCGCATTTCAAAAAAATTTTATACCAGAAATGAAATTACACTTTTCTAAAGGATTTCAGTGTGCTAAACCTGAATCTGGAGTCAGATTTTCCAAATTGTTTCTAGTTTCTAAGATATTCATGCCCAAATAGGCAAAAAACACGTTTTTTGGCTCTATTCCCTGCTTAATATCTTTTATGTAATTACTTTCCACTCAAATTCGATTAAACCAGTTGAAAGCACAATCATTACCCTTGAAAACAGCGTTTAGTTTCTTCGAATATCTTAATTAGAATTAGAAATATCGATATTTAAGTTTCACCATTTTGACAAATATTCCCCATACAAAAAAATTTTAACTTTTCGAAGCATACTTCTGAGCATTTTGTATGGGAAAAATGTACCAAAACTCAAAAAACACCTTCCATAAAAATGTTCATAAAACAAAATGGAGCAAACGAATTTTTACAATTTTTTCGCCAGTTTATAAAAGACATTCAGGAGCATCAAATTAAAAAATTGAGGAGGTAATATTTTTTGTTTTTTTTTTAATTTCATTTTAAAATTTTACAATTTTTACAATTTTTTTTTTTTATTCTAAAATAAAAAAGCTGCCAAAGATAATAATTAACGCTGATAAAAAAAATTACCTCATAATTTTAAAGTATGGACCATTTGCTGAAAGACGATAGAGAAATATTCGATTAGTCGCCTAAATATAAACGTTTTTCATAATGTCAAAAGTAACATAATTAATGCATTTACAAAAACGCAGTTTTAGGCAGATGGGAAAAAAATTATAAAAGCAAATGGAGAGGATTTTTAAAATGAAAAAGCAGTTTGATTAAGAATATATTATTTCAAAGCATAAAAAAAAATTGAGGAGGTAATATTTTTTGTTTTTTTTTTATTTTTTTATTCAAAGTCGAGGAAAATTTTTTTATCATCGACATTTTTTGTGAATATTTGAAAATTCATATAAATTTAACAGTGAACGCTATTTACAACTAAGTTATTTTTTCTGATAGAGAAAATCATTATCTATGTAACGATGTATCATTCGTGTATGTAGGTTAACAGTTAAATGAGAAAGAGCGTTTTGTATGAGGTGTGTTCATTGAGAAATAAAGGACCTATTTTTTGCTCAACTTTGGGCACCCTGTACGGCTAAACGAAAAGAGACTCAAAAATTTTTATATAAGCTTTTTTATTACAATTTGATGTATCTGTCGATCTCTATTTAAAAAAATGGTTTTACTCATACTTTAATTTTGAATTTATTTTTGGCCGCAATCACCCATTGTGCGCCAGTTCGAACAAACACCAAAAAAAATTTCTAATTACTCAAAATCCAATTATTGGGTTTTTAAAAATAGAAGCTCGGCCATAAAACTCGCCAGAGATATAAAAGCGTCAGTGTATAATATTATTATTGTCATATGGCTCCGTTATTCAAATTGCTTGGCCACACTTGCATTAGCAGATGTCGCGCCTTGAAAGCTTGTTTTTGGAAAAACAGTTAGAAAACTACTGAGGACTGGAATTAACAAAAAATTTACGGAATTTTCATGTTTTCATTGTTTGACAAACACATGTTGCTACTCGGTGCTTTTCTATGCATTTTCTAGTTGCTACTATTGTTGTGTTTGGTGTTTAATGCTGTTTTGTTATTTCGGCTGTATTAAGTATTGAGTACACACGAATTTAGGCATCAGCGTCTATATATGTTTGCTGTGTTGCCAGCGAAAAAACGTGATCACTTTAGAATTTCTTTCAACCGTTAAATTTCTGCTTTACATCCTGCTTTTTTTTCGCCGAGTTCTTTTGCCATCATTCGCTGTTGTTATTGTGTTTAAAGCTTCTTTTTTGCTTTTTCAAATACTCTTTTAACGGTTTTTTTTCCTTTTTTTTTGTTTTTTTATTTGTTTCCTTTTTTGTTTTTTTTTTGTTTTTTGTATCTAAAACAGCGAGTTTGTTGCAGCAACAGCAGTAACAGCTGTTTGCTCGCTTTTCGCCGCGCCAATTTACCTACATACATACATATACGCACACACAAAGCCAATAAATTTTAGATAGTGTTGGTTAACAACTCGAAAACGTTGGAAAATTAATATCTTTTTCAAGTTTCAACTTCGTTTATGCATGTAGTGAAAAAGGTTGTTCTTCGATTTGAAAACTAAGTCCTTTACTAGCGAAAGGAGAACGAAAAAGGGATACTGTAGATGGCACGTCGCCGAAACCGGTTTATAATCAAACCAAATTTGGCAAGCGATGACGGAAATTCCTGCCACAAAATATAGCAAAAGAAAACCTTAGCTATCCAATAGATCTTTGCGCGTTGGCGAGTGCGAATATCGATGGAGATTTAATGATGAGTTGTACGAGCTTTACGCAGAGATGGGCATTGTTCAGTGAATAAAAATCCAACGGCTGCGTTGGGCAGTTCATGTCATAAAAACGGACGAAGGTGCTCCGGCTATGAAATCATTTCTATCGAAATACGCTAAATACATCAGAAAAGGGAGACCGTGATTGCGCTGGGAAGATCGGTTGAAGAGCGTTTCGGCATCCCTAGGTATTTCCAAGAAGAAGAAGAAGAAGAAGAAGAAGAAGAAGATGATGATGATGATGATGATGATGATGATGATGATGATGATGATGATGATGATGATGATGATGATGTTGATGATAATGATGATGATGATGATGATGATGATGATGATGATGATGATGATGATGATGATGATGATGATGATGATGATGATGATGATGATGATGATGATGATGATGATGATGATGATGATGATGATGATGATGATAATGATGATGATGATGATGATGATGATGATGATGATGATGATGATGATGATGATGATGATGATGATAATGATAATGATAATGATAATGATAATGATAATGATAATGATAATGATAATGATAATGATAATGATAATGATAATGATAATGATAATGATAATGATAATGATGATGATGATGTTGACGATGATGGTGATGATAATGATGATGATGATGATGAGATGATGATGATGAGATGATGATGATGATGATGATGGTGATGATGAAGAAGAAGAAGAAAAATAAGAATAGGAGGATGAAGAAGAGGAAAAAAATAAGAAGAATGAGAAAAAGAAAAAGTAAAAGAAAAATAAAAATAAAAATAAAAATAAAAACAAAAAGAACAAGAACAAGAAGAGGTATTATATGTACATATCGTCGCTCCGGAAGAAGAAAGACGCATGCCAGTAATTTGTCGACGAAAAAAGGCGCATTAAAAATATGTCCGGGAAAAAGGACGCTTTACAAAACATGTCGATGAAGATAGACGCATTAAAAAATATTTCGACGAAGAAAGACGCATTAGCATTATTAACTGCGAAGAAAGACGCATTAGCATTAATATTGACAAA
This sequence comes from Urophora cardui, assembly GCA_960531455.1. Lineage (NCBI taxonomy): Eukaryota > Metazoa > Arthropoda > Insecta > Diptera > Tephritidae > Urophora > Urophora cardui. The sequence continues at coordinate 19,120,963 of OY482674.1, forward strand.
GAAAAAAAAATCGAATACGTCTTTCTTTCCTAAAAAATATTTAAATGCGTCTTTCTTTATAGTAAAAAAAAATAAAGCGTCTTTCTTCGTTAGCAAAAAAAATAAAGAGTCTTTCTTTCGAAAAAAATTTTTAATACGTTTTTTTTTTTGAAAGAAAAAAAGTTTGCGTCTTTCTTCCTCAACAAAACAGTTTGCGTCTTTTTTCTTCTATAGCGACGATATGTGATAGACCAGGCATATAAGATAGATAAATAGTCCAAAACTATTTGTAAATCATACGATCTGAAGCTTACTAAATGGCTGAAATACCTGAGGTATGAGTAGGTAGTCTTTTGGCGGTTCAAATTGGGTCTACTTCGTTATTGATAATGGATGCAGGGGATGCGAATTGCTTAAAGAGGCGAGCACATGCTCGCGTCCTGCAGTTTCTAGGCTATGGCTTTGCCTACTAGGGGCAGTTTTATTCAATGATCTCGAATTAGTAAGCAAAATATGTCAAAAATACGCTCGGTATTTGCCAAAGTGGCGACATTGTTTTTCAATTTTGTTGTAAGCATTTAATATAAGTGAGCTCACGTTTGCGAGCACTTCTATTAACGGACTTATTTTGTCTATGTGAGGCTATCACTGGCCAGCCAGAGTGCAATCTGGCCTTTACTGCTTGGCAAAAATCTATTCTTATAGCTATTTTAAGTCTTGCGCCAATGTGCCGTTCATTCATTTCAAATCAATCTTTGTGATTAGTTGTCACTGCACTTTTTCAGTTAATAAACTTTCAAGCCTTAATCATTCCATTCTTGTTCACCTTTGATCTTTGAGGAACTTTTTCTTTGCTTTTGGTCGTTTTTAGTCTATTTTTTGTTGTTTTTTTTTTTTTATCAAGTAAGTGTGTCGCTATTGTCTTGATTTTTGAAGGATATCTCTACCAAATGTCGTTTTCTGTTGTTGTTTTTTTTTTGCATTTTATCGCTCAAAGCTCGCCAACTCCTACTGAATTTATCGCTGACATAAAAATGCAAATGAATGCCGATAATTCACAAGCGATAAGTTTTTGTCAATGCTTGTTTCAGCTACTGTTTAGCGCTGCTGTCACAGTTACTTACTTGCATACATAGATTGTTGTGTTTTTTTAAGCATGCTTTGCTTTTATTTTCAAGCTTTTTTCTATTTTTTCGCATCTTTTCCAATTTCTTAAGCTTTATAGTCTTCTTTTTCAAAGCAAAACAATACATTCGCTGTGATTTTGCTAGCTTCCGCTTGATCTGCGGCACAGTGGTTGCATTGCATTAAAAAAGCATTGGCCAGAGGCACTTGTTTGATTGCTATGACATGAACGATTCTTACAAAGAAAAAAATGTACTTCTTAATTCATTTGCATGGTTGCAAGCCACTGTGTGACACCTCGCAGGATTTCGACCAACAAGAAAAAAACAAAAATATAACAAAGTAAAGCAAAAAAGCGCAACACAAAGTAAAAAATAACAACACAATGCTTAGACAAGTCAAAGCAGTTACAGCTACATAACCACAAAAACAACAAAGGGAAAGGCACCAAAGACAAAAGCATTCGAATACATACTATTTGCATCATTGAAACAAGGCGGCGCAGTTGAGCCATTGAAGCATTGAAGTATGATCACGACTTTCAAGTTGAGACATTTGATGGCTACTTTTCGCTATTCTCATTGGCGTTTTTTGTTTCTCTTTTTTTAATTTTAACCTTTAGTTTTTCTTTATTTTTCATTAATACATTTCTTCATCATTTTCAATTGATTTTTTGGTGTTTGTGCAAACACAGTTGCCATAAACATTGGCTAGACATGCAACATCAATATGTAAAAATGTGTGTAAGTACTTTGTAAAAAGAAAGGTTTGCCTGATTGACGAAGAAAAAAATTTCTATAACAGCGCTTGCTATAACTTAAAAATCATTCACACGGAAAGGTTGTTATATGCCGAAATTACTAGGTTTTTTTGCTCCTTACACAGGGCTATATCTGTGGTCATAGTGATATATTTCGCGATAAAAAATCTGCATTACAACTTTTTTGCGGCCGATTTTTAGTTGATCGTTGTTGTTGTTGTTTTTGTTTTTGTTGTTGTAGCCAGAAAGATACTCCTCAAAGAGTTTGAGAGTGTACTTAGGGGAAAAGAATTCCTTTTAAGGATGAATCCATTACGCTGGATACATACATATACATGGCTATGTAGTCCCTTCTGACACTATTCCGATTGTGCGGCGAATGATTTTTTGGTCACCAACCTTCTAAGCTAGTAGATTTGAGTCGCCTATTATAAAAAGCATTCCTTACCTCGGGTATATTGCTAGTCGCCTAACTGGTGGGTTTTAGTTGGTCGTCGTAATCGTCATTATTTAACTAGCCCTCTTCTTCTTCCCACCACGCGCCACGTCTACTCCCTCTGCCTAGCTCTTAACTGTTCTCCAGCAAACGTGTCAGAGAAAGTATCCTGTTTACCATAGAACACTTATCCTTCCCATTATATTTATATTTTACTAGCTGTACCCAGCCAAGCTTTGCTTTGGCCCACTTCCTAGTATAGGTACTTGAAGCGGAAAACGGCACACTTTAAAATATGTTGGAAGTCTCTAGAAACCGAAATTACCTCGGGCTGCAGAGCTCAGCTCAATTCAGATAAGTTAAAAAAAAGTGAAGGAAAAAATTGATATTTTCAAAAGTTTGCCCTCTTCATGTTCTTATCCCATTTTTCTTCGTATTAGTCTCCAACTCCCTTTCACTCTCCTTTTCTCTTTCTCTTTCTCTTTCTCTTTCCCTTTCCCTTTCTCTTTCTCTTTCTCTTTCCATTTATCTTTCCTTTCATTTCCGTTTTCTTATTCCTTTCCCGTCACATTTCCGCTTCTCTTTCTCTATCGCTCTTTCTTACCTCTTCTTTTCTGTCTTTCTCCCCCCTCTTATTCCTTATCTAATTCCCTGTCTTACTGTCTCTCTCCCCATCCTCTTCATTCCATTTTTATTATATTCTCCCACTCCTTTCCCGTCCCTTTGCCTTTCCCAGTCTCATTACTCTTCTCCTTTCCCTAGGAAACTGGGTTTAGCATAACATACCCTGCATTCCACTTCTCATTTCATACCGTCATTGCTTAAAAACATTCCGTGGCATCCGAATCGTCTCTATTACCCATAATTGGGCATCGTGACTAAGAATCACTATGAAAATTTCTATATAGCAGACCCGGTCAACACATTTCCTTTTATATCAGCAGGGCCGTGCGCACGGGGGGGGGGGGGGGGGGTTTTGAGGGTTAAACCCCCCCCCCCCCCCATGACCAAATCTAAGTTGCAATGATTTTGCAAAAATTTTCAAAATACAGTTTATAAATTTTATAATTATAATTTTACGGAAGAAGAATTGGTAAAAGTTGCAAAAAATAAGGTTGGCCAATACATAGGTTCGGCACTTTGAATTGCACTTGGAGCTTTCCGAAATTACAAAATTGTGTAGCATATGTTCGTTTGGCATTTTTAAAAAAATTGTGCTGATAACAAAAAATGTTCATTTTGTGAAAACAGTGAGCAGTTTCAATTAACAAGTACTGTAAACAGTACACGGAAAGAAATTTGTATACTTGAATCAAGAAAAATGCTTTCTTGAACTCAATTTAGAAAATTTTTTGGGGAAATAAGAAAAATTGACTTAATTATTACTGGAAATAAGAAATTAAGTTTTCCAAAAATGAGACAATTATTTTCTTATTCAAGAACACTAATATAGAAAAAAAATGTTGAAAAAAAATGTTTAAATAAATAAGGGCCGATTTCATAATCAAATTAAAAGTTCCTTTAAATTCTAAAGGAGCCTTTAATTTTCTGATCGATTTCATAAAGTCTTTTTGAAGATAAAAGTTCATTTAAAATTAAATACCCAAAAACGGGCATTTAAGTTAGTTAAAGGTTCCTTTTGCCAGAAAAAATTTCATTTCTGTAATGTGTCAAAATCAAATATCAAAAATTTATTAAAATTTTTGAACCGATTTTGTTTGTTGTTTTGTTTGTTGAGTCGTATAATGCAATATTCATCTTCTTCTCTTTTGTGAGGTTGGATGACCGCTTCCTATATTTTCTGCACTGGGTTTCCAAATTATGCTTCTTTGTTCTTTTTCTTTTTTTTCAAAAAAAAAAAAAATAAAAAAGCCATAATCAAAAAATTTATTTATTTTCAGAAAAAAATAAAAGTCAAATTTCAATATTTTTAAATTTATGAAAAATATTTGACGTTAAAGGAGCCTTTTAATATTATATTATTATGAAATCACTCCCACTTTAAAGAACTTTTAAATGGCTCTTTAACTAAAAGGCTCCTTTAAGGAAAGGAGCTTTAAGAATTTCATTATGAAATCGGCCCTAAGAACATCTTTTCTTAAATTTACTTAAATTTCTTTGCTAATATGAAGAAGAATTTAAGAAAATTGTGTTTCGACGAATTGGAACAACAAAATACAGCGAAAAAAAAATGTAAAATGAATAAGAAAACGTTTTCTTGAGCGAAGTAAAATTTTTCTTGCTGAATTTGCATTTCCAAAGTTACATGTATTTTTTTTCATTTACCATCCGCTTTGCATATTTCTGAATATTTTTGCAATTCTCAGATTGTTAGTGAAGCATTTGGTATAAGGAGTTCACTATTTGCATCTTCATTTATATTAAATAAAATGTTGTCATTTCAATAAACAAGTCCTAGGAAAATACTAGTTGGCTAATTATGGTTTTCTAATCCCTCATGATTAGTTTTCATTTTACTTATTTTTTACGTTTTTAATATTTTTAGAAAATATTTGCTTTATTTAATATTTAATATTTTCTTATGCCTCAGACACACATGTGGTATGAATATTAGAATATCAATATTATGATTTGGCTATGCTATGAAAATTTTCAATTAAACTACAATATGAGGGTGACACATATGTGGTATAGATCGAAATATTATTACTATACTACGATGTGTGTCTCTCGCATTACTTACTTAAGCTCGTATAAGAAAAGTTTTACTTGCAACAAAAAAATAATTTCTTTTTGGTTGCTTGTTTTTCCGACAGGGTAGGAATATGATGTATTGTGGAACGATTTTCCGTCATCCCTTGTCAAGTTTGGTTTGGAGACAAACCGGTTTCGGCTAATATGCGCCATCTTCAGTGTCAGAACGAAAGAAGACACTGAAGATGGCGCATATTAGCCGAAACCGGTTTGTCTCCAAACCAAACTTGACAAGGGATGACGAAAATCGTTCCACAATACATAATAATTTCTTAATTTATTTCAAAAAACAAGAAAAAAACACTTACCCTAAGTAAATTATTTCTTATTTATTTAAAATCCAATTTTACTTGAAGCAAGAAAATGTTTTCTTATTTATTTAAAATCCAATTTTCTTGGATTTTCTTGATATTAAGAAATTATTTTCTAAGTTCAAAATCAAGTCTAATTTTTCTTTCCGTGTACTATTCAGGACCTGGTTAACTAGGTTTTGATGAATCAGAATGAGTTTCAGAAAAGTTAAAGAACATTTAAATTTATGGTGTATGGGTCTGGATATCTGTTTCAGCAAATATGTTTATCTTAGCGAAAAATGTATGCGAATGCAAACCAAAATTAAAAACCCCCCCAAGGCTAATTCCTGCGCACGGCCCTGTATATCAGTATTGCTCAGAAGCATCACGGGCTCATCCGGGTCCACTTATTGACCCACATCTGGGAACTTGACCTAGGAAACATAATGGGTACGCTATCTGAAGACTTTACCAAGAAATCGTAATGGGTACGGCTCTACATGAGAGTCCGCTCAACACTTTTCATTTGGTACCAATATCCCTAAGATATATCCCGGTGTTATCCGGGTCCACATATTGACCCGTATCATCCCACATAGTAATCGCCATGCGCCGTGATTAAATAACAATATCGATGAGAAATTATCCGGGGCCATCCGAATCCACATTTGTGACCCACATCTGGGCCCTGACCTAGGAATCATAATGAGTTCATCTCTATGAAAAAACCCTACCTTTCAGCTGACACCAATATCTTTGAGAAATTTTCTGGGGAAATCTGGGTCCACGTTCATTTGGTACCAATATCCCTGAGAAATATCCCGGTGCTGACCCACACCTTAGGACCCGACCTAGGAATCGCAATGAGTTCATTTCTATCTAAAATCCCTGCTCAATACCCCTCATTTGATACCAATATCGCTGAGAAAATTTCCGGGGTCATCCGTGCCCACGTTTTGACCCATATCTGGAGACCCGACCTAGGAATCACAATGAGTACTATTCTATGTAAATTCTCTGCTCAACACCTTTCATTTGATACCAATATCGCTCAGAAACATTCGAGGGTCATCCGGGCCTACGTTTGACCCATCTGTGGAGACCCGACCTAGGAATCACAATGAGTACTATTCTATGTAAATTCTGTGCTCAACACCTTTCATTTGATACTAATATCGCTCAGAAACATTCGAAGGTCATTCGGGTCCACGTTTTGACCCATATCTGGAGACCCGACCTAGGAATCACAATGAGTATTATTCTATGTAAATTCTCCGCTCAACACCTTTCATTTGATACTAATATCGCTCAGAAACATTCGAGGGTCATTCGGGTCCACGTTTTGACCCATATCTGGAGACTCGGCCTAGGAATCATAATGAGTACTATTCTATGTAAATTCTCTGCTCAATACCTTTCATTTGATAGCAATATCGCTCAGAAACATTCGAGGGTCATTCGGGTCCACGTTTTGACCCATATCTGGAGACCCGACCTAGGAATCACAATGAGTACTATTCTATGTAAATTCTCTGCTTAATACCTTTCATTTGATACCAATATCGTCCAAAAATATTCAGGGGAAAGCCGGATCCACATTTTGACCTTTTGACCTATATCTCGGGAACCGACTTCCGGATTTGAAAAAAATATGCATATAAACCATCTAGGGCAAGGTACTAAGCTGGTGCGTAAATTTGGTCAAAATCCCTCCACGCGTTTGGGCGAAAGCCGGCGAAAAAGAAATGGGCTTGATTTTTATATATATATAGATTACTTTGACATAGCATATCATTGGCTAAGCTCCTTATAATCCGTATTAACAAAGAATAAATTGCTTAAACACGATTGACGAATATCTCACAGAGAATAGGATATAGAATGCCATGACAATCTCAATCCATAGCAGCGAATCAAAACATTCTGCTCTAAACATTGAAAATAAACTTTACAGGAAGGTCTTACAGAGAAGCAAGTATACTTAGAAGGCCTAGACATTGAAGATGAGTTGCTTTCAGAAAGGATTCTAATATAAAAGATTTTTAAAATGCATTTAAATATTCAAGAATGAAGTCATAAGTTATATGTACCACCCTCTGAGGCCTCTGAGTTAGGCCTTCAGCTTTTTGGTAAGCGAACTGAATTTTTATAAGAGAAGTTCCCTATTTAAATGATTCAAGAATTGCAGAAAAGCCGAATAAATTAAACAAGTAGAAACCTCACTCTTCTCTTCTATTTTTCATTACCCGCAATGAGTCGAGGAAGTGAAACAGTTATAAGGTTTTACTAGAATCAATTTTGCATGGCCAGTAATACGTAGAGGAACCAATATGTACATTCTGTGATATAGAATTCGATTTCGTATTCAAGTAGAACCTTAGAGCATCAGCGCTTTTATATGAGGTAAGGGAGTAAAATAGCCGCAGAAATCGCCTAGGAATATTCTCCAAATTATTTTTTTATTTATCGATCTATTTCTTATAAATACGAAGAACTATAAGAACCAACAAGTTTTGTTATTTATTGGCATTCTTTTTTAACATTAATTTCTTACAAGATAATTATTTTCAGCATTTTCTTAGCAATAAATGCTGATTACAAATCAGGAATTTCTCATAAAAAGTTAGTGAATATACTTGCCTATTTTCTTTCATGCAAAAACGCATCCATACATATCCTAAATACATACCTACATATATACAAACATACATAAACAATTATGCAATTACTTTCTACAATAAAAAAAACCAGAGCTCATTAGCAAAAGATGAAATATCCATAAAACACAAATGTGAAGAGAAAGAAAATGCATAAATCTTGAATAAGTACATACATATGCATTTACATACAAATGTATACATACATATATTTGTATGAATATGTGGGACTGTACACATGAACAGTTGCTAATTACCTCAAACAATTATGCTAAATTGTTAAATGATAAAAAAAGCTAAGTTGAAATTTGATGACAAGTGCTACAGTCATTAGCTGCACAATTAACATATTGTACGAATGAGTCAAAAGAACAAAAGCAAAAGCAACAACAACAACAAACACACAAAAACAAAAGTAAAAGCACTAACAAAAGCAACAACAAAAGCAAAAAATAAAGCAAAAAAGCAAATGTTTAAAAAAGCACAAACCATTAATACAAATTGCCAAAACAAAACAAGGAACAAACAAACGAGCGAATGAATGAAGAGCGAAACTAACAAACGAATGAACGAGTGCAGAGCGAGTTGAACGAACGAACCAACAGGACTGCCATTTTAAAACCTGAAGCAGTTCAATTTGCCTGTTAAATACAAAATAGGAAATACACGTTTAGAAATTGTAATTTTTGCGCAATTTTGCAACAAAGTAGCTAGCAAAAAAGGTGCATACATACAAACAAACAAGTCCATCATGATCGAATAAGCAAGGCTGGGTTAAGGCAACAGCTAATTATCATGCTTTTTGTTTGCAGTATTGAAATATTAATGTATTTCAAAAATAGCTTAAAAGAGTACAAAACATAAATACAAATCGCCGAAAAGCAACGAGTAAACAAACGAGCGAATGAATTAAACAAAAATGAATGAACGAGTGCGAGGCGAGTTGGATGAATGAGTTCAAAGCCATTTGGACGAACAGGGCTGCCATTTTAAAAGCTGTAGCAGAAAAATTTGCTTGTTAAATTAAAAAAAAATTAAATAAAGTATTTATTTAAAAAATAGCTTAGAATATTGTTCGTAGAAATTAAAATTATGGAGTCTCTTTTAATTGTGACTCATATGGAAAGGTCTGGGATACCTTAAAAATTAATACATCATGGTTAGTTTAAACCTTACCATTTTTTTTTTGGACTTTTATTCAGTTTTCTAAAGTTTCCCTTTTTTAAAATAATTTGGGGAATTTTGAAAATTAGCTTCATTATGTGAAATTTAGCATTTTGATACAGCTAAAATAACCCTTTTAGAAAACTTTAATGTGTGGTAATTTTTTCCACTTTCGTCAGTATAACTCATTTCGGCCTATAGGCAAAAAATTTCTGTTTATTTTGGAAAAATTTCCTTTTTTGCATGTGAAATTTTGGCATAGTGCAGCTTGAGGGAAACGATTTCATCCAATTTTAAAAATTTTCGCTTTTGGTAAATTTTAAATTGAGTTAATTTTTTTTCACTTTTGACTCGCTTAGACTTTTAGGCGAACGATTTTAGCTAATTTTAGAAAAACTACCCGCTTTATTTGATTACAAGAAAAATTCCCTTTTTGGGAAATTTCAATTTGAAATAATTTTACTCACTTTTGACTCGCTTAGACTTTTAGGCAAATCAATTTAGCTGATTTTACAAAAATTACCCGTTTTATTTGATTTCAGAAAAAAATACCTTTTTGGCAAATTTTTTAATTTAGTATAATTGCGTGTAATTTACCATATTTTTACCAACTGTTCCGCTCTATATCGTTTAGACCCTGTTTTGGGCCAGTTATAAACCTTCTAGTGTGAGACTATCGCTTTGCAGTACTGTTCCGTATGTTCGGTACGAAAGACTTAAGCAACGAACTTGCTTTGGATTTCCAACTAAAACCAAAATGTGTTTTATTTCGTGTTCTACTGCATTAATTTAAAAACTTTTTTCACAAAATATTTAAGATTTTTGGCGACCTTTAATATGCTGGCATTAAGAAGGTACATTCGGGTGATAGCAACTGTGTTGTGGGTCGTAATTACACCAATAGTAATGAGCTTCCTCAATAAAAATGTATCTCTCGCGAAAAAAACATTGATGTATCCAACTTAAAAAGCTAATAAACCTGGAAATGCTTGCAAATTTGGTGGAATTTTGGAGCAAATTGCTGACTAGGCGCCTAAAGTTAGGCCTTGGTTTTTCATGATGTGCTCGAAATAACTGAAAATTGGACAAAAAATTAAATTCTTTACAATTTCTAATTTCCTGCCTACAGTGATTACACTCAGGGAAAAAAATTTTAAAAAACATAAGAAACGTGCTTAAAATGATCAAAAAACGTATTTAAAAGTGATGTAAATACCAAAATTTTTATTTAAAAAATGTTCATTGTAAAATTTTTAAATCAAGAAGAAACATTTTAAATTTTAAATTGTTTATTTTTATTTTAAGCACTATTGGAAAAAAAACGCTGCAGTGTTCTCTATATGATTTCCTCTTCCGGATTCGAAATTGTATCCAACGGCATTCTCTTCATTTTCTCTCAATGCGAGTCTTAACTACAAAAATATAGCCTCTGCTTGTTCTCCTCGTCTTTTCTACTTCGCCTTAATTGTTTGATATCTTTATTTCTTATTCTCCTTTTTCTTCTTTATTTTATTTTTGATTTTAAAACGCTGTTTTTCCCTGAGTGTAGAACGGGAAGGATTTTTGAGATCAAAATTTTAATTTTTGCAAATCATTAGTTGTTGCTATGGCAACTACGTTAAATGTGTTTGATTGCTTACTGTCAGTTGATTGCGACGTTCAACACGAAAACTTACACCAGCAAAATATGTCGATGGAAATGTTGTTATTACCGATTTCTTGCCAAAACCTTGTGCATTATTCAATCATGACAAATGCGTTGCGCTGCAACTTTTAAAGAGGTAGAGAGCGAAGGGAAATGTCAATAACTCATGAGTGAGTCAAAAAGTTGTGCTGGGCAGGCGAGTGTATGCGCACTTTTTGTGCATTTTTTTTTTTTTTGGAAATCACCTTTGATCTTTAAATGGTAATACCTTTTCTTATGCATTTCCTTTTTGTCTGCTTTAACATTTCACAAGCTTGTGCTTCTTTCTACTTTCTTTCCTAAAGGAGCACAAAGAAAGTAAGTAAGTAATCTTTTGCGCAACTGTTGACCTGCGTAGGAAAGCAAAGTGAGTAATCTTCGATATTTATTATCATATGCTACACACGTTCATACATGTTGATGTACATATGTATATGCATAATATTACGCTTATAATTCTTATGAAAATGTATGAACTAATATGTTTCACTGCTTGTTTGCTTTAAAACAAAACACAAAAAAGCAATAAGAACAAATGATTTAATGCCTTCATCGTTGGCGAATTGGGGGCAAAAATCCAACCACAACCAAACAGCAGACAACCAATGAACAAATGACAAAACACCGACAAAGTGCCAGGCAATGAATTGCACTGCAACAAAAAACAACAACACAACATTCAACAGGTTCAAATCTCAGCCAAAAGTGTTGTTATTGCTTACTGTTGTTCTTTTTTTTGCTGCTTTATTTTGCTTTTTTTTGTTCTTTATCATGCATTGAGTGACATGTTAATTAGTCGCGAACATGACAGCAGTTTCATTTTGTTGTTGGATTGTTTTATTCCGGGTGTACACGTTCGTAGATGTACATACATACGTGTGTTCATTTGTGCTTTTAAAAGAGATATTAGCGCAAACGAATTAATTTGCATACATAAAAACATACATACATACATATCTACCAGTGGCGGACCTAGCATAAATTGCCTGGGCAAGCCTATGTGTGAATTCAATTCAATTCAATTTATTAAGTCTATGATTATAAAAAATCTTACAGACTAGATCAGTGCAGTTACAAAATTTGCATTTGATACAAATTAATACTTATAAGTATATGTGAAACAATTTTTGTTTTTTTTTTCACATAATAAATTTTACTCAGTAGGGAGTTCCAAAAGAAAAAAAAACAAAAAAAAAATGCAAATTATAATTATATACATATACCCATTGATATTTGGGCCGGAAAGGACCCAGGCAAATGTATTTATGCGATTTTTAATGAACTTCATTGAATATAAAACCTAATTGAATATACCCAGGAAGGGGCAATTGTGCCATAAAGGGCACTTGGGCCAGAAAGGACCCAGTCCAAGGAGGAACTTTGCGATACTTAACGAAAAATATACTAATTTGATACATAGTATGACTCAATGCATGACTTAAACTGAGACCTCGTCATTGAGAAATCTAGATCAATATTTCTAGACAGACGATTAAACTCTTGTAGTCCTCTCACGATGGGGGCAAGACTGAAATAGTTCGATCGTAGAACCTGAATATGGAACGTGTTATGGAACCGAAGGACTCTATTGGGGATATTGAAATTAATCTGCTCAAGCAACACAGGACAGTCAATGGAACCAGAGACAATGTCATAGATAAACATCAAATTTTGAACGAACCGTCTCGATTCAAGAGACGTCAAGTTGATGAGCATGCATCTAGAGCTGTAAGACGGAAATGGATCTTCAAAATGAAGTGGTTGAAGGGCAAACCGTGAAAATTTTCTCTGTACCCTTTCAATTCTAAGAGAGTGTGAAGAATACAGCGGGTTCCAAATGACTGAGCCATACTCCAGTTTAGAACGTACAAGGGAATTATACAATATCTTTCTTGTGTATGGGTCTTTGAAGTCTTTGGCATAGCGGCGTATATACGCAAGATTCGAGTAGGCCTTAGGAATGATAAAACTGATATGATTAGTGAACACAAAGGAGGAGTCATAAATAACACCAAGGTCACGAAGCTCTTTGACTGAGGTGAGAGAAACATTTGAAATGAAATAAGTTGAAGAATATGTATTTAAGGTTTTAAAGAACGTCATGTGGCAACATTTACCAATATTGAGTCGAAGATTATTTTGATTCGCCCAGGCATTAAGTGCATTTAAATCCTCCTGTAAGGCCAACATGTCAGAGGCACCAGTGATTTTTCGAAACAATTTCAAATCATCCGCATACAGCAAATAACACTGGATCACAAATGAAATTTTTTGTCTGTACTTTGGACGTGACCATCCTATCTATATGTAAAATCGGTCGCTGATTCCGAAAATCGGGCTCATTTTTAATTCTATGGGAAGGTTTTTGAGATATCGGCAATTTACCGTTATTTGGCCACTGGCTCCACTTAATCCTGTATACCTTTTTAACGCAGTGAGCTATCTTCCTTGGAGTGACACTCAACGAAAGAAAATTAAATTTCCTTTTCATCGCTGCTATAACATTTTTCTGTAACTCTTATAGTTTCTGAAATATTGACGATTCAATTTGAATTTTTTCGATTTTTTACGATTTTTTTAAGAAAAAATTGAATTTGTCAGGCAATATCTTTTAAACCAATGTCTTCACCTTCGGTTTTACTCCTTTACATGAAGCTCCATTCTATTGGGAAAAATATAAGCTATCAACGAAGAAAATCCATGGTAAAATGGAAAAGTTATAGGCGATCAAGTAAATACATCCAACTCGCGCAATGCCTCTGCACGGGTATATTCTATGCATGTTATACCCGTAAATGGGCTTTTATCTACTGCGCTGCCAATGTGCTGCTACTGCAGATGTGTAGGTATTGGTATAACATGCATAGAATATACCCGTGCAGAGGCATTGCGCGACTTGGATGTATTTACTTGATCGCCTATAACTTTTCTATTTTACCATGGATTTTCTTCGTTGATAGCTTATCTTTTTCCCAATAGAATGGAGCTTCACATAAAGGAGTAAAACCGAAGGTGAAGACATTGGTTTAAAAGATATTGCCTGACAAAGTCAATTTTTTCTTCAAAAAATCGTAAAAAATCGAAAAAATTCAAATTGAATCGTCAATATTTCAGAAACTATAAGAGTTACAGAAAAATGTTGTAGCAGGGATGAAAAGGATATTTAATTTTCTTTCGTTGAGTGTCACTCCAAGGAAGATAGCTCACTGCGTTAAAGAGGTATACAGGATTAAGTGGAGCCATTGGCCAAATAACGGTAAATTGCCGATATCTCAAAAACCTTCCCATAGAATTAAAAATGAGCCCGATTTTCGGAATCAGCGACCGATTTTACATATAAATAGGATGGTCGCGTTCAGAGTATTTTTTGGCTGTAGAGCAGTGTAATTTGAGTGTTTGAAGCAAGAACCAACGTCATTTATAAAAATAATGAAAAGAAAAGGACCAAGAATGCTACCCTGCGGCACGCCATAAGTGGCCACAAATGAGTACGATTTAGTTTTCTCGATCTCTACATATGTAGTTCTATTTGAAAGACATGATTTAAGCCACCACAGAAAACTAGAGTGGAAGCCAATATGTTCAAGTTTCCACACAAGGATTTTGTGAGAGACTCTGTCAAATGCCTTTGAGAAGTCTGTGTAAATGGTGTCTACTTGACAACCACTCATAAACGCAGAAACACAATATTGGGAAAAGACAGCTAGATTTGTAACGGTAGACCGCCCACTTACGAAACCATGCTGACAAGGATCAATCAGTCTTTTTATAGCAACGTCTAGTTTTTCAAACAGTTTAGAGCAGGTGGACAGCTTTGATATAGGCCTATAGTTTGTTACCTCATTTTTGTTACCAGATTTCAAGATTGGAGTGATCGACGCTATCTTCCAACGGTCTATAAAAGTGCCAGTAGAGAGCGAGATGTTGAAAATATGGCATAATGGTAAGGAAATAGAATGACTACACTACGGAGGAGGACAGTCCGTCGATATCCTGTTTCCATGAAGATTGTAATGAAGAAATACCATTGATGATAAATAGTTCAGAGACAGTCAAAGAGCCAAAATCTAGTGTCTTGGAGGGACCAGAGTCAAAAGGGTTACTCAAAGGATCTGGATCAACAACAAAATTAGATTTGAATAAATCTGCAAAAAGGTTCACCGAATCGGCCAGGCCTTCTGCGCGGATGCCATTAAATTTCATACAGGTAGGAATATTAGAGAACCCTCTTTTCGAGCGGACGAAATTCCAGAAGAATTTAGGATTTTCTTTGAGCTCTTCTTCATACCGAGATATGTACTTATTATATAAAAATTTATCGAGAATTTTGAACTGTAGCATCAAAGATTTGTATTTATTCCTGAAGGAGATATCATTAGTTCTTCTGTATAATTTGTAAAATTTATTTCTCTGATTTTTTAGCTTTTTTAACTTTTTGGTACACCAGGGCAATTTATGCGTTTTAGGCGGAAGGCAGGGTACATAGCTACTAAAGCAATCAGACAACTTCAAAAGGAAGATATCAAAGCATTCAGAAACTGCCTTACCATAGAAAATTTGACTCCAATCAATTTCTGATAAAACGCAGTTAAGAACCTCAAAATTAACTTCCTTAAAGTTATAAGAGCTGACATTCTGATGCGTTATATCCATGAGCATTGGATCATGAAAGTATATATGATTATTTATTTTAGGTATGTGAAGATATTTAATTTAGAAACAAACGGAGCGCAAAGAAAACACGTCTTATCTCAACGAAAAACTCTCTCGATGAAGCATAACCATTAGCCATTTATGTAATTTCCTTTGCTGTATTATTTAAAAGTCTGATTGCGTTCCGTCATTGACTTTGATTTAGAGTTCTCGATTTCTTTTTAACATTTTCGAGTGGCCCGAAATGCTTTTCAATGCTCGAACGCTCGTTTGTTTGTTTATTACGCGTATGTTTGCACGGGCAATTGAACAGTTCGGGTATTTGAAGAACGTTTTTTCTTGTTTATTTTTTTTCTGTTTTTTTTTCATATGTATTTTTTATTTTTATTTTCCTGATACACATTTTTTTGTTTGTATACTCAGAGAAAAGGAATCAAAAATAAAATTAAAATTAAATTTTTTAAATTAAAATGTATTTAGGATTTAAAAAGAAACATGTTTAAATTAAAAATTTAAATTAATGGAATAATAACGAAAGTTATTCCTTCAAAATCTCATAGTGCTTAAAATAAAAATAAACATTTTTAAATTAAAATTGTTTTTTTCTTGATTTTGCAATTTTACTCTGAACATTTTTAAAATAAAAAATTTCGTATTTACATAATTCTTAAATATAAAAACGTGCGCTGGGGAAATCTTACACGAAAGCGCAGAGGTATTTTTAGTTTCCTTATACCGACGGAAATTTCAGCAGTAGCTAGTGTATTTGTCTAATACCTAAAAAATGGGTGCTTTAGTGTTTGAAAAACTGAGGTCCAATTTGATTTCCACCGCTTTTTAAAATTATCTTGATATTGTGCCAATAGTCGCCAAAAATCACAATCAACACTTTTATAATCTGGTATTTGATATTTATGTTTGCATGCACATGCAGATGTAAGAAACTATGCGCATAAGAATGTACCTACATGCAAACGAAAATCCAATCAAATATGCATATGGCTGTGAATACTGAACTTTTGAATGCCGAAGTCGGCTTAATATTCCCATACAAATTTGATGTGAAAAAAAAAAAGTGCTTTGCTAGTTTTTTTTCAATTTAAGTGTGAAAACAAGCAATTGGTTTCTCCTTAACGAAAGCGAGAAAACAAGCTATGTTATTCTGTTTTGAAAGCCACGTAAAAGGTAATGTGTGGAAACGTTGAAGCATGCTCACTGGGCTGTGATTGGCTGTACAAACAAAATACACATTGTGAGGTGGATTGGTGGTGTATTTGCGCTATTTTCTTAGCAGGCTTTTAGGCGCATGTTACAGTGCACATAGGTAGATTTTCATGTTTTATGCGGCCAAAATTGAATTTTGTGAAGTTGTTACAATTACAGAAAAAAACATACCCACATATTGGAAATAGACTGGGGAACAATAATTCATCGCTTTTTTCCCGACCCCATACTCTGCACTAGCTCCCAGATGGTCGAAACTTAGCATATCTAAAGTTAATATTTTATTTTTTTTTTACATATTTTTAAGTGCTATTTTCAACGAGAATATTTATTATTTAAAGCATTTCATTTAAGTAATCGTAATGGATCCTAAATCTTCAAGTAATTATTAACACTTTTCAATAATATCCTTGATTTCCAATAATTCTGAGTTTATAGTTTTAAGCTTTTAAAGTTGGGATATTGTAAAAAAAATTTTCACTCTTTTTTGTGTTCAAAATTGATTTTGTTATGTTGCTCTGTCAGACTCAGTCAAATTAACCCTCGGACATGAAATCTAGTACAATTAATATTTTTCCGGCAAAAAATTACGTCGCACAAAGCCGCACTTCACTACTAGATACAGGGTTTTTCATATGTACCTACAATAATTTTCTTTTTTGTGTTTTATATTTGATTTTAATGTTTATATTTCTAACGCATATCTTGGTTAATATAGGTGATGCCGAGTAACCGAGATATTTATCACCGATTATTGTTAACTTTTTAGGCAGTATTTTTAGTATTTCCAATTTTTCAAAGTCAAGGAAATACTTATCATAAAAATGGGCTAAGAATTCTAAAGTTACTTTTTTTTAGAAGATTTTTGAGTATGCAATTTTGCAGCTCATTCAATTTTAATACAATAATATGCAATATTCAGGTTTTTGAAAATTTTTATTGGCTTTTCGGAAATTTTAATTGGAACGGTCTCATGTACATATGAAGCAAACACTCTACAGAAAAAAATTTCTAAAATCAACGGAATTTTTCACAGCATTGAGAATTGCAATTCTTACACTAAAATTGGTTGGCTACATAACAGTATACTTAGAAATCTCCTCAAAATCTTCTATAAATTCTGGCCGCGCTTTGAAGTTTTTAATCCACTTTTGAAATTTCTACGATTTTTCGGATTTTTTCCATAGGCTTGGAAATCCTGCTTAAAACGATTTTTATTGAAAAATTGTATATATTTTTAAACGAAAATAAGAAAGTAATATTTTCGACAGAACTCTTTGAAATAAATTTAAAAACTCTGGCGTATGATTTTTTTTTTGAGTCACTGTATGTATTTTTCAATAAAATCGACTTTTAACGCAAATTATTAAAATTTTGCATTAAACAATCAATTTGGAATAGATGTAGACAATAAAATATTTTTGGCCGCATAAAACCTGAAAATCTACCTATGTGCAGTGGTGGCTATATTATTTAGAACTTAAATAGTAAACACTTTTAAAACGTAAAATAACCAGATTTTAAAGAATTTCGTATGAAATGAAAGAAAATGTGTACGCAAGCCGGGCTTCTCGGCTTGTATGAAGCGACCGCCTCTGATATCTACATACGTACATACATACGTACATACTTAGATAAGTAGTATATCCGTAAATAAATTTACTTCAAAATGTTCTTGCAAAGCGCTGCCAAAGTTATATGAACCTATCGTCGTTTAAATTGCAAAAGCGCATATCTGTTTACTAAATGTACGCGGTTTTGCACTTTAAACGACGATGCGCATGTATGTTAGAGTATGTAATTATATTTTGCATAGCTGGAAAAAACTTAGCTCGAAAATATGTACTTGTATGGCAAGGGGGCATATTTATCAAAGGCGTCAACCATAGATAGTAAGCAGGGTTCAGGTCATACATGAATTAGAAGCAGCTAACTCAATTTGGCGCAATTTGAGTTCATCCTTCTGGTGGATTAGCAAGAACTTGAACTTTACTTACCCAAAATGGTAAATTTCACAAAACTGTACTAATTTTCAAAATTTCCCAAAAAGGTAAATTTTTCTAAAATCAACTAATTTGTTTGCTTTACTGTCTAACCGACATAGTAGCGAAATTTAGAAATAAAGGTTCCTCAGCTTAAAATTTCCCAAAAATTTAATTTTTCCCAAAAAGGGATTTTTCTTAAATTATACAAAATCATCTCTCTTATAATTTTGCTAACTCAGAACGTAAATTCCACACAATTTTACTAATTTTCCAAAAAGGGAAATTTTCCAAAAAAGGGATTTTTTCAAATTATTCCAAACGTCTCTCTTATAATTTTACTAACTCAAAAGAGTAAGCTCCACACAATTGCACTAATTTCCAAAATTTCCCAAAAAGGGAATTTTTCCCAGAAAGGAATTTTTTTCAAATTATATAAAATCGCCTCTCTTATAATTTTACTAACTCAAAAGAGTAAATTTGTACCAATTTTCAAATTTTCCCAAAAAGGGAAATTTTCGGAAAAAGGAAATTTTTTTAAATTAATTAAAATCGTCTCTCTTATAATTTTACTAACTCAAAAGAGTAAATTCCACACAACTGTACCAATTTTCAAAATTTCCGAGAAACGGAATTTTTTCAAATCAGATAAAATCGCCTCTGCTATAGCGTTACATACTAACTCAAAAGAGTAAATTCCACACAAATGTAATAATTTCCAAAATTTCCCAAAAAGGGCATTTTTCCGAAAAAAGGATTTTTTTTTTCAAATTATAGAAAATCGTATCTTATAATTTTACTAACTCAAAAGAGTAAATTCAACACAAATGTACTAATTTCCAAAATTTCCCAAAAAGGGAAATTTTCCGAAAAGGGATTTTTTTTTTCAAATTAGATAAAATCGTCTCTCTTATAATTTTACTAACTCAAAAGCGTAAGTTCCACACAATTGTACCAATTTTCAAAATTTCCCAAAAAGGGAAATTTTCCAAAAATTAAATAAAATGATTTGGCTTAAATTTCAGTTAGTCAATATGACAAATTTAATGCAATTTTACTACTTAACAAAATCTCCCAAAAAGGGAAAATTTTTCAAATTGAACAGAAGTACAAAAATAGGTTTTTAGAGATACATGTTTCAGAGAGGGTTCTAGAGTGCTGCAGAGGGGGAGTAATTGCCAACGCATTAAAAGAGACAGTTGAAAGTATTACATTGGGATGGATGGAGAACTAACTCTATCTCTTTTTGAGCTAGTTTCGCGCAATCTTTGAACCAGCGGGATTTGCTGAAAGGTATCTCTATGTAGTCGTTTATATAAAAGCATGTCCACTTTGTGCTTCTTGCAATCACAGGTGCATTTCACCAAAAGGCCAAAGATCCAGTTACCGTTGCAGTTGAGCCGGTGCAACCTTACAGACCTACATACATACATACATACACGCTAAATATTTCTAATTCAATTTTTATTTCGAAATATTTCTTACTTTTCTACCACTGATTGTATGTAGTTAAGCAAAAGGAAGCACAAGGAAGGCACACGAAACAAAGAGAATTAATAAGTGCACAGCGAATGAACTGAATGCGATGGTCACGAAGATGATACACTATCGATTAGCCAATGCAGGAGTGCACAGGTAGAGAATGCGCAGCCGCAGAGTGCGCAGGCGAGGCGAGTGGTGTGGGGGAGAAGGATGCAGTGGTAAAAATACTTACTAACGAATTCAAACAGTCGAAATGCAGAAATAGTTACAATCGAATATTTTTTGTGAATGGCTGCTGAAATGGCGTTGGACGGGCAAACAAACAAGCTAAGCTGCCGGTATGAGTATCAGTAGCATCAGCAACAACAATAACGAAAAAAGTAAAAAGCAATAACAACAGTAGCAATAATAATAACAGGAATAAGAAAAGGAAAAAAACAATAACAAATACTACATCATTAGTAAAGATTGCAATAACAACAATAACAATATTTACTTAGAATGTTTAGCAGTAGCCGTGTGAGAGTGGCGTACTGGGATAAGCGTGGGGCTTGTTGGGTTGGTCAAAACGTGCCACATTCATATTTTTTCGTTTTAGCAAAAACACAATTTCTTTTTTTTTCAGATATTTACCTACTTTTGATAATTTTACTCGCACTAACACACATTTCATTTAACGGTATTAAATAAATGTTTTCTTCTTCTTTTGTTTTTGCGTGCTTTTGCTTCTCCGTTCACTTAGATTTGTAACACACACATAATTCGTTTATTACACAATGTTGCACTTGCACGGAGGCGGTGGATAAAAGTTGTGGGGATAAAAGTTGCCACCCTAGATGGCGCCCGATTACGTATTTAAAGTAATAATATAAAAAATAATAATGCCCGCTTTGTGATCGAATCATAAAGTTGGATACATAAATGTTTTTTTCGCGAGAGATACATTTTTATTGAGGAAGCTCATTATTATTGGTGTAATTACGACGCATAACACAGTTGCTATCACCCTAATGTACCTTCTTAATGCCAGCATATTAAAGGTCGCCAAAAATCTTAAATATTTTGTGAAAAAAGCTTTAAATTATTTTCGTAGAACACGAAATAAAACACATTTTGGTTTTAGTTGGAAATCCAAAGCAAGTTCGTTGCTTAAGTCTTTCGTACGCAACATACGGAACAGTACTGCAAAGCGATAGTCTCACACTAGAAGGTTTATAACTGGCCCAAAACAGGGTCTAAATGATATAGAGCGGAACAGTTGGTAAAAATATTGTAAATTAAACACAATTATACTAAATTCAAGAATTTCCCAAAAAGGGAATTTTTTCTGAAATCAAATAAAAGGGGTAATTTTTCTAAAATCAGCTAAATTGATTTGCCTAAGTCTAAGCGAGTCAAAAGTGAGGAAAATTATCTCTAATTGAAATTTCCCAAAAAGGGAATTTTTTCTGTAATCAAATAAAACGGGTAATTTTTCTAAAATTAGCTAAAATCGTTCGCCTAAAATTCTAAGCGAGTCAAAAGTGAAAAAAATTAGGTCAAATTAAAATTTCCCAAAAAGGTAAATTTTGAAAATTGGATAAAATCGTTTCCCGCAAGCTGCACTATGACAAAATTTCACATGCAAAAAGGGAAATTTTTCCAAGACAGACTGAAATTTTTTGCCTATAGGCCGCAGTGAGTTATATTGACGAAATTGGAAAAAATTACCACAAATTTAAGTTTTCTAAAAGGGTTATTTTAGTTGTATGGAGTCAAAACGCTAAATTTCACATAATTATGCTAATTTACAGAATTTCCCAAAACGGGACATTTTTCTAAAACCAACCAAAATTGTTTGCCTATACGTCTAAACAAGTTATAGTGACGAAAGTGGAAAAATATCCCAAATTTAAAATTTCCCAAAAGGGAACTTTTTTAAAAATGTGGTAAAATCGTCTCCGTCAAGCTGTACTGCATCAAGGTGGTCATTTTGACACAGTTGTACTAATTTACAAAATTTCCCAAAAAAGGGAAATTTTTTGAAAATGTAAAAAAATAGTTTGCCTATACATCTTATTGAGTTATAGGGGCGAAGGTGGAAAAAATTACCGCAAATTAAAATTTCCCAAAAAGGGAAATTTTAGAAAATTGAATAAAAGTCCAAAAAAAAGTACTAAGCTTTAAACTAACTTCGAGGTTTACTAACTTCGATGTATTAATTTTTAAACTATCCCAGAACTAACCGTATTAGACGCAGCTCAAAACGGGATCTAAAGTTCTGCAGAGTGGAGCAGCTGCCACTTAGTAGGACATCACTCTTTTAAAAAAAAGACAGTTGAAAGCATTGCGTTGGCATAGAGCGGTAAACAACCCTGTCTGTATTTGAGCTAGTATTGCACAAGCTTTGAACTAGCGCGATTTTATGAAGAGTAAAAGAATCAAATCGCTTATCCACTAAAACAAAAATTTCTACAAAAATCTATTAATTATGTAAAATACATACATTGTTGTCATATTTTATATGCAACCACGCTTACTGTAGCGGGATGCGCAAAACATAACTAAAAGTGAAATCAAACTTGCATAAATATTTTGTGTTTTATTCAAAATATTTCATGAAAAGAAGAGTAAACAATATCAAAAAGAGCAACGAAACGAAAAAAAAGATAAATGAGAACCGAAAGGCATTGGATAACTTAAAGCGATTTGAACCAGATGAATTTATTTATGCAAAATAGCATAACCAACAGAACTGAAGAAGCAACGTTCATATGAACATACATACATAAGTTCAACGGAGCTCACATGACAGATAAAGACAGCAAGATGCACAAAAAGAGTTGGCGCGACGGAAGAAGCGGAGGAAGAAAGGCCGTAGATACACAGCAAACTCAACTGACAGGACAAAGAAGATATTTTTCAAAAAGCGGACGACTGTCGGAGGACGACGTACGCAAATGAGATGAATGGGCGAGGAGAAAGAAGGTAAGTAAGGTTAAGCAGTAGAGGAAAACGGCCGCGCAACAGGCAAATATGCAAAAGCCGCAGCCATGGCAATTGAACTGTGGCGGCGGCGATGCAGACGAACAATTGCATGTGGATGAGCATGAGCAAAGCTGAATCTGATGTTTCGGAGGGCAAGGGAATGTGCGCGCAATTGTTGAAAGACATTTTATGCTGGCATTTTTTGCTTTGCCACTTGTGCGCGTCGTCGCGCCAACAAGCAAATGAGCTGCTGCTACTGCTGTTGTTGAGGCTGCCGTAATTTGCATTGGCATTGGCACTGGTATTGGCTTTGTTGGTAGGAGCAACTACATATGTAACGACATATATACACAAGTATGCGTTATGTGTTTGCAACAGTTTTCAGGCCCTACTCAGCCCCGTGCAGCCTCACAACGCGTCGCGTCGCGTCATTTGTGCAACACTGGAAAATTTAGCGAACGAAACGAAAAAAGCACAGTAGCCGATTTAGGGGCGTATTATAAGAATAAATTAATAGCCATGGGTAAACACTTGTACAATAACAACAATGAGCATAACAATTTTAACTACAATAATAAAGATACAACAACAAACAAAACAAAACAAAATATCACGCCAATCGAATTGCTGTTTTGCTACCGAAATATGCATGCCTCCTGCCACAATTGTTGTTGCACAACACCCATGAAAGAGCAGCGCAGCGAAGAGCAGCACATTTGACATTTGGGATTTCGTTCTTGTTATATTGTTGCTGACGGCGACGGCGGCGGCAGCTCCTATTATTATTACTTTTGTTATTGCTATTGTTGTAGCACTAGTTAGCCGCGCCGTTTTGTATAATAAATAGGTACAAAATAGTATGAAACGATTTTCAAGTTCACAAAAGTAAAAGTTGTTTAAGCATCATCACGGCTGTGACGCTTGAAAGCGCGGTAGGTTTTGCTTTTGTTGTTGCGCTTGACTTTTGGTTCTTGGGCTTTTATATGGTTGCCATGGCTGCACGTGTTGAGTGATATAAAAAAGAATTAGCCATGCTCAATATAAATTATCTTCACATTGCAAACAAATCTTTGAAGCTGTCAAATGTAATGCATTTTTTTTCTTGTGTGCCCTTTTTGTACTTTTTTGTGCTTTTTGGGGCTTTTTTCGTCTCTTTGAATTTTTTTGTTTGCTTTTTTTAATCAAGTGGGCTTGTACACGCTGTTTAAAGCATAAAGCGAATATAGCAGGGATGGAAAATAAGAGTTACATATTTTTGAATTTTCAACTCAAAAAGTCAACAGAAAAGAGTTAAGTAATATGAGTCATATTTGGTGCATGCGTCAATACGAATACCAATACGAATACGTATACCGAATACTGAATACCGAATGTGAATATGAATGTGATTATGAAAAGTGGGCGAAGGCGAATACGAATACCAATGCCAATACGAATACTGAATACCGAACACGAATACCCTATATGAATACCGAATACCAGTACCGAATACCGTATAAGAATACGGAATATTAATACCGAATATTAATACCGAATTTTAATACCGAATACCTAATGTCAATACAGAAAACCGATTTTTAGTACCGAATACTGAAAACCGAAAATTAATACCGAATACCGAATATTAATACAGAATAACGAATATTAATACCGAATACCTAATATCAATACAGAAAACCGAATTTTATTACCGAATACTAAGAACCGAAAATTAATACCGAATACAGAATATTAATACTGAATGACAAATATTAATACCGAATATCGAATATTAATACCGATTATCGAACATTAATGCCGACTACCGAAAGCCCGAAATTAATACCGCACATCGAAAGCGTAGGTACATTAATACCGAACACCGAATATTAATACCAAATACTGAATATTACCGAATATCGAAAATTATTACCGAATACTAAATAGGAATATCAAATTTCAATGCCGAATACCAAACTGCAATACCAAATACCAAACGCTAATAACGAATATCGAATATTAATACCGAATATCGAATAATAATACCGAATATCGAATTTTAATACCAAATATCGAATATTAAAGCCGAATATCGAATAATAATACCGAATATCGAATTTTAATATAAATACAAACGCTAAATGATTCACTAAAACAAAAAACAATAACAACAAATTAAACAAAACCGATGAACTGTCGCAATTGGTGGAACCGTTGACTAAAAAAAACTGATGAAATCGGTGAATTATCGCAATCGTTGGGAGTACTCATAACTGGTGGAACCGGTGAATTCAACACAATCCTTGAAATCGATGTAATATTGCAATTGGTGGAAAGGGTGAAACCGGTATTCACCAATATCGCAATAGGTCGAAGTGCTCATAACTGGTGACACCGGCGAATGTAACAAATATTATGAAATCGGTGAATTAATGCAATCGATGGAAATGTTCATAACTGGTGAAACCGTTAAATGCAACAAAAAATGATTAAATTGGTGAATAGCCGCAATCGATGGAAGTGCTCATACATATGTAAGTGGTGGTACCGGTAAATGCGACAAAAACTATGAAACCGGTGAATAATTGCAATCGGTGGATGTATTCTAAAACGGCTGAGCCGGTGAGCCGATACCACCGTTCAATGCTGTGAAATAGTGCGGCCGTAGGATGTTCAGTATATTGGTGGAGCAGCAGTTCGACAATGTAGATGAATTGAAATTGAATTAGTGGGGCTGGTGGATGTACCCTAAATTGGTGAAACGATGAATGTAGCAATACTGACTACGTACGCAATAGACTAATAATGCAATATGTAATGGTTATTTTCAACCACTAACTTTTTTTTTTTTTTACTTAAAAGATAAAAATAAAAATTTAAAAATTTAAGTTGAAACAAATAACCGTTACGATCCCTGAAAAATGGAGGTTGATATTTTTTTGAAGTACACTGTAGTAAAGAGCTTTGAAAGCTGGTCTACGTTTTAGAGGATTTTTGGGTTTCGTAGTCAAACGCTCGCCTTCTCCAGGGTATAAATAAACTATGTACATTTCGCCTAACGAAATTGAAGATTTATTAAGTTTTTGTTGTTGTTTTTTTTTTTTTCTTGTAATTTAGTGCTTCTTTTTGCATAACACTAATTTCAACTACTTGACTTTGTATTGTATTTTTTTTTTTTTTTGGCTTGCAGCAAATTAGAGATTTTCTTTTCAGCTTGTTTCACGTGCAACTCTCCTCTCGGAGAAAAGTGTTTTGTTTTTTTCGGTGAGAAATATTTTTGTGAGAAGCGACGAAAAAATAGCATCGATTCAAATAATAAGCAGACGCAGAAATGAGATTTCGACTTTTTATTATGGACTTTTGAAATTGTTTGACACATAACAGTGGCCAGAAGCAAGGATATCTTCTGAAAGAATTTGTTGGAGCAAATGAGAAATATATAAAAAAAAACACTGAAAGATCCTCGCAGTAGCAAACCGCAAAGACATTTACATTTGCAAACGGCTGACGTACAAACAGACTAGACGCGGCAGGGGCAGGGCGAACAAACTGCCGCTGGCAGGAAGACAAGAAGGTAAAGCAGCCAAAGCTTCTGCGTCTACAAGATCTCACCAGGCTTGCAGTGAGTGGCAGTACGTTCAGCACTTTTGGCATGGCGTTGCCCGCTTTTTTGTTGTTATTGCAGCTGCTGCTGATGGTTTTTGTGATTCTCCGCTCATTTGCCGCGCGTACTTTGTTGCTTTGTTAATGTCAAATGTCGTGGTCTCGTTTGCATCGGCGTGCCTGTCGTCGTCGTCTTCGTCCTCGTCGTCCGTATCGTCAAAGCAAGAACTTTTGATTAATTTATTGCCTCGCCGAAATGGCGCGTACAAACAAACGAACAAATGCTAGAACAAACGAATAACGAGCAAACGAATTGAATATTGAATATTGGCATTGAACCAAACAGCAGCAGCAGCAGCAGCGTGCGACGGAATCGAAAGTAAAATGCTGATGACAGTCGTCGTCGTCGTCCCCGTCGTCGTTGCTGTTCTCACAAGTGTCCAAAAAAATGTGTTTGTATGTTTGTGTGGTTCGTTTTTGTATTTTTTCTTTTTCTTTGATTTTGCTTTCAACTGTCAACGGCTTTTTAGTTTATGTAGTGCATATTTTCGTATAATAACGTAAGCGTAATGTTCGTATGTCGCAGATCGCCGCAGTATTGAACGAAATTTACATTTATTCTCTGTGTTTTTATAGTGTTTTTTGTTTTGCAAAAGTTCAATGAACTGCAAAAGTTTTATCTGCTTTCAATTTCAAAAGAAATTGAATTGAATTGAATGGTGCACAAAAAAAAAACAAACAGAAGAGAATTATGCAACCAAAAAATGGCATCGATTGCGATAAATCTTGTTATTTTAATGATGTATTAGAGAGATACATACCCTGTACGGCAAATCTCTAGTTCCGAACTAGATCGCTTCTAGTGCATTTTTCGCCACTATTAGTGCGAGCTAAATCTCTTTTGCATGTTATCAACTGGCGAATTTAACACGGCGATGTCCTAGGCGGTGTCAATTGTCACCCTCCGCACTACATTTTCGATAGTTCCGAACTAGTACTAAATTCTACAGTTTTCACTAGTTCGTTTATTGGCACAATTTCGATAGTGCTGAACTAGCTACAAGTACCTACAAACTCTACAGTTTTACATCTGCCGCTTAAGTGCAGCCTTTGACACACTTCATGCAAGTGGCGCGATGGCCGACTGGCTAACGCATGTGCCTTTCAATCTGAGGGGTGCGCGTTCGAATCCTGTCAGTGTCAAGGTGGATAATAATTTTTTTTCAATTTTTTTTTAACTAATATTTATTTATTTAATAAAAATTTACAATAATATTTAAAAAAAAAATTAAAAATAAGCCTGAGCGATCGGAAAAGCATAATTAGGGGAACATTTCATTTCATACAAGATGCAAATACACTCAAAAAAAATTTCTCTCGATCAAAGACATAATTTTCCTTATTTTGAACACGCGTCCCAATACAAAATTTTCTTTGTTTTGTGTAAATTTTCTCAAAAATGTGGAAAAAACATAAAAAAACATTCAAACAAATTCGTTGCCATGGGGATTTGTATGGGAATTTAATTTCTCAAAATTAAAGAAATCAAGTCTTCAAAACAAGGAAAGTTGGGAATGGAATGGCGCTTAAAGAATTTTTCATTATTTTAATGTATGAATTTTTTCAAAACAAGTATATGGAACCATGGTAACGCATGTAACAACAATATTTTATAAACCTTTTAACATGTTTTAAGGAAAATTTACTCAAAACAAAGAAAGTAGTGTTCAAAATAGGTAAACAATTTCTTTGACCCCTCCATATATTTTTTTTCTCTCAGTGTAGAAAAAAGAAAACTCTTTATATAAAATGCTTCACTAAACATCGGAGAATTGCAGAAATATACAAAGCCGACGGCAATTGAACGAATTCATAGAATTTTTGTCACTTCGAAATTGCATACAAATCAAAGTGTGGCTTATAATGGTCACTCAATTGACTCCTTCTGAACTGGTGAGGGTCTAACTACAATTGGGAAAAAAAAAAGAAAAACAAAAATCTGAAACAATAACAAGCATTGCCTGTACAAAAGCTTTGCTTGTTAATAGATTTAGAACTTTGTAAAAAACAATCGCACCAACAAAGACAGAGTGTCATTAAGCTACTGTTGTTGGTATGTGGATTGTAATATAAGGAAAATTGATAATTAAGCGGAACAAAGCTGACGGCGGTGGTAGCTCAATGGGATAGACATTGGACTACCAATCGAAACGACCTAAGTTGGGTTCTCGGTTGAGGCCACTGGAAGAAGTCTGATGAGGGGATGTGGACCAAAAAAATTTTTTCAATTTTTCTTAATTATAAACTGACCAATAGCTCATATAAAATTCACATACAATTGATCTAGTTCATTTTTGACACCTTTTCCATAGTTCGGAACTAGAAATTTTGCTCACTAGTTATTGAGTTCCCTGCAGGGTATACATTCATACATACATATAAATATATGCATACATAAGGCACTGTCTCAGAACGTACGACGAATGACTTCTGGTTTCAAAAGCGGCTAGGGTTGGGTGATACATGTATATCGATATATCTATACATCGATATTTTTAAAATGGTACAGCCGATAATATCGACGATATTTTGAACTACCGTGCATCGATAATCGATAATTTTCTGCCATTTCGATATTTTTCATACATTTCTGATTCGCGTTGAATTTAACAGCAGAACATTTTTTAAGAAGTGGTATAACCATAATATCCGGCTGCTTGAACTTATATTACTTTCTTCTTCAAGCAATTTTTAATGATTTTTTTGTTTATACTTCAGAATTCGTAGAATATTTATAGACTCATCCAACTTTAACAACAAACATCTAGTAAACTATAAGACTCCAGCAAGTTTGGATGTCAGTTTTGAGATCTGTGAGAGCACCTCTAACGCCGTGAAGAAGTGGTTTTTTTGCGTGGCGTGCTTCCTTAATGTAAAGCCGACCCTTTCGATATATTGATATATCGATGTTTTTAAATATCGATATAATATATATCGATATATTTTTCCAATTTGCCCATCACTAAAAGCGGCGGCAAGTTACTGGTGGAGTAAAATGGCAAGCGGCGGCAAGTTACTGGTGGAGTAAAAATGGCATTCTGTTAGTTGACATCCAGATTGTACTTATAAAAGTTGTGGGGAGCTAACAATTATTATCAGCTACGCTCTTTAAGGAGAAGCTGAAATGAAGGAGTCCTCTCAAATCAGGGGTTGGACATATGTATTTTATTTTGAAGTATGAATACCAATAACTCGTTACAATAATAATGAAGCTCCCTGAAATGAAGGAGTAAGCAAAAATGAGTCTATTCTTTTCATTTTTGTTGCTGTTTGTCCGGACTAGGGTTAGAACCCGAGACCTCTGGTATAGCAGAGGCGGTCGCTTCATACAAGCCGAGAAGCCCGGCTTGCGTACACATTTTCGTTCATTTCATACGAAATTCTTTAAAATCTGGTTGTTTTACGTTTTAAATGTGTTTACTATTTAAGTTCTCAATAATATAGCCCCCATTGTAACATGCCCCTAAAAGCCTGCTAAGAAAATAGCGCAAATACACCACCAATCCACCTCACAATGTGTATTTTGTTTGTACAGCCAATCACAGCCCAGTGAGCATGCTTCAACGTTTCCACACATTAGCTTTTACGTGGCTTTTAAAACAGAATAACATAGCTTGTTTTCTCGCTTTCATTAAGGAGAAACCAATTGCTTATTTTCAGACTTAAATTGAAAAAAAAACTAGCAAAGCACTTTTTTTATTTTTCACATCAAATTTGTATGGGAATATTAAGCTGGCTTCGGCATTCAAAAGTTCAGTATTCACAGCCATATGCATATTTGATTTGATTTTCGTTTGCATGTACATACTTATGCACATAATTTCTTACATCTGCATGTGCATGCAAACATAAATATCAAATACCAGATTATAAAAGGGTTGATTGTGATTTTTGGCGAGTATTGGCACAATATCAAGATAATTATAAAAAACGGTGGAAATCAAATTGGACCTCAGTTTTTCAAACACTAACGCACCCATATTTTAGGCAATAAGCAAATACACTTGCTACTGCTGAAATTTCTGTCGGTATAAGGAAACTAAAAATACCTCTGCGCATTCGTGTAAGATTTCCCTAGAGCACGTTTTTATATTTAAGAATTATGTAAATACGAAATTTGTTATTTTAAAAATGTTCAGAGTAAAATTGCAAAATCAAGAAAAAACAATTTTAATTTAAAAATGTTTATTTTTATTTTTAGCACTATGAGATTTTGGAGGAAAAACTTTCGTTTTTATTCCATTAATTTCAATTTTTAATTTAAACATGTTTCTTTTTAAATCCTAAATACATTTTAATTTAAAAAATTTAATTTTTAATTTAAAAATTTTCATTTATAAAATAAAACTGACTTGGTTTAAAACGTGCATTAAAAAATAATAATTTTATTTTTGATTCCTTTTCTCTGAGTATACAAACAAAAAAATGTGTATCAGGAAAACAAAAATAAAAAATACATATGAAAAAAACAAAAAAAATAAACGAGAAAAAACGATCTTCAGATACCCGAATTGTTCAAATGCCCGTACAAACATACGCGTAATAAACAAACAAACGAGCGTTCGAGCATTGAAAAGCATTTATTCGGGCCACTCGAAAATGTTAAAAAGAAATCGAGAACTCTAAATAAAAGTCAATGACGGCTAATGGTTATGCTTCACACATAGGCTTGCCCAGGCAATTTATGCTAGGTCCGCCACTGTGGTATAGCAGGCGAGCACTCTACCCACTGCATCACAGCGGCCAAGTAGGCTATTGAAAAGCAAAGTTCGCTCTCTCGACGAACAAAAGTCACGCTCTACAGGACGCTCATCGTTCCCGTCCTTATAAATTGCGTAGAAGCATGAAAGTTGCCAAAATCAGATGAGATGGCACATGAAGTAATCGAGAGAAAAGTTTTTCGGAAGATTTATGGACCTTTGCGCCGACATCGGCAATGTTTAGCGGATCAAAAAATCTAGCAGCAGCAGCGTGCTGCAGCGTTGGGCAAGTCATGTCGTGAGAATAGATGAAGGTAGACCAGCTAAGAAAGTATTTCCATCGAAACCCGCTAAAGGCAGCAGAAAAGGGAGACCACAACTTCGTTGAGAAGATCAGCTGAAGAGCGATTCGGCTTCCCTTGGTAATTCCAATTGGCGCCAGGTAGCACGAAACAGAACGACTGGAGCGCTTTATTGGACCCGGCCAAAATCGTCTACACGCCAACGATGAAGAAGATAATATCTTATTCCAGACAAGATGATGATTTAAAAAACGTAGAGCTTTATCAGTCGGCTCGGCTATTGAGCGCCATGCAAGCACTGGCTTACGAATGCAACATGCTGACGCCAAAACGGCAAGTATAACATTTCTCATTATCATCGGCAATATAACAAGGCACAAAATAATTACAGAACAAGGCGCAGATTGACAGCAACAATGTACAACAGCATTTTGAATTGGTGAATTTTGACGTTTGGCGCACAAGTGCAATGTCAAGAAAGCAGCATAAAAAGTGGCAAGGGCCAGTTCAGACGCTGAACTTTGTTTTTATACTGAGCGCCGCGTCGCAAGCTTAAGTAGGCAGCAAGAACTGTAGGAGCCAAGAACTAGGAGCTGAAGTTAAAAAAAAAAACACCGACCACACGTTAAAACAGCAGCAGCGGCAGCTGACAGTGGTAGCAGCAGGCAGCATACAACAAACAGCAGACAGCGTACAGTACCCGCCATTCGCTAAACAAACACCGATTAGCGACAATCGTATACAAAACATTCATTGCAATCATTGCTCCCGCTGTTTCACATACAAGCAACAGTGTTTTTTGTTTTTTTTTACTAAGAGATTCACTGAGCGCGCTTTGCTTTGACTTTTTTTGACGTTCTTTAAGCACTTTAATGTTGCTGCCAGATTTTTTGCTGGACGGTTTTTTTCTGATAGATTTTTTTCTGGCAGATTTTTTTGTGCTGCAAACTGAAGCTTTTCTTTTAGCTGCACAATTACCTCTGTTTTCAACTTCGTTGCTTACATCGATTAAAAAACATCAACTTAAAAATTCATCGCTGTTCAGCATTGCATTTGTAATCATAAGCAATTTTTTCCATTTACACAATTTCGTTGTTTTTTTTTTTTTGCATATGGCGCACTTCGATCTTTCGGCATATCCTCCAGCGACTTTGTCTGAGGGCTGGATGTTTCCAAATCAGTGGTGAAATAACTGAAATCATACATGCAGTAAAACCTGCAAATCTTCTTTTTGGTATACGCAGTTCAATGTCTTTTTTTGTCTCGACATTTTAGATTTAAAGCACATAGAATTATACGGATAAAAGCTCGCATAAGAGCGCAATACCCCAATGTATGTGGAATGTGTGACATATGAACAATGCCAATGTGCATTGTTAATCAATGAAAATGTTTCATTATAATTAAATGTGTTTTCTTTGCCCTTGTTATTGTTGTTGTTGTCTTGTTGTTGCTAGATATTATAGCCATTGCAACGATGATTAAGTTCTTTGCTTACTACCAGCGTTGCCACTTTGGTTATTTTTAACCAAAATTGGTAATTTTTTTTCCTCTAAAACCGATTTTGGTAATTTGGGAATTTTTTTCCCGGTTTGGTAATTTTTCCATTCCTTGGGCTTATATACCATTATATGAGAGGTATCTACCAATCCACTTTGTCCGACATCGACGATTTTTACACATTTAGTATATACTTATTTCCTATTTTTCAGTGCTCTAACACAAATAGCTTAAGAGATATACAATGTGAAAATCGCAGTTTTCAACGGAAGAATCACCCCCTCTTCATGCATCGGCATGAAAAAAGATTCTGCACATCTATGGAAGGATTCCTTTCATATGATATATGCATGTATTTTTTTCGACACGATGACATTAACAGCCAGTTTCACGAAAGGATTTAAGTTTAATTTAGTTATTCTGATTTTGAATTTTATATGAAATCTGATGTCAGAATTTTCAAATTGGTTCTAGTTTCGAGGAATTCATGTCCAAATAGGCAAAAAAAAAACGTGTATTTGGCTATATTTCCTGCTTAATATCTTTTATATCATATTTTTTGTTCAAAGCCAAGTACACCGTTAGAAAGCACTGTTCATGCCATTGAGCGTTTAAATTTTTCAGAAATCTTTATTAGAATTGGAAATATTGTTGTTTAAGTTTCATTAATTTGGCAAATTTTCCCCATACAGAAAATGAAGGCTTTTTGAAGCATTGGGCATTTTGTATGGGAAAAATGTATGAAAACTTAAAAAAACTCACTGCATAAAAAAGTTCATAAAACAACAAAGCGCAAACGAATTTTTAAGATTTCTTCACCTATATATAAAGCACATTCACCAGCACTAAATATTAAAAATTTGGGGAGGTCATATTTTTTATTTTTTTTTTTTATTTCATGTTAAAGTTTTCCAATTTTTACACAATTTTTGTTTGAAAAGAAAAAAGCTGCAAAAAAATAATACTAACGCTGATAAAAAAAAATTATTTCATAATTTGAAAATATGAACTATTGTTTACAACGTGCAGAAATATTCTATTAGTCGCCTAAAAATAAGGTTTTTCATAATGTCAAAAGTAGCCTAATTATTGAGTTTTGAAAAAAGCACTTTTAGTCAAATGGGAGAAAGATTATTCAAACGAAAGGCGCAGATGGATTTCAAAAATTAAAATGCAGTTTGATTAAAAATATATCATTTCAAAACAAATAAAAAATTTGAGGAGATCATATTTTTAATTTTTTTATTTAAAGTTTGAGGAAATTTTGTTTTCTTCGACTTTTTTTTGTCAATATTTGAAAGTTCATATAAATCCAAGAGTGATCGTTTCTGAAAGGCCTAATCAATTTCTGTGTAATGATGTATCACTCGATAACGTACGTTAATAATTGGATGAAATAAAAGGACCTATTTTTTGCTCAGTTTTGGGCACCCTGTACGGCTAAACAAAACGAGACTCAAAAAATCTTATATAAGCTTTTTCTTACAAATTGTTATGTCTGTCAATCGCTTTTAAAAAAAATTTAATTTGCTAAAATTTAATTTCGATTTTATTTTTGGCCGCTATCACCCAGTATGCGGTGTTTATGTATGTATGTATCTTGGACCGACCTGTATAAGTGGATCTCTTCCTCGACTCCTTTTTTCGGCGTCCGCCTAAGGGCCTTTTCACATTACTCGGTACGACATCGGATCGACATTTTTTGCTCGGTATTTTCAGCTTACCGAAACGATTCCGCGTTGCTGTGTTTTTCACACTTGTGGGAATACTTTCGGTGCGTAATCGGTAGAAAATAGGAAAACAAACATCGAAATTTACAAAATAAAATTTTTAACTTCAACAAATCACTCAAATAATAACAATAATGTCTTCTAGCGAAGACGAAGACATTATAACTTGCTACATTTATAGCCGAAACGAGTTTTTTACTGACTTTGTTCTTCTTCTTTTATCACGCCGCAAAAATGTATGCAGTAATTCCTCAAATTTTACTGACCGGTCTTACCGCGTTGCGGTATACCGAAATTAATCCGCTCCGATTTCATGTATGCAACTCTAATGTGAAAGTGCCAATTGAAATACATGTGGTCGGTAAGGTTTCGGTATACTTTCGGTAAAAACCAAAAATGTCGATCCGATACCGCACCGAGTAATGTGAAAGCGCTCTAAATTCGAACTTTGGATTTTTCAGCTGGTAAGCTAATGGCATAAATATTAGGCTATCGCCGCCTTGCACTTTGCTTGGATTAATTTTTCTTTTGTTTTTCCTTTTTACAACCAACCATCCAGCATCAGCGAATTTGCCGACGTTTGTCACCTATATGTTGGTGGGGTTGTATGTTTTTGTTTTATTATTATTATTTGTAACCGTAGGTTTCCAGAAGATGCGATATTTGTGTATTAAAATTAAAACTTATAGTCAGAGATATGATTTTTGTTATTTATACAAAAAATGGTAATTTTTTGGTAATTTTTTGTTTAATTTTTGGTAAATTTTTGATTTTGGCTGTGGCAACGCTGCTTACTACAAGTATCTAGATCAGAGATTTGCTTTAGCTATGCACGCGTGCAAAAGCTTTTTGTAGCTTTCACACCGACAGCCTCACACCGACAGTACAGAACTCTTCGTGCACGAAAAGAAATTTT
This sequence comes from Urophora cardui, assembly GCA_960531455.1. Lineage (NCBI taxonomy): Eukaryota > Metazoa > Arthropoda > Insecta > Diptera > Tephritidae > Urophora > Urophora cardui. The sequence continues at coordinate 19,156,874 of OY482674.1, forward strand.
GTTTGCAAATTTTTGTTCAACGATTTCTAGTCAGCGTTAGGCTATTGAGCTAGAAGGTTGTACTGCTCGCGCAGTCTCTGCACGCTTTTAAATGATTGTGGGCTGGGGGTGGTTTTTATACTCAGCTGTACTAGTACACAGAGTATTATAGTTTTAATCACATAACGGTGGATTGTAACAGAATGAAATAATCGAGATAGATATAGACTTATATATATCAAAATGATCAGGGTGAAAAGAGAAATCGATTGAGCCATGTCCGTCCGTCCGTCCGTCCGTCCGTCTGTCCGTCCGTCCGTCTGTAAACACTCTAACTCGTGCAAAAATTGAGATATTTCGATGAAATTTGAAATGCAAGTTGGTATCGAGACTGGGACGGTTGGTATTGAAAATGGGCGAAATCGGACCATGACCACGCCCACTTTTCCTATATAGAAAAATCGGAAATTTGGTATCTCAGTCCCTAATATAGCTGGAGCGATAAAATTTTACCCACATGTTGAGCTCAGGCCCCTATGAAGAAATTTTATGAAATTTTGGAAAATGGGAGGTGCCACGCCCACTTATTAAGGGTCAATCATTGATAGTTTTATGAGTCATAACTCAGAAACCGTTGAAGATATATCGATGAAATTTGGTACGCGTGATTTACTTACTTAGGCAAATGTTTTGACGGAAAACTGTCAAAATCGGTTGACGGCCACGCCCACTTTTATATATGTGTATTATAAAGTGACCTAATAAAAACATTTTAAGCGATATCTCTGTCAAATATAAAGATCTATCACTGAAATTTTGTGGCATGAGTCCAACTATGAACATGAAACGAAAACCACAAAAATTTTGGAAAATGGGCGGAGCCACGCCCACTTATTAAGGGGCAAACATTGAAAGTTTTATGAGTCATAACTCAGAAACCGTTGAAGATATATAGATGAAATTTGGTACGCATGATATATTTACTTAGGCAAATGTGTGGACGAAAAATTACCAAAATCGGTTGACGACCACGCCCACTTTTATATATGTGTATTATAAAGTGGCCTAATAAAAACATTGTAAGCGATATCTTTGTCAAATATAAAGATAATTCATTGAAATTTTGTGACATGAGTTCTACAATAGACCGGAAACATAAAATAGACAAATTTTGGAAAATGGGCGTGGCACCGCCTCCTTTTGGACAAAGGGATATACGAGATTTATTAGCCTTTAACTCGACAAATAATTGAGATATTATGACGAAACTTGGTTTATACACTTTTATAACTTGTGTTAATAGACACGCAAAAATTTATTGAAATCGGTTTATGACCACGCCTACTTTTTAACAGATATTTCTGGAATACCCTTTGGGAATTTTTAACGTGACATCTTTGTAAATAGAACTCATAAAGGAATGAAATATTGCACAAGCAATAATATTCATATGCTTAGTTGGATGACTGATAAAAATTTAGAAAATGGGCGTGGCTACGCCCACTTTATGCAGCACTCGCTTTATATAAAGTACACCGTGTTTCCATCAAACGCAAACAAACAATGAAAGCATGCAGCTGAGTATCTAATGTTCGATTCCACTCGAACTTAGGCTTCCTTACTTGTTTTATCTAATTTTTTTTACGTAATCTTTTTAATAGGCTTTGTTTTCTTGCTCTTATTTTGTTTGTGTTTTTTTTTTTTTTAAGTTAATAATAATAATAATGTCCATTTCCAATTTCAAAATTTTAGTGGTCGACTATGATTGAGTTTCTTTTGGGTGTAGGCAAGAGCTTTTTGTGCTTTTAACACATGCAAAATATGTGAAAGTGTTAGTGAGATAATCCCTGATCTACATACATTCCAATACACTTATGTATGTACATACAAACGCGCGCCAAACATTATCGACATTCAAAGGCGAAATTGATTGAAAACACATATACCGAAATGAAGAAAGAGTAACAGCAAAGTGAATTTAAACAACGCAAATACTCTATCGTCATATGGGCTAATCCTGGGTAACGCACGCGACATTCGTACGCATATAATCAATGATAAAGGAGGGAAACAACGAGAGGATTACATGTTTATTTTATCTAATGCAAAGCTCTACCAGAGTACTACATTCACGAGAAAATTTAAGCTGGAGTAACAGTTAAGTTCTGATATACACGCAAATATATAGTGGTAACGCACGCGACAAAAAATAGAAGTTATTTTTTAATGCGTCTGGAAGTATGCAAAATTTAGCGAATTTTGCACAATAACATATTTACTAAAAATGAGGAAATGAAGTTCGAAGAGTACCTTAGGTTCGTAGATTTACGAAATTTTAAAAATATTTCTCTAATTTTGTTTATGGACTATAATAGTAGTACTCACGCGACAGTACCGCACGCGACAAAATTTCCCAATGAAAAAATATAAAACAAAATTTTTTTTTTATTCTCATTTTTAATTAATTTTTAGCAAAGAATGAATAAAAAAGTACATTTAAAGTATTTTGATAGAATAAGTAAAAAATAACTTAAAACTAGGTACGTTGTAATTTAATTTTTTCTTCGGCAAATATCTAAGCTGTTCGAGCAACCTCAATAAAGTCGCCATCGATGTATGAAAACCAACGCAAACTTTTAATTCCGATAATGTTTGGAACACTTTTCCATAACTTAGAGAGATAAAGTTTGTATCGGAGATGCCACGCCCCCTTTTCCAATAGCTCCCATTTAACATTTTTTATGTCCCTACAAATTTCCAGGGTCCTACCATGAACACTTCCAGAGATATTGAGTATAAAAAATTTGGGGTATATGGGAGGTGCCACGCCCCTTTTTGTAATAACGTTCGTCTCTATTTGTGAGACTGGCATCACGTTAGTATATCATCCCAAGTTCTAAGCCTTACAAAGAATATTTTCAGAAATACATATACAGTATGAAACGTTTTGTTTGTATGGGAGGTGCCACGCCCTTTTAACTTTTTTGAAATTATTTTCCAATAGAACTTTCTCCAGACAATACTAAACTCAACAAAAAAAGAATTATCGAAATAGTTCCATCCGTTCAGGCGTGATGCGATGACCAAGGAGATAGTGATTCATTTTTATATATATACATAGATTGAATTTTTGCACTTACGGTAACGCACGCGACAAATTGAAAACACACATAAAGTGGTAACATTCAGCTTTCGGACAAAACTTATTTTATTTTTGGAAAAAGGTACACAAGCTTACTTTGTCACTGAAATTTTTTTTTATTTCAAGTGGTTTCCTAGGTTTAATAACTATTTATATAGTTTTTTGGTAACGCACGCGACAACAGGATAAGCGAAATTTTAAAGTAAAAAAACTCCTTTATTCTTACTAGCTTCGCAAATTTGATAATCTTAAATTAAATTACGTTCTAAGTAGAATGATTAGAGCATGTAACAATAATATAACTCTCTTTTCAATAAACTAAGCCCGCGAAGAAAAAAAATGATACTTTGCTAATAAAAAAGCCTTAGTGAAAATTATTTTTTTGGCGATTTTTCTCAGCCTGAGTTTAAGAACGAATAGAAAATGCTTATGTTTTTCTAACATATACATGTATTATCTTTACTGCCAAATACCAAAAAAAAAGTTCGGACCATTTTTAATTTCATGCTCTTGGTTGACTTTTTCAGGATTAGCCCATATATAGCAGAATAACTGAAATTAGAAAACTTATGAAGTTGAGCAATTTGATGGCGATGGCGGCAGCAAAGCAAGACAAGTCGACAAAAGGCGCACAGTGTCGATATCGATAATGATGATCCAACAAAGTCAATCGCTAACATCAAACAGCGCAAATAAATACGAAAATACAAACATACAAACAACCTTTGATGAACTACACTTCTGGGCAAAAAATAAATAAATATAAATAGTATGTGCAGCACAGGCAAAGGGAAAGCGCGAGGGAAAACGAAAAAAAAATAGATTGCGCTGCCTGGGATTAGCCCCATTAAATATAAAAATCACACACACATACACACACACACAAACAAAAACAAGTTCAAAACAAAATTAAAATCAACAACAAAGCGCTAAGTGCTCAGCTGCGCGGCTTAAACTAAAGCTTAACGCAAAATTGATGCCAGGCTATGAAGGAACTTCGTACCAACTATCAACTGCCACTGCCAACTATTATTTACCTTTGTGCGTCTATATGTTTGTATGCATGTCGCTTTTTTAAGCCAAAAACGGTCATATAACAAAATTACTGAAGAGCTGAAACATGTATCTATGTACGAGTATCAACGCGCGTCCATCATGCGCGCATCAAAAAGCTGCAACAAAAACTACTTACTATGTACATACGTGAAATTACCCTAGGGAGGTATGTACATAAATGCAGGCTTACATACGTACGGCCAAGCTCTTGGCTATGCGCCATGAGCTTTTGGGCGCGCTTGTGGCTTTTATTGTTTTGAGCTGCAAACAATGATTAGTTTCTACTAGTTACATAGTGGTGATTCTATAAAGGCTAGAAACAAATATACCATGTAGGTTATATTAGGTTACATTGGCCAAGATCCAGTGATCCCTCACATAGACCACATATGGTGTTTAGTGTTGTCAACAGCGTATTGGAGGCGTTATATTAAGCTTGGAATGCAAACCTTTGCAAGTTTTAACATTTTGCTTATCTCCTGATCTACATTGCTTTCAAGGGACGGTAAGTGTGCAGAACCAAGACAGCTAAGGCGGAGTCTGCTGAAAGCTGGACAATGACAGAGATGTTCTAGAGTACCAACAGTATCGGGTTCATTGCATGCTGTACACCCCTGACTATGTACCAGTCCAATTTTGAACGCATGAGATAATGTGAGACAGTGCCGTCCGTCAGTCTGCAGTCTGCTCTAGAAAGTGTGAGTAGATCGTTTGCAATTTTTGCATTGTATAACCGAAGGATGATTTTGACGATATTGCAGGATGACAGGGTTTTCCACTAGGAATAACGTTTGCGTATCAGTGCCTGATCTATTTGAGCTTCATGGTAAGGGGGGGGGGGGGGGATATTTCAACATTCACTTGCGCTAGTGATGCCTCGGCTTTGGCTAACACGTCCGCCCTCTTATTTTCCTCGATTCCCTGGTGTCCAGGTACCCACTAAATAGTATCGCGTCTATTCGCACACAGTTCATGTAGCTTCCAGCGGTGCAGCAGAGGTGCTGGCTAATCTGGCGCCGATAGATATTCTAGCCCGATATACCACGAGAATTTATCAAGTCTTGAGTCCAGTAACTAGGGTAAAAAGTTTCGAAGAAAAGATATTAAATCGCCAAATGTGGCAGGAACGTTCGGAAGCCTCACCGAAAGGCCGGCGGACTTACAGGCTTATTCCGAATGTAGAATGATAGAAAGCATGGGGAACTCAATTTCCACCTGAATGAATTTCTAAGCGGCCACGGTTGTTTTAGGACCTATTTATTTACATTTAAACGTGATGATAGTACCTGTTGTCCAATGTGTCCCAACGTGATAGAAGACGCAGAGCACGTACTATCTAATTGTCCTCGTTTCGAAGCTAAGAGATCACGGCTTAATTCAATAGCGGAAACTGTAGTTTCGGTGGCGTCAATAATAGCCCAACTGAGATGTTCAGAGGAAGGTAGGCGTTAGTCGCAATGTCTGTTATATGAATATGTAGAGTCTTAGCCGCCCTTCTACGAAGTAATACCTGGCCGGTGATTCCGTAATAGTGGCTTCGGGGGTTCGTAGTTTAGGGTTAGCGCGTTAATGTCTCGCATTTCGGCTTCCGATGCTTCCCGCTACTACTGCAATGATTCCTGGCTGTCGATAAAAAGGTTTACACCAGAGTTTGAGGACGTTAGTTCACTTGCAAATTCCGCTGCTTTTGAGGCAGTGTAAACCTCGGACTGAAGGACATTGCAATAGTCCAGGAGTCTAAAGGATTGTTATATTCCAAGCTAAGGACAAAACACTGTAGCTCCCGCCAGTTCGCCCATCTTCGATACGTCTGTAAATAAGTTGAACGTATGGCGATTAGTTCGTAGTCCTTTCTTCCATCCGTCCTATTCTATTATTACCCGTGGTCGCATGTCAAGGTCGGTTTGGAGGGTAACGTAGTCTGAGCTGGGGTTTAGCCCCCGTATATTGCTTTGTCGAAATGGTCGTTCACTAAATTATGCTGTTAATCCGAGCCTTATTTTCAGTTACGCTTTTAGCCACAAGATTCGCGGAGTACAGGTTCAATATCTTATAAAGAGCTTCTATAAAGAAATAGACAAAGCGATTACTCGCTAATGTATGCAGAAAATTTAAGCTTAACGCACAATTTTCTACAATTCGTTGCGTCCTTTCTGTGATAAGTTAAAACAGCCCGTGCGCCACTATATACCAAAAATACTAGTTCGAAAACATCTCTCTAAAGTCTAGTCTCTCCAATCGTTCAGCGAGTAGCCACATAAAGTACATACACTTCTACATAGAAACGATTTAAAATTCGCCAACAGTGGCGCAGTTGACATGAACCAACAAAAAAAAAAAAAAAAAGAACAAAATTCAACGTGTTTCGCGTTCTACTTGTTGCGCCCCATTTTGTGGTGGTGATGATGGTGTTTTTTTTAAAGTTCTTCACCACACACACACACACATTACTCACCGCGACATTTACGGCCCACAGAGTATACAACGCAAGTCAAGCGCTCCAACACAATTTTAAGCGTTTTCTTTCTTCGTTTGTGTTTGTTCAACTCCGCTTCTCTTGTCTTTTCTATGAGAAAATCCGTCATAAATGCGTAATATTGATGACAATGATTGTGTGTGAGTGTGAAACATCTAGACGGCCAGTGCTGTCCATTGTTGTTGATTGGTTGGCACATTTTAGTGACTTGGTTGGTTTATTATAAAATTCAAGTACAATAGAAGCGATAATCGCGCGCAAAGACAAAAAAAACAAGTAAGGAAGCCTAAGTTCGAGTGGAATCGAACATTAGATACTCAGCTGTATGCTTTCATTGTTTGTTTGCGTTTGATGGAAACACGGTGTACTTAATATAAAGAGAGTGCTGTATAAAGTGGGGGTAGCCACGCCCATTTTCAACATTTTTATCACTCATTCATCTAAGCATATGAATATTATTGCTTGTGCTATATTTCATTCCTTTATGAGTTCTATTTACAAAGATGTCACGTTAAAAATTCCTAAAGGGTGTTCCAGAAATATCTTTGTTAAAAGGTAGGCGTGATCATAAACCGATTTCAATAAATCTTTGCGTGTCTATTAACACAAGTTATAAAAGTATATAAACCAAGTTTTGTCATAATATCTCAATTATTTGTAGAGTTATAAGCTAAGAAATCTCGTATATTCCTTTATTACAACGAGGCGGTGCCACGCCCATTTTCAAAAATTTTTCTATTTATTGTTTCCGGTATACTATGGAACTCATGCCACAATTTCAATAAATTATCTTTATATTTGACAGAGATATCGCTTAAAATGTTTTTATTAGGCCACTTTATAATACACACATATAAAAGTGGGCGTGGTCGTCAACCGATTTTGGCAATTTTTCGTCCAAACATTTGCCTAAGTAAGTGTATCACGCGTACCAAATTTCATCGATATATCTTCACGGTTTTTGAGTTATGGCTTATAACACTTTCAATGTTTGGCCCTTAATAAGTGGGCGTGGCACCGCCCATTTTCCAAAATTTCATCAAATTTCTTCATAGGGGCCTGAGCTCAACACGTGGGTGAAATTTCATCGCTCTAGCTATATTAGTGGATGAGATACCAAATATCCGATTTTTTCTATATAGGAAAAGTGGGCGTGGTCATGGTCCGATTTCGCCCATTTTCAATACCAACCGTCCCAGTCTCGATACCAAGTCGCATTCCAAATTTCATCAAAATATCTCCATTTTTGCGCGTGTTAGAGTGTTTACAGACGGACAGACGGACAGACAGACGGACGGACAGACAGACGGACGGACAGACAGACGGACGGACAGACGGACGGACATGGCTCAATCGATTTCTCTGTTCACGCTGATCATTTTGATGTATAAAAGTGTATATCTATCCCGATTATTTCATTCTGTTACAATCCACCGTTATGTGATTAAAACTATAATACTCTGTGTACTAGTACAGCTGAGTATAAAAACAAAGCCACACTCTAGATGAGCTTAATGATTGCCTTAGAAATGTGCTGTGTGTAAGAGAAGGCGAAGCGCGTTGGGACTCAAAAAGGGCAAAACGGTGGAGCGGATAAGAGGCAGGGGGAAAACATTTACAACAGTCGACTATGATTGTGGCCATCACTTTCATGACCGTAAACGCTTCATCATAGTAATCAAGTGTTGTTGCCTTTTGTGTGTGTTTTAGAAACTTCTGTGGAATGTTGATGCGTTGTTGCAGCTGTGTACCTATGCTGTGTATGTCTGTATGTAAACGGAAAATGTATCCGGAAGTGGGGTGTAAAGTAATTTAATGAAGTATTAAATACAGCTAGAAGAAACAGCAGAAGAGATTGTTTCTTTTTATCGAGTGGATGCTGTTCCGTACTAAATTTTATATGTTTACTCTTAAGTTAATTAGGCATTAATTTCTCTAAACTCTGAGCTGCAACCCAAAGGTATTTTCTGTTGGCAGCAGAGAAAATGGTGGGATTCCACCACTGTTCACTCCTGCAATCCTCCACCAAACGATGTATCCGAGGAGTGGGAGCCTATCGCTCGTTGACTTCGTACCGCCGTTGAGGAATTTATTGGACACCAGCGAGCTCGAAAATGCAGCTGGTTCGATAAGGAATGCTAAGATTCCTCGGAAAGAAAGAACGCCGCCTACAGGGCTACATCGTGTAGGTACGGGCGCCATGCGAAGTATATGAGAGCGCTATCGAACGGCAAGAAAGGAGAAGAAAGACGAAAAGAGAGGGTGAGAGAGGCGCGAGTATGAGGAGCTTGAGATGCTGGCGGGTAGGAATGATGCTCGAAAATTTTAATAAAAAATCAGGGTATGACTGAAGGTTTCAATACCGGGGCAAATTCTTGCCGTAATGATAGCGACGAGCTGGTAACTGACGTCCAGAGCATACTTATGTTGTGGAGAGACCACTTCTTCTTCTTGCTACATAATGGCAACAAAGTCAAATTGCTGACGGAGAAGATATACGACTCGAATACCCAATAGCAGATGATGGTAGACATGTTCCAGCAGCCGATCATGACGAAGTGGGTATAGCAATATCCCGGCCTAAGGATAATAAGGCTCCGGGCAATGACTTCGGACGAGCGCATGCTTGACGATTGGAACTTAAATTAGCTATGTCCAAACCACAAAGAATCCAACGAAGAATAACTCTTGCCAATAAGTGCTACTTTTGACTAAGTAGGCAATTGAAAAGTAAAGTTCGCCCTCTCGACGAACAAAAATCACACTCTACAGGACGCTCATCGTTCCAGTCCTCATATACGGCGCAGAAGCATGGACGATGTTAAAATCAGATGAGATGGCACTTGGATTATTCGAGTGAAAAGTTATTCGGAAGATTTATGGAGCTTTGCGCGTGGGCGATGGCGTGTATCGAACGAGATTTAATGATGAGCTGTACAAGCATTATATGCACACATGGACATTGTTCGAGCAATAAAAACCCATCGGCCGCGTTAAGCGAGATCTCTACTGCGTTTGGTAGATCAGCTGAAGAGCGATTCGGCTTCTCTTGGTATTTCCAATTGGCGCCATATAGCACGAAACAGAAACGACTGGCGCGCTTTATTGGACTCGGCCAAAATCGTTTAGACGGTTACGCTCCAATTAGGAAGAAGAAGTTTTCCAGTTGAAATTTTGCTTTAGATTATGCCACTCGCTATCCAATGCACTCGTTGGAGCTTTCCACTATACGTCACAAAACTTTACTCGTTATAATTGCTCGCTTGCTCAAGAATGCACTTGCATTGACATGGTTCTGCATATATGAATGAGCGTGTGATTAATTATTTTTGCTATTCGAATTTCTTAGATTTATATGTGCTTATAGAATCTATAATATCGATAGACGTATTAATATACATATATATATATATATATATATATGGCCGCTGTGGTGCAGTGGGTAGAGTGCTCGCCTGCTATGCCAGAGGTCTCGGGTTCAAACCACGGTCCGAGCAAAACCAAAAAATGTTTCTAATTAGTAAAAATTCAATTATTGGATTTTTTAAGAGCAGCGGTCACCTCTCGGCAGTAGGGGCGGCATACCCTCCGAGTGTATTTCTGCCATGAAAAAGCTTCTCACAAAAAATGCATTCGCCGTTCGGAGCCGGCATAAAACTGTAGGTCCACCCAATTAGTAGGAAAAACAAAAAAAAAGGAGCACACCTCGAATTGGGAGAGAAGCTCGGCCATAAAACTCGTCAGAGTTATAATAGCGCCATTGTATTATATTATATTATATATTTATGGAACTTGTTGCATTCTTTTAGCACACACTAAAGAACGTCTCTAATAATGTGACAACAACTATTTGCGGCACTCCGAACTTATGTAGAGCTGTGTAAAGCAATGTGAAACATGCCATAGCATAGCCAGGGAGTTAATTAATTAGTCAATGAATGAAAGAAGTTTATTTGAGAACGTATTTAGAGCAACTATATTCTGAATCATTTTACGAAATATAGGAAACCTCTCGGAATACCAATGGAATATTTATGACTAGACTGCGGATCTTTATGCAAAAAATTTAAAATGATTTATTAAGAGTTATATTGATTCAAAACTATATATTCACATTCCAAAGCGAATTTTCTTGCTCTGTTTTGGATATGCAAAATATATGCAACTTATATGCAGGTTATATGCAAATTAAAAGTACACCTTTTTTTACATCAAATATGGAATTTTAAGTGATATACACAATAAGTAAAGTATAGTTGAATGCAAAAATCATATGTTCTGTGCTGAATCTTTTGTTCTATGCAAATATAAAACCCATTAACACCCAAAAACAAACTGCAAATGGGTACTAATTTTTATTATAATAATTTTTAATGTAAGGAGGTAATTTTAGTTGTAGTTAAGACCACAATATACTACAAGTGTTTTCTCCACATTTTCAATGGAAACATTGGGACGCTTATCGGTTAAGATCCGTTTATATGCTGAAAATGAACGCTCAACATCACAAGATATAACCGGAGCATACTTAAATTCGCTCCAAAATTGACTGGGAATCTGTATTCCAGTTTCTAATATTTTGTTGTCACCTGAAAGTATTTTGGTTACTCCTAATATGACTTCAAAAGCAGGTTCTTTTTTTAAATAGCTTCAATTTTGACCAACACTATTTGCCCACATGATCCTGACGTAGCGTCAAGTCCTTCAAAAGCTTCTGTTATTAGGGCCATTGAAGCCATTAGAGGAACTCCGCGAGACTCTAACTTGCGGATTAAAACTGCTAAACCTCAATTATTATGCAAATATGCAAGTTATATGCAATATGCAAAATATGCAGAAATAAATATGAAAATTTAGAATATTTTGTTAATAACTTTAATTTTTCTCTTTGGAACCATATCGCTATCTCTTTTCCTTAAAAATATGCAATTGCATAAAGATCCGCAGTCTATTTATGACTCATCATCGTCGGATCTTCTTATATACGAATATAAGTTTTCCTTTATTACTATTAACAATTATAACAACTAAATTGCTGACGACAAAGCCAAGCACCAAAAATTCTAAACTAACAATGCAGAGCTTTCTTGTGTGTGCGTGTTGCTCTTTCTATGCCATGCAATGCAATGCGCCGGACATTCCACAGCGACACATCATTTGGGCTGAGATGAGTGACGAAATAGATTGCTGAACTGCTAACTAGTGGACGGACGGACGGAATGAACGAAAGAAAGACCGATTGATTGCGTATACAACACATATATGTACAAAAACAACAAGTTGAACTGCCTAGTATAATGTGAAACGTTATTTTTATTGCAGTCATTCTCAGCGGTATAGCTCAGTAATAATAACAGCAACAGCAGAAACAACAAATACAACAACAAATACAACAACAACAACAACAACAACAACAACAACAACAACAGCAAGAGCAAGAGCAACAAAACAGCTTCATCAAAAAACCCAACGTTTGCCCACATATACTCCGTATCTAAGGAATAGTATGAAGTTTCTGCTGCTCTGTGTATTACTTGTTGTTGTTGTTGTTTTGATTGTTATGATGCCACTTCATATTTCGCACTGCATGCATGCGTACGTGCGTGTGCGCATTGTGATTGTTCCTATTTTTTTTTTTTGTTTTTTTTTACTTCTTTTCTTTATGATTTGTGTTGTTGTTGCTTGGCAGCAATCAGCGCGACTGTCGATTTGGTGATGATCATCTTCTTCTTCTACTTCTACATCAACTTCGACTGCCACTTTTATTGTTTTCTATGTACGCATGTTAGATATCAACGTATTTGAGGCATTTTGATTGACTACTAGCATATTATGTAGCATGTAGTGTGTTGTTGCTGCCTCGCCTGGCATTGCCATGCCATGCCTTGAGTTGCCCTTGTTAATTTCTTTGCATTTTATGTGGTCGGCAATACCGGCGCGTCGATTGTGCTATGTAGATATGTGTCTATAGTTGCATGTTTTTTGTTGTTCTTTTTGTTGACATAGCAATTGCCTATCTTCGTGTTGTTTTAGCTGCCGCATACAATTGCCACAAGGTCAGTTATTTGCTGTTGTTGTACCTAAGATGTGTGGCATTGTTCTCGGTTGGCACTTGACATTGAAAAATGTTGCAAAGGATTTTTTTGTTGCTTTAATTGCTATTAGGATTACTGTGTGTTATCCATTGTATTTTATCTATTATCTATTATCTATTATCTATTATCCATGATCTATTATCTATTATCTATTATCTATTATTTATTATCTGTTATCTATTATCTATTATCTATTATCTATTATCTATTATTTATTATCTATTATCTATTATCTATTATCTATTATCTATTATCTATTATCTATTATCTATTATCTATTATCTATTATCTATTATCTATAATCTATTATCTATTATCTATTATCTATTATCTATTATCTATTATCTATTATCTATTATCTATTATCTATTATCTATTATCTATTATCTATTATCTATTATCTATTATCCATTATCTATTATCTATTATCTATTATCTATTATCTATTATCTATTATCTATTATCTATTATCTATTATCTATTATCTATTATCCATTATCAATTATCTATTATCTATTATCTATTATCTATTATCTATTATCTATTATCTATTATCTATTATCTATTATCTATTATCTATTATCTATTATCTATTATCTATTATCTATTATCTATTATCTATTATCTATTATCTATTATCTATTATCTATTATCTGTTATCTATTATCTATTATCTATTATCTATAATCTATTATCTATTATCTATTATCTATTATCTATTATCTATTATCTATTATCTATTATCTATTATCTATTATCTATTATCTATTATCTATTATCTATTATCTATTATCTATTATCTATTATCTATTATCTATTATCTATTATCTATTATCTATTATCTATTACCTATTATCTATTATCTATTATCTATTATCTATTATCTATTATCTATTATCTGTTATCTATTATCTATTATCTATTATCTATTATCTATTATCTATTATCTATTATCTATTATCTATTATCTATTATCTATTATCTATTATCTATTATCTATTATCTATTATCTATTATCTATTATCTATTATCTATTATCTATTATCTATTATCTATTATCTATTATCTATTATCTATTATCTATTATCTATTATCTATTATCTATTATCTATTATCTATTATCTATTATCTATTATCTATTATCTATTATCTATTATCTATTATCTATTATCTATTATCTATTATCTATTATCTATTATCTATTATCTATTATCTATTATCTTTTATCTATTATCTATTATCTATTATCTCCACGTTGTCTTGCTCGCTACTGAATCTGTGTGTGTTAATTATTGCACCACAATTATTTGCTTGCTGTCGGTGGTTTATTTGTCGATTGAAATTGTTTCCTGACAATCAACTACGTGGGACTTTTGCTTGCTCTTATCTGCTTTTGCTGTTGTTATTATTGTTACTGCTATTGTTAATGTCATTTCATATTTTCAATGCAAGCATTTTCAAGGGGCAGAATAAAAAAAACTAAGTGCAAGTACAAGTAGAAAATAAGCAAACAATCGAAGAGTTGACGGAGAAGCTGGAGAGAAAAGTACAAAAATGAAGGAGTAAAAGTTCTATACTAATAACAAGTCACATCGCCGCTTGTCGCCGAAAAGACATATGTACATTTTTACATTAATACGTATTTAGTATGCAATGCGCACGTGCTTTCTTACAGCGCCAGCAAATGGTTACTAATAAACAACAACAATAATGCTACTGAATTCGTTAAGTTATGCCTCCTCGTATGGCATTCCTACTCTTATTGATAAATTGTTGTTGTTGTTGCTGTTGCTTTTTTATACGACACGTTTAATTGCTTATTTGTTGTCATCGAGATTCTATAATTGCAATTGCCATAAAACATTGTGTTAACTAATATTCATGTCAATTGTTGTGTGTGCACTAAATTCGACTTGTTTACCACATGTCTCAACTAATTGATCTGCTATTTTAGTGCAGTATTAATAACTAGCTGATATTTTCAATATGATGATGTTCTATACAAGTTAAAAATTTTAAAAGCTGGCTGAATTAGAGGAATTATTAAGCTTGCACATTGGGCACATTTTTTTTTGACATTTATGTAGGTAGTTTGGCCTTGAGTTGTCATAGTCAAAAATAAAGCATGCACATATCTGTTAAATTTCTTCTTGTTGTTGACAACTTCCATTTTGTTGCACATCGCGCTGTTAAAAGAAAACCAGCAGGGTTTCTATGTATGCCGCTTGCTACTTGTACTTTAGCATTGTCTTGCAATATAATGCAACAATTTATGCTCTTTAAGGTTCTTCTTATTTTATTTCTTCATTCATTTTGTCGCTGCCGCTTACACATTCCTAACCGCGACAATTGTTTGTTCGCGCTCTTCTCTCCCTCCTCAGTTTTCAACACTTGCACCTGTGCAGCAAAGAGCTCGCTGGAAGCACCTAATTATGGAGAAGTACATTCTTTTTTGCAATGATTTGATTAGGGCTGTTATACATTTAATTAAGGCGATTATTTACTTTTATTTGTACCAACGTTTAGTGACATTATCGAACATATTTTACAAGGAATTTAAGGTGTGCAAATTGGGTATTTTTCTATAGCATGTAAAATGTGAACCATTAACCTGAACGAGCTTTGTATGAGTTGCAATAATCCTAGCCCCAATGCTTGTTAAAATTAAGTACATAATATAGTATTATATTCTCAACAAATTCTTATTATTGTTTTCTATTATTATTTTATAATCTTTTTTTTTCTTTATTCTTTATAGACGAATTTTAATGATGCCATAAATGATACCGTTTTTTTTGCGAATAAATCTCACAACAAATGTAAAGAACTTTAATAGTAACAAAAAATTAAAGGACAAAACAAGTAAAAGAACTCCTCTAAACCTCAAAGTTATAGTTGAAATTTTGAACTTGAAAGAGAGAAGAGTAAAAGTTGTTAAACATTGGCACGGGAGCGCGTATTCTAAAGGGGTTCCTTGTCTGCATTTTGCCTGCGATTTGCCCTTTTGCGTTGCAATTTGATTGATTTACACAGAGCACAGCGATGAATACCAACGCAACAGGGTGTCCACTGCACCAACAACAAAAAACTAAACAGAAAAAAAACATTGCAAATAAATTGCAAATTATGCATAGTTTTTATTGGATACAGAAGAAGAAGATTTTTATGGACAACGCAGCAGCGCATCATGCAGTGGGCGAGATATCGATTTCAATGTTAGCGAAAAGTAAAAGCACCAATGCAATTGTGGGCCGACGTATGTATGTACGTATATTGTACTTACATATATACATATGTTTGTATCATCAAACATTATAGCAATCATCATTATTAAGTACTTAAATGATGCTACTTATATACATACATACATACATACATATACAAACATATGTATACCTGCGTGCGGCCAATTAAAGTTCAAGGTTAGCAGGAGAAATAGATGAAGAAAAAAACCAACAAGAGCGAAGTCAGAGATGAAGAGGGTGGTACTGGCATTTAGATATTTAAGTACTCTATCAACTTCCGAACTCTAGCAACATTGAAACCCAAAAAGCGAATGGATTGAGCAAACATTTGGTAAAGAAATTCAAATTAATTTTAAATTTGGTCCAATAGAAACTATCCAACATTGAGCTCTTCTATAAGGTGATAATAATTTTTATGCTTGCAAATTTGGCGGAGTTATGGTTACAAGAACAGCATGGGCGCCTAAAGTTAGACCTTGGTTTTGTTTCTTTTTTGTGGCAATGTAAACTTGTTTGTTTGTTGGTTTTTCTACCTGAATGTTTTACATTTTTGCCCCTTCAATCGATCACCATTCACCTGCCACCCTCCCATAACTGAAGATCCGTAACTGAAGATCAACATTCATACTAGAGATGCGCATTTAGCATCAATTTCTATTCACATTTATGCAAAACCTATTATTGTCAACACAAACGCGGGACTAACATGGCGATAACTCTGGAATGCACTATATTGGTTAGTATGCACAACCTAACCTAGCTAAGTAGTCGTTCAGCTAGTCAACTTATGCTGCTTGCCAGCCTATTGTGCGTTGCATTGAGTGAATGATAACTGACAGCTGAACAGGCAAAACAGCGAAAATTGTCAAATGTAACAATGCGAAAAGAAAAAAAAAAAAACAAGCAAAAAGCAAAAAGCACAAAGCACAAAGAATGCAAACAACATTGGTGAGATTGGCTACCGTAGAAGCAAGCTGGTAAATATCGATGACAGCCGCATCGGACACAATCTAAACCACAACAACAACAACAACAACAACAACAACAACAACAACAACAACAGAACAATAATAAAAGATTATATTTTTGTATACACTTGAATGTAAATAGAAAACCAAATACTTTAAAACATGAACTAGTTACATGTTCTTCGCGTTCATCACCAACACAGTGGCCGTTAAACCATTCGATTAAATTTCTGTAATGCAAAAAGAAACAAAAAAAAAAACAGAACAGAAAAACAAAAAGGGAACATTTTTCCATTAAGGAAGCACGACCCGAAAAAAATTAGCTTAACAACAAATAACTCTTAAACTATAAGCCTCCGGCAAGTTTCGATTTCAGTTTTGAGATCTGTAAGAGCCGCTCTACACCGCTGAAAAAGTGATTTTTCTCGGGGCGTGCTTCCTTAATGCAAAGCCGTCCCTAAAAGTCAACTTCTTTGTGGATTTTGTCGGGGTCGCCACCGTTTGAGGGTGTGAACTTAGTGCAACCAGTATATGAGTCAAGTACTTGCCAGTATGTGCTTAATATGTTTACCTGGCAACCAATAGCTTTTGTTATCATAGGACTTCATTGAATTGCCATAGGAACAAATGAAATTCTCTGATAGAAACAAACGAAAAAAAAAACAAAAGCAAACAAACGAATTGCATTTGCTATACATTATGTAGCTTGCAAAGAAATTAATTAACAAAATACATTAACTATATTTAAACAGAGTTATTTAATATATATATTTATTACACAATTCTTTATTCAACAACACACATACACACAAGTCACGTACTCGACGTTAAACATGGAAGCTACAGGATCACTCTTGTCCACTGAACTCGGCACTTCAGCGAAATCAACAAACAAGGCGGCAAACGCCGAAGCCACAAATGCAACTCAACATACTAAGCCAAATGACCACGATTTGGACATAGAAAAAATGCTACAACCAACAGATCCCACAAATTCTACCAAAAACTTGGATGACAGATGCAAAGGAATACGCGAAGATTACATAACACGCACCAGAGCAGCACCAAAGACTATAGTACAGAAGGCGGAAGAAAAAAAGCCAGCCATAGAGCGTCAACTCGAAGAAAGTGAACACAAGTTGGAGGAGCTGCTCGAATTCGGCGAAGAATTGGTAACAAATGTGAGGGTGGCAAATGAGAAACGTGAACTGCTGCGACGCCATTACGAATGTGAACGTAATCGTTTGCTGAAAAAGGATTTGGAAAAGGAATCCATTGAGTCGATGGCGCGTTTCAACGAAATCGCAGCCAAATGGACTGAATTGCAGGAATTCAAAGAACCGATGGCGCTATTCGAACAGCTGGAGGAACAAAAAGAAAAAGTCGCAGCGCTAATGGCAAGCAAAGATAATTTAATTGAACAATGTCAGCAAGAGATCGAACGCATCAATGCCAAATACAATGCAGATCAAATGGCGCAAGCGAATGATGTGCGTTGTTTAGTGGAACGCATCAATCGGCAAATCGAAGTGATTAGGGCGGCATACAAAACACATTTGGCTATACTAGAGCAAACCATCGATGAAGAACGACAAACAATTACGCTAACGGAGGCCAACAAATGGAGGGAATTCTACGATGAGATGATGACATGTGAAAAGAGCAAATTCGATGTGGCCAAAGAGAAGGAAAAATTTTATGCCGCCGAAATAGCGCGTATAACGGCAGTGCAAGAGGAACTCACCGCTAATACGCGCATACGACTGGAAAAGGAAGCGGAAGTGTTGGAATTGGAATTGCGTAAAGTGCGCAGTACGGTGTTGATGAACTCAGAAAAGTTGGACTATCATTATTTGGTGCTGCAAAAGCGTAACGAGGAGAATAGCATAATGAACAATCAACAAAAGCGACGCATAGCCAAGTTAAATGAAAATATTGCAACGTTAAAACATAAAATCGCACAAAACAATCAACAACATAAAACAAAACTGCAACAAGCAATGACGGACATACAAAAGCTGCACAGCCAGATAAGTGAGCTGGAGGTGAAGGCGCAACAATTTCGCGCAAATAATAAACGTAAATTCGATTCAGTGTGGGAAATCAATTTCAAAGAATTAAAAGAGCTGCTAACGAAAATTTACGAAATTGATCGTATACTTTACGAACAACATCTGGCCATGCCGTGGGTCAAACCGGAAGGATTGGATTTTAGTGATATAAATGTAATCGCACAGGCGGTAGAGCAGAGTGAGCAGAGCAAACAAACGCAAGCATTTAAAAAGAAAAAAGCGCTTACGCCAAAACAAGCGCACACGCGTGACGTAAACAGCGCTCAACCGGCGGCGGCGCTAGATAAAGCTTTGGTGCGTAATATTTTACGTAAAATATCCGATCGCGCTGGTTTTCTCATCGAAGATAAAATACTCAAAATACTTGAACCTTATGCTGAAAATGCGCAATGCATTATACGTTTGGATAATATATTCTTGGCTTTACATATAGATAATGAGGCGGCGATTGCTACATTAACGGAATGTTTTCTACCGTACAGCTATTGTCCGAATTGCACTGCCGACAGCGTGCCGAAAGAGGTAATGCATGAATTTTATAGAAGAGAACGCGAGCTAAATGATTTGCTATCACCCACGGATGAAATGAGCGCAGGAAGCGAGCCGACGGCAACTGCTTGCGTCGTCACAAATGGCGAGGGTGTGCCAACAGCGGAAGCAGCACAGACTGAAACTGAACAGCAAAAAATGGCGCCAACGCAATTAAATACGTCATTACGTAGCGCAACATGTAATCAGCATTATTTGGTTATAGAACCGGTTTTCGTTTTAACCGCTTTAAATGATTTCACCAAACTGCAAATGCAAAAACATTTGCAATATAAAACGAGCGCAGAGGAAAATGAATTAATTGCAAATACAATACCATTTACAGATGAGCAAATTAAAACGTTTTGGAATAAATTTAAAGATTATTTTCCACAAGAAAAACGTAAATTATGGTTAACATTGGAGCATGGTTTGAATCATTATATGGCAGTGTTGAAGCAACGTACCAAATTGGATGAGGAATGTGCGTTTTTGCGTAGACAAAATTTGGAGCTGAAACATTTGTTGCAGAAGTTTAAGATTTGATGGATTGGATGATGGTCTGCTGATGATGTGCTGTTGTTGTTGTTGTTGCGCAAGGGGGTTTATACAGTACTTTAAGTATATTATAGATCCAGTCCCAATGATAGGTCATCGTTCGAAAAACTAGAGCTAGTGTGGCTCAACATCACATAATAAATATTAGTGGGCACAGTTGCTCTGAAATACAGAAATTTGCAATTTTTTGTTAGGAATCATTAGAATTATCTGAACCGGAAAATAGCATGTATATATGTAAAGCTTTTGAAATACTTTTAACGTTACATACTTTTAGGAGTAAATAAAATCTTTGACAATTGATGATTTGCTGCTTTTAGCGATTTTAATAAAAAGCAGGGACGTAACGGTTATAAGAGAAATGGGATAAAAGTCATATTTAACCATTATCATGAGAAAAAATTTTTTTTTGGTCCTTAATAACCATTATAAAAACCAAAAAACCGTTTTGGGCCTGAATAACCGTTATGGCAACCAAAAAAGTTTTTTGGGCTTGAATAACCGTTATGGTAACCTAAAAACTGTTTTGGGCCTGAATAACCGTTATTCAGATTTTTATTTTTTTTTTTGGTCAGCTATAAAAATCAAGCATATTTATTTGTCAATATTTCTGGACGATATTGGTATCAAATGAAAGATGTTGAGCAGGGATTGTACCTCTGATTACTTCTTTTCATTTGATACTAATTTGCTTAAAACATTCCAGGGCATCCGGGTCCACTTTTTCACCTATAACTGGGAAACCGACCTACGAATCTTAACAAATACACCTCAATGTAAAAGCCCTGCTCAACACCTTTCATTTGATACCAATATCGTCCAGAAATATTGACAAATAAATAGGGTTGATTTTTATAGCTGACCAAAAAAAAAATAAAAATCTGAATAACGGTTATTCAGGCCCCAAACAGTTTTTTGGTTGCCATAACGGTTATTCAAGCCCAAAAAAGTTTTTTGGTTGTTATAATAGCCGTGTTTCACATACGGTGATCCTAACCCAGATAAAAAATTGTGCATGTAAATGCAACAACAGCCGTGTTTCACATACGGTGATCCTAACCCAGATAAAAATTTTTGCATGTAAATGCAACAACAAAGATTTCAGCTCGATTAAACCAGATAAATTGCTGGTTCAATTTCTGATCCGCCCTGTTCGATTTGTTTTTTCCGTGCTGATTTGGCAGCACAGTGCTTTTTTGATTTGGCAGAACTGAAAAGTGACATTTGTGTATGTATACATATATATACATATACCCTGCAGTAAATTTGTTTCACTGCTAAATGATCATTGATCATTCTTTGTTGAATATTCATCACTATCGTTTTGCGTTGGTGCAAGCTATATTGAAAAAACCAAACGAAATACCATCTAGGCGGTTAAAAACCCATGAGCCAGCTTGTATTTCGGTAGGTTTTTTGACATTTGGCAGCTTTTCTGACAAATTTTTTTCAATTTGACAACTATAAAACAAATTATATTTAAAATAAAAAATATATGGAAATACAAATTTCAAATTTGCCTCTTGTAAGCTTCTGCTTTTGCCGTAAGGGGAAAGAAGAAGTCCGGAAGAAAAATTATACTGCGCACTGGCTTCTCCTTATAACATGGAATACATAGCTATCCCGCCATTTGAGTTTCATAATTTATTTCAGTAATTTAAATTCAAATTTCCAAAAAAAATAATTTTTGAAATAGTTATTTTCATTTAGTTTGAAGTTTAAAGTCAATCAAATTTTTTTTGAGGGAGTATTTGTCTCTTTTCAACGTACAGAATAATTGTTTTTGCGCAATTATAACTCTGACGAGTTTTATGGCCGAGCTTCTCTCCCAATTCGAGGTGTGCTCCTTTTGTTTTTCCTACCATTGGACAGTTTTATGCCGGCTCCGAACGGAGTCATATAGGCATTAGGAAAGCAAACCATTTATTTGAAAAAATTCAGCAGCCTTTATATGAAAGCATTCACTGATGCCTCCTCATGATGAATTTCATCAGTGATTCATAAAGGATTCATTTCAGATTTTTACTGCTGGGTATATGTTGTATATGTTTCTTCTTCTTTTTAGTTCTTTTCAAGTGCAGCCAATTTTCATTATGAGCCGGATTGTTTCAGTAAAAATTTATCTTAACCCAGACCCAGATGTAATAACTGAAATGCCCCTAACAAAGATTTCAGCTCGATTAAACCAGATAAATTGCTGGTTCAATTTTTGATCCGCCCTGTTCGATTTGTTTTTTCCGTGCTGATTTGGCAGCACAGTGCTTTTTTGATTTGGCAGAACTGAAAAGTGACATTTGTGTATGGATACATATATATACATATACCCTACAGTAAATTTGTATCACTGCAAAATGACCATTGATGATTCTTTGTTGAATATTCATCACTATCGTTTTGCGTTGGTGCAAGCGAGCAAGCTATATTGAAATAATACTCTGTGTACTAGTACAGCTGAGTATAAAAACCAAACGAAATACCATCTAGGCGGTTAAAAACCAACGAGCCAGCTTGTATTTCGGTAGGTTTTTGACATTCGGCAGCTTTTCTGACAAAGTTTTCAATTTGACAACTATAAAACAAATTATATTTAAAATAAAAAATATATGGAAATACAAATTTCAAATTTGCCTCTTGTAAGCTTCTGCTTTGGCCGTAAGGGGAAAGAAGAAGTCCGGAAGGAAAATTATACTGCGCACTGGCTTCTCCTTATAACATGGAATTCATAGCTATCCCGCCATGTGAGTTTCATAATTTATTTCAGTAATTTAAATTCAAATTTCCAAAAAAATAATTTTTGAAATAGTTATTTTCATTTAGTTTGAAGTTTAAAGTCAATCAAATTGTTTGTGAGGGAGTATTTGTCTTTTTTCAACGTACAGAATAATTGTTTTTGCGCTATTATAACTCTGACGAGTTTTATGGCCGAGCTTCTCTCCCAATTCGAGGTGTGCTCCTTTTGTTTTTCCTACCATTGGACAGTTTTATGCCGGCTCCGAACGGAGTCATATAGGCATTAGGAAAGCAAACCATTTATTTGAAAAAATTCAGCAGCCTTTATATGAAAGCATTCACTGATGCCTCCTCATGATGAATTTCATCAGTGATTCATAAAGGATTCATTTCAGATTTTTACTGCTGGGTATATGTTGTATATGTTTCTTCTTCTTTTTAGTTCTTTTCAAGTGCAGCCAATTTTCATTATGAGCCGGATTGTTTCAGTAAAAATTTATCTTAACCCAGACCCAGATGTAATAACTGAAATGCCCCTAAGAGCCCGTGCACAATTGACTTCTACCTCGCTTTGCTTCAGAGTTTTGCTTTGACAGTTTCGTTCAGCATGTGCTTTTCAAAGGGACATGTTCACAATTGAGGTGAAGCGAGTAAAGCAAGGTATAAAGTTAGCCATCTTTCAACTTTTTTACACTTTGACAAACATCTCCCCTTGTGTGTGTGTGTGTGTATGTTTGTATAGCTACACTTATTTTAGCGATTTCGCGCAATTTCGTGAGAAGTGAACAGAGAAAAGTAAAAAATAACATTCGAATAAGCAGAAAAAAGCTAATTCCCCAAATATTTTACCAAAAATCAGGTTTATAAATTATAAGCAAAGAAGTGAAGTGGAAATTGTCAAAGTGTTAATTGTATCAAGCATCTGAAATTTCGCTTTGCTTTAAGGTTTTTTCTATCAAAGTTGGAGCAGACAAAGCCAATTGTGCACGGGCTCTAATGGTTATTAATGACCAAAAAAAATTTTCTCATGATGATGGTTAAAAATTCCCAAAAGAAGATAAAGGTTATTTTTGCGTAACCTTTTCACCACCCAAAAAAAAATAACCGTTTTTTTCGGTCCCTGATAAAAAGTATTAACTTTGTTCAACAGAATTGGACAAAAGAGAAGTATGGGCGAAACCTATGCCTCACGATGATGCTCCTGCTCCAGTGGCAGCTACATTCTGTGTCAAGCTTGGAGTATAGTCCACTGGGCTCTGTTGTTTCCCGGTACCCATATTGTCGACGACTTTGTATGCGACTACTAAAGTTTAGTTTTTTCCACAACTGTTGTCAGCTAGCGATTTGAGGATTTCTTCACGGCTCTAAAAATCCTTGTGATGGGATCGATGTTCAGATTTTCTACCAATTGTATGAAAATTGCTGCTACAATCGCCATTGAAGAAAGTCAACTCTTCCCGTCCCACCTGCGGAAATTGTTCTCAACCTTTCTTTAAATTATATTTTATCATTTATTAAAAATTTTATTATAAAACTAATATATGTATGTATAATATAAAATAAAGTCCTAAATGATGCCTCCAATAATGGATGCACATAAAAATATAATTACTACTTATATATATCTATGTAAATAGATACGTATATATATCGTCATTATTTAAAATTTCCTAGCAGTGTTAATTCATCCTCTTAAACTGTCCCACTACTATCAATATTCTCCAAACGTTCCCTTTCACGTTGCTGACGCAATTCTTCACGATGTTTAAGCGTAACAGCTCTAAATTCCAAATATTCTGGCAAAAGCTCTGCATCATCAACCTCTTCATCATAATCTCCTTCTAGGTAGCGCTTTTGCTGGTCTTCAATGTTGTCTTTATCGTATTCTTCCTCCTCAGATGAAGTTTCGTAGACCGGCAATTGTGCTTCAAGTTGATTGCGCAATTTTCGGTTTTCTTGCTCCAAATGTTGGGCACGCAGCTTCCAATATTTGATTTGAACTTCATATTGTTTGATGGCAAGTGTCTCGTATATGCCACGCCATATTGATGCTGGCGGCTGCATGTTGTCTGTGGCATTATGCTGTGGATTGGGAATTGCGCTTGCTTCCATTTCTATTGGTACCATCAGTGCAGGAGGACTATGATGTTTCAAAATGTTTTTAGACAACTTTTTATTACGCCGACGCCGCTTAGCTGATTTGTTTCTCATTTTATTTTTTTTATTTATGTTTACGAATTCACTAAAATTAATAAATAAATAAAAATAATCAGCTGATTATCAATTAACGATTGTGAATGGACGTTCAAGGTGAAGTGTTGAAAAACGTTTGTTTTTCTTTAATGAAGGCAGCTGTATATTAATTAATTTTGTAGCCTTGGTATCGTTGGTAAGGTGTTTTGCTGCAAAACTTTTGTTTTCCTGTCGCTTGTGTTTATTTGAATCACTTCTCGAAATATCATTCCTCGACAAGTTAAAGCTGAGAACGTACTTACAATCCCATATACTCAATAATTTTTTTTGTAAGTTTAAAAATGTCGATTACTCATTTAGAGCGCTTTCACATTACTCGGTGCGGTATCGGTTCGACACTTTTGGTTTTTGCCGAAAGTATACCGAAACCTTACCGACCACATGTATTTCAATTGGCACTTTCACATTAGTGTTGCATACATGAAATCGGAGCGGATTAAATTCGGTATACCGCAACGCGGTAAGACCGGTCAGTAAAATTTGAGGAATTACTGCATACATTTTTGCGGCGTGATAAAAGAAGAAGAACAAAGTCAGTAAAAAACTCGTTTCGGCTATAAATGTAGCAAGTTATAATGTCTTCGTTTTCGCTAGAAGACATTTTTGTTATTATTGAGTGATTTGTTGAAGTTAAAAATTTTGTTTTGCAAATTTCGATGTTTGTTTTCCTATTTTCTGCCGATTACGCACCGAAAGTATTCCCACAAGTGTGAAAAACACAGCAACGCGGAATCGTTTCGGTAAGCTGAAAATACCGAGCAAAAAATGTCGATCCGATGTCGTGCCGAGTAATGTGAAAAGGCCCTTAAATGGAGATGCAAAAAGGCTGCAAACATCATGGTATAATTACTACATCGTCGTTTGATTTTCACAAGCGCCTAACCGACACTCTAGCCAAAAATGAGATTTGCCAACCCTGAGTTCCCGACGCGTCGCGACGCCCAGGTCTACGGATCCATTACTTTGGTCTTGGGCAGCTTTTTATTTCTTTCTCATTTCCAGGAACTCTAATTTCATTTTTGTTAGACGCTGATGAAAATTTCACTAGACGGTTATGAAGCTTAAACGACGATGTCAGCATACTCCTTGGCATATCTTAACTATTTAAATTTGGCTAAAAAGCAGGGCTGCACCTTAACGATATTTTTTATCAATCACCGAAAAAAATTATTTTTCAATTCAACTTTTAAAAATTTTAACGTGAAATGTCCATCAAAATAATTCTGTTTTTGACAATTAACCACAAAATATTATCAAAACGAATTTCGTTTCGTTGATTATCAAAAAAAATAAGAGAAAAAACTTCGTTTTGGCAGTCAACAAAAATAAATTATCAAACCAAATATTGTTAATAAAAAACTGGAACTACCATTCCAGAAAATTAAGACAGATTTGAGAATTTTTCGAAGTAAAATTTGATTAATTTCTATCGTATACCCGAAACAATTTTTTTTTGATATTTTGTTTTTGATGATGAACGAAACGAAATAATTTTGTTAATTTTTATTTGGTATTCAACAAAACCAAATTTATTGTTGACATCGTTGTGCAGCCTTGATAAAAAGCTTCGAAATTGATCTTTTTAAATTATCTGGCTCTAGTCTACTATTTTAACATGGTGGCAGCACCAAATTCATCATGCACCTATAGGTCTGTTTGGTGAGATTTTGGGTAGAATGCTATTTTATGTCAAACTGAAGATGAAGGCAAAAGTTCAACAAACGCATTTGTGCGAAATGCTATTTATAGGCGAATTCTGTAACTCCGTCTCATCTCAAGTCACAAAATTTGAGATTTGAGACATGAGACATTTTTAGTGACTTGAGCCATTTTTGGTATTCTGTAAGCCACAGTCACTAAAAATTTCACCAAAGACTGTGGTGAAAATGTACTGAGACTGTTTGAGATAACAAAATAATTTAACGAATACTCACTAATCGATTACATACGAAAATAGGTTTTAGAAATGAATTTATGAGCAATATATTGCATTAAAAAAATGAAGCGTATCATTACTACTTATCACTTATAAAAATAGTTATGAATATAATGTTTTATGAGTGTTTTATCTGAACCGATTCGCAAAAAAAGTCATGTAACGTAAAACATTGAAATATCGATAAATGTCGTGTCACATCACTATTTACACTTGATCGAAATGGCGGAAAAAAGTAAGTTAGCAAAACCAGCAAAATTTTATTATTTTGCTAATTTCATACAAATAAACTTGTTTTATTACAGAAAATAGCAAGCGAACAAGCAAAGAGCAAACAAGTTGTAAGTTTTTATAAATTTTGACGCTTTATTTAGTTCACCTCAATGTTTTGTTTATTTTGTGACCTCCTCGCCACCAGGTCACTAATTAGTGACGTATTTTTTGAGATTTGAGACATGAGCCCGCTTACAGAATACCAAATTGTCT
Source organism: Urophora cardui (assembly GCA_960531455.1). NCBI lineage: Eukaryota > Metazoa > Arthropoda > Insecta > Diptera > Tephritidae > Urophora > Urophora cardui. Next base: position 19,184,398 of record OY482674.1, read on the forward strand.
CAAAATCAATCTCACCACGAAAAAGTCTCTATTAGAGCCTATACACACTTGCGACTCAATCGATTTGGTCGAATTGGACTGTTGTATTCACACTACTCCAACTATTTAGTCGAATCGGTGGCAGCTATTCACACTTGAGACTAAATAGTCGTGCGATTGACAATGACATAGTGTTGCCAATGTTCACATTTTACTCAGCAAATTTTACATTAGTGGTCTTCATATAAAGTGATGAAGTATTAAATTGTTAAAGTTTATCTGCATTCTTACATGAAAGCACCTTCTTGTCAGCTGTCAACTTGATTAATAAATAAAAAACAATAAAATAAACAAAAAGTGCATACATTGTTTGGCTTTGTTTCTTATTAAACTAGCAACTAGCTGTCAAGTAAATGAAAAGAGAAAAACGGAAGGAATTACGCTCATAAAGGCGAAACGAACAGAAGTACAAGAAACGGAAAAATAGTAAAAATCAGCCATTAATAATTTTCATGAAATTTCATTTTCATTATTTCTATTTTAAAATGCGATTAATGACATTTGAAGAGAACAACAATATCAAGAAACATATGAAAACGGAAGTAAATATCCTTAGTTAGATAATTCTTGTCTATAACTACACCATTTCCAGATGGATTTTAGAAAGCGTCAACTGGATTTTAGAAAGGGGAAATTGGATCTTAGAAATGTCAATTGGATTTTAGAAAGGGGAAATTGGATTTTAGAAATGTCAATTGGATTTTAGAAAGGGGAAATTAGATTTTAGAAATGTCAATTGGATTTTAGAAAGGGGAAATTAGATTTTAGAATAGCCAAATGGATTTTAGAAAGGGAAAATTGGATTTTAGAAATGTCGATTTGAGTTTAGAAAAGGGAAATTGGACTTTAGAAACTGTAAATTGGATTTTCGAAAATTTATATAATTATTAATTTATACTTTCATACGCAATAAAGAATTTCTATTCGAAAAATTCTGTGTAAAATTTATTTTAAACGCACATTCTGAAATCCAATTCAAGCTTTCAAAAATCCAATTTTGTTTTCTAAAATCCTTTTAACGCTTTCTAAAATCCAATTGACATTTCTAAAATCCAATTTCCCCTTTCTAAAATCCAATTGACATTTCTAAAATCCAATTTCCCCTTTCTAAAATCCAGTTAACCCTTTCTAAAATCCATCTGGAAATGGTGTAGTTAATAAGAAACGAACCTTTTGTTTTTAAACATTTTGAAAATATTAATTGAAATATTCAATCTCTACAGTTTACCAAAAGTGAAATAAAAGTAGTGCTGTCAGCATGGCAACTCTTTCCACTACGAATATCACTGTTGTTGTTGTAGTCGTTCGACTAAATTGTCTCACTGTGTAACCTAAATCAAACGCACGCCGTCAATTTACTGTCAAAAATTTCTCATGCCCATACAACTTGTATGGGAGTAACCGAAATTGAACGGCGTGCGTAAAAAGCAAATTCGACGCCCAATTTTTGTTTTGCGTGACAGTTGAAATTAAGCATTGTGGGTGATTGTTTGCAAAAAAATTGACACTTACTTTTGATATCGTGTCTGTTAGGTACATATTCCACAAAATAACAAGATTTTCTCTGATTTTCTGTATTTTTCTATTTCTTTATCTGAACACGCACGCAAGTCAATTTCGGTTCAACGCATATGAAAAATTTGCGTGCGTGCGTTAAATTGACGACTTGCGTTTGATTTAGGTTACACAGTCAAGTGTGAATACGTAGAAGGGCGCCTTGCTGATCAAGCAGTTGTACAACTGTTTCAGTTGGAATGAAATTGGGCTGCAAATCCAACTGTTTCAGTTGTACAACTAATTGAATGTAGTGTGAATGCTTCCATACATTCCCATGCAAATCAACATTCGACTAAATCGATTGAGTCGCAAGTGTGTATAGGCTCTTAGTGACTTGAGACAGCTTACAGAATACTAGTATTAGTGTCAAAAATGACGATTAGGAACAGTGTTGCCACAGCCTCAAAAATTATGGTATCACAAATTGATGCCTTCATGGTTTTTTTTTCGTGGTCACGCTTTCCTTTACCGATCGTAAAAACCGTTTAAAAAAGGGGCGTTGCACCGTCCTCCGATCCTATATCTGAAGTCGGAACAGTCCGGAGGCCGATAGTTTTCGAAATATAAATATTTGTTTTTTCAAAATACCTTTATTTTGGTGATAACGGGTTGAAAGGACCACATAATCCTCTTTCTGGGGCAAAATCTACGTACCCATCCACAGTAATCCTGCGTGGAATACCTTCATCGCCTTCATGAGGGAGTACTTAAATTTATAAAAAAAAAAAAACACCTAAGCACAATTACATATGAATGATACGTAGATAATTTTTATTTTGGCTTAGAACAAATTTTATTTTTATCAAACTTTTGGTTGGACCAAATCAATTCCAGAATCAGCTCTGGCAACTAGATCACCCAGCTCGTTTGACCCATTGCATTTTATAGAACTTTTATATTACTCGGTACAGTACCAAAGTATTCATATTTATTTGCATGTGAAATTTAAGTATTATCTTTATATTTTTATATTATAAAAAAAAAAACGATATCGTTAAAACCACGAAAGTAGCTTACTTTATTAGTTTTAATTTTTTTCTCAAAAATTTTTGTGTTAGAACACCAAAAGCAGCATATTTTATTAATTTTAATTTTTTTTTTTCAAACAGTTTTCGGTGATACCAAAAAAACCATAAGAGCCTATACACACTTGCGACTCAATCGATTTGGTCGAATTGGACTGTTGTATTCACACTACTCCAACTATTTAGTCGAATCGGTGGCAGCTATTCACACTTGAGACTAAATAGTCGTGCGATTGACAATGACATAGTGTTGCCAATGTTCACATTTTACTCAGCAAATTTTACATTAGTGGTCTTCATATAAAGTGATGAAGTATTAAATTGTTAAAGTTTATCTGCATTCTTACATGAAAGCACCTTCTTGTCAGCTGTCAACTTGATTAATAAATAAAAAAACAATAAAATAAACAAAAAGTGCATACATTATTTGGCTTTGTTTCTTATTAAACTAGCAACTAGCTGTCAAGTAAATGAAAAGAGAAAAACGGAAGGAATTACGCTCATAAAGGCGAAACGAACAGAAGTACAAGAAACGGAAAAATAGTAAAAATCAGCCATTAATAATTTTCATGAAATTTCATTTTCATTATTTCTATTTTAAAATGCGATTAATGACATTTGAAGAGAACAACAATATCAAGAAACATATGAAAACGGAAGTAAATATCCTTAGTTAGATAATTCTTGTCTATAACTACACTATTTCCAGATGGATTTTAGAAAGCGTCAATTGGATTTTAGAAAGGGGAAATTGGATTTTAGAAATGTCAATTGGATTTTAGAAAGGGGAAATGAGATTTTAGAAATGTCAATTGGATTTTAGAAAGGGGAAATTAGATTTTAGAATAGCCAAATGGATTTTAGAAAGGGAAAATTGGATTTTAGAAATGTCGATTTGATTTTAGAAAAGGGAAATTGGACTTTAGAAATAATAATTATTAATTTATACTTTCATACGCAATAAAGAATTTCTATTCGAAAAATTCTGTGTAAAATTTATTTTAAACGCACATTCTGAAATCCAATTCACGCTTTCAAAAATCCAATTTTGTTTTCTAAAATCCTTTTAACGCTTTCTAAAATCCAATTGACATTTCTAAAATCCAATTTCCCCTTTCTAAAATCCAATTGACATTTCTAAAATCTAATTTCCCCTTTCTAAAATCCAGTTAACGCTTTCTAAAATCCATCTGGAAATGGTGTAGTTAATAAGAAACGAACCTTTTGTTTTTAAACATTTTGAAAATATTAATTGAAATATTCAATCTCTACAATTTACCAAAAGTGAAATAAAAGTAGTGCTGTCAGCATGGCAACTCTTTCCACTACGAATATCACTGTTGTTGTTGTAGTCGTTCGACTAAATTGTCTCAAGTGTGAATACGTAGAAGGGCGCCTTGCTGATCAAGCAGTTGTACAACTGTTTCAGTTGGAATGAAATTGGGCTGCGAATCCAACTGTTTCAGTTGTACAACTAATTGAATGTAGTGTGAATGCTTCCATACATTCCCATGCAAATCAACATTCGACTAAATCGATTGAGTCGCAAGTGTGTATAGGCTCTAAATGTATCAATTTTTGATACCAAATTTTTTGAGGCTGTGGCAACACTGTTTACAATTTCTTCCTCTTCTTCAGAGATTTTAGCCGTGTTTCACATACGGTGATCCTAACCCAGATAAAAATTTTTGCATGTAAATGCAACAACAAAGATTTCAGCTCGATTAAACCAGATAAATTGCTGGTTCAATTTCTGATCCGCCCTGTTCGATTTGTTTTTTCCGTGCTGATTTGGCAGCACAGTGCTTTTTTGATTTGGCAGAACTGAAAAGTGACATTTGTGTATGTATACATATATATACATATACCCTGCAGTAAATTTGTTTCACTGCTAAATGATCATTGATCATTCTTTGTTGAATATTCATCACTATCGTTTTGCGTTGGTGCAAGCTATATTGAAAAAACCAAACGAAATACCATCTAGGCGGTTAAAAACCCATGAGCCAGCTTGTATTTCGGTAGGTTTTTTGACATTTGGCAGCTTTTCTGACAAATTTTTTTCAATTTGACAACTATAAAACAAATTATATTTAAAATAAAAAATATATGGAAATACAAATTTCAAATTTGCCTCTTGTAAGCTTCTGCTTTTGCCGTAAGGGGAAAGAAGAAGTCCGGAAGAAAAATTATACTGCGCACTGGCTTCTCCTTATAACATGGAATACATAGCTATCCCGCCATTTGAGTTTCATAATTTATTTCAGTAATTTAAATTCAAATTTCCAAAAAAAATAATTTTTGAAATAGTTATTTTCATTTAGTTTGAAGTTTAAAGTCAATCAAATTTTTTTTGAGGGAGTATTTGTCTCTTTTCAACGTACAGAATAATTGTTTTTGCGCAATTATAACTCTGACGAGTTTTATGGCCGAGCTTCTCCCCAATTCGAGGTGTGCTCCTTTTGTTTTTCCTACCATTGGACAGTTTTATGCCGGCTCCGAACGGAGTCATATAGGCATTAGGAAAGCAAACCATTTATTTGAAAAAATTCAGCAGCCTTTATATGAAAGCATTCACTGATGCCTCCTCATGATGAATTTCATCAGTGATTCATAAAGGATTCATTTCAGATTTTTACTGCTGGGTATATGTTGTATATGTTTCTTCTTCTTTTTAGTTCTTTTCAAGTGCAGCCAATTTTCATTATGAGCCGGATTGTTTCAGTAAAAATTTATCTTAACCCAGACTCAGATGTAATAACTGAAATGCCCCTTTTGACACATTTTAGGAAAGTACCCACACAAATTCTGTGTGCGGATTCCTACAAATAGCTAGTCTTCTTTCTCGCTCACATCCTCTGATCCTCTCGCTCTTTTGTGGTAAAATACCTGCAAATCATACGCTTTCCTACACTCAACAAACGCTATTATTGTGAATGTGTACCCAAAACAAAAATTCTTCCAGCGTGCTGTTTACTAGCTGATTATTGATATCAGGAAAATTTTTCCAAAATTTATAAAAATGAATGACAAGGAAACTGAGGAAGACACAAAAACATCCACTAACCCTGTGGATAATGCATGGGCATTGAAAATTCCAGCATTCAAGCCCGAAGATAATCCAAATGGAATGATTGAAGAAAGCTCCTTTGCCACGCTTTTTCCAAAATACAGAGAAAAGTACCTGAAAGAAGTTTGGCCACTAGTGAAGCAGTGCCTCTCCGAACATCACCTCAAAGCGGAATTAGATCTAATCGAAGGCAGCATGGTGGTAAAAACGACACGTAAAACCTGGGATCCATATATTATAATAAAAGCGCGTGACATGATAAAACTCATGGCACGTAGTGTGCCATTCGAACAAGCGCGCCGCGTTCTGCAAGACGAGGTGGGCTGTGACATTATCAAAATTGGTACACTCGTACATAAAAAAGATAAATTCGTTAAACGACGACAACGTTTGATCGGACCAAATGGTGCTACGCTGAAATCTATTGAACTACTCACCGATTGCTATGTGCTGGTGCAAGGTAACACTGTCGCGGCACTTGGACCATACAAGGGCTTGCAACAGGTGCGCGATATTGTTATAGATACAATGAATAATGTACATCCCATGTACAATATAAAAGCGCTAATGATTAAGCGTGAGTTAATGAAGGACCCCAACTTGGCTAAAGAGGATTGGTCGCGTTTTTTGCCGAAATTTAAAAATAAAAATATCAGCAAACGTAAACAGCCGAAAGTTAAGAAACCAAAGAAGGAATACACACCATTCCCACCGGCACAACCTGAAAGCAAAATTGATAAGCAACTTGCTTCGGGTGAATATTTCCTTAGCAAAGAACAAAAACAGGCACGCAAACAACAGGAGCGTAACGCAAAACAAACGGGAGCGGCTAAGAAGCAAGAAGAGCGTCGTAAGCGCGATTTCATACCACCTAAGGAGGATGGGCCATCGAGCAGCGGCAAAAAGCAGGCCGTTGATGGTGATAATAAGAAGTTAGATGTTAAGGCGCTAAAAGCAAAAGTAGCTAAAGCAAATAAGAATTTGAAAAGTCTATAGGGAAGGGTGGGGGAATAACATGGAGTTGATCTTTGTAAAATTTAAACATTCATTCTATACTTATATAAAGATATTTAGTAAAAAAATACTATTTATTTTCTTGTATTTTTGAACTTAAATCTGGAGTACTTGCGTACTCGTATACGGATGCATCTATTAACCGAATATATTTCTATATGGTACATAAGTAATCGCTTACAACAGTTTGACTTGCTCTCAATCTTATACTCGTCATACAGTGCTTCTACAACTGTGCGCAGACAGCTGTTGTTTGTCATATTTTTTGCAGAAAAGCCAAGTCAGTACATAAAATAAATAAAGGAGGCGTAAATTGTTAGTAATACAATAGATTTTTAGAAATTTAAGTATACGAATTGCGAAAATTAAAGGGAGCAAACAAAACAACAATAATGGATAATTCAGAGCATTATGAAGGCAGCCAATATATCCAACCAACAGATGCAACTGATTTATCAAGCGCGGCCACGCAATATACAAATGGCACTGTAAGTGAAGATTTGCTATTATTTTATTATTTATATAAATACATACAATGTGGTCGTTTGGTAACCTATTTCATTACGTGTATAATCGTATGTAAAAGAAGCCCGACCTTTTGCTTGTTTCGCGAGTGCTATCCGCTATTGCGGCCACCGACAAAGCGCTAGGGCCAGGGTTCACTGACGGTTAGTCTGGTTTGGACTTTAAGCTTATGTCCAAGTAACCCATTTACGTACTACTGCTCTGTTTATAAATAAGTTTTCTCTTGTTTCGGATTTTTGTAATGTATACCGCGGTTAATTGGACATATGTAGATCCGTACCCAAACATAGACCAGACAGTTGTAAGAACACTTGTTTTTGTAGTCTTGGCGCCGGAATAGTAGTCATTGGCCGGATATAATTTACCATTTCCCTATTCTGTGTTGTTTTTGCCCGAAAATTTTCCAACAGTCTACCACGTACAATTACCTAGGAAAGGCACTTATAAAAACACGCACATATGTATGTATATTGTGTGAAGAACACCTTTTTGGATTGGCAGCCTTCGGTCACGATTTAAAAAAAATAACCCTCAGCCGGCAAAATTTCCTTTCTGGGGTAATGTCTATGGACCCATCCAACTACAAAAAAATTATCAACAAATATGTATCTCGTGAACTATAAGTCTCCGGCAGGTTTTTATTTCCGTTTTGAGATCTGCGAGAGGCTCTCTGCACCCCTCAGAAAGTAATTTTTCTCGGACCGTGGTTCCTTAATGTAAAGCCGACCCTTTTGGTAGACGGATGGAAATCGGAGCCAGTTTTGCTATATGTTTTTGTTGTATCAAATCTATAACTATCACACCAGGTAATGTGCACACACGATGGTGTTCTCCTACGCAAGGCCAGCATCGAACATATCGCCGACTTAAATACCAGCGGCTCGTTATCCGTAATTGATTATGATAATCCACATCGTCTGTACATTGAATGGAAGCCCAATGATAACATACTCATTGCCGATGACAGTCAAGATTGGGCAGTTGTAGACACAATTCCCACACGTTCGCGTACCATATCCGAATGTAATGTATTCAACATCAAACCAACAGCAGAGAATGCTACAATGCCAAAGCAACGCCTAATACGCACCGAATTGGATGAGTTGAGCGCAATTTTAGTCAAACATCGCGGTCAAGTCATCTGCTTTATAAACAAATCTGGCAATAGCATGCATAGTGAATTCTTTTTCCAACACGGTAATGCCGATCAATTTGTGAATGCCATGTGTGATTTGCATATCATAGAACCGTCCTATGTACGGCAAGATGGTTGCACCGAGTATACGGTGTTGAGCACAGAAACACGTAAACTAAAACGCACTTTTGCCGAGCTAAATATTGCCGATATGAAAAATATGAATTTGAATAAAGAAAAAGGTTGGATGAAGAATACATGGTCTGGATTGCTTGTTACGCTGCCCGACATAGCGGCTAGCGTTAAGGGTAGCACGCCAAGAAATTATGCCACGCGTCGTCAGCAGCAACAGCAGCAACAACAGCAGAGGAGTAATGAAAATGTTGTTGGTATACATAGTGGTAGCAGCAGTGGAAGTTCGGCAACACCAGTGGAACCCGAGGAGTTGGAAAATGTGAAAGAAGAGGATGAGAAGGTGGTGAATAATTTGCCGGAGAGGCCTTTGGTGGAGAGAGGTGAGTGCATAGACTTTGACGGACACTTACTAAATTACAAATATTTATATTATTTTCTCTCCTCATCATTTTAGGCGCACCCTTAAACGAATCGCAATGGTTTGAATTCCAGCTAACCGATGGTCGCATTAATGATGTTGCGCGTGTCAAGGAAATCATCTTTCATGGTGGCATACACCCCAACATACGCGCTGAGCTTTGGAAATATTTACTAAACTATTACCGTTGGAATGATACTGAAATGGAACGTGTGCAATATCACAAAGAAAAGTGTAAGGAATATTATAAAATGAAAGCGCAATGGCTTTCAATGACCGCCACGCAAGAGGCCAACTTTAGTGGTTTTCGTGATCGTAAATGTCAAATAGAGAAGGATGTTAAACGCACTGATCGCACGCTGGAATTTTTTGCCGGCGAGGATAATCCAAATTTGATGGTGTTGCAGGGCATTTTGATGACTTATGTTATGTATAATTTTGACTTGGGTTATGTGCAGGGCATGTCCGATTTGTTAGCGCCAATTCTCGCCATAGAGGTATGTTGTAAAATTTATTTTTATAAAGCTTTCTTAATACATAAATTTTTTCTTTCACTCTTCAGGGCAATGAAGTTGATGCCTTTTGGTGCTTTGTTGGCTTCATGGATATGGTTTTTGTCAATTTCGACATCGATCAGGCTGGCATGAAAACGCAATTCAGTCAATTGCAACGTTTACTTGAATTCGCCAATCCACGCCTTTACAAATATATGCTTGCACACGATTCGGATAATATGTTTTTCTGTTTCCGTTGGTTATTGGTTTGGTACAAACGTGAATTCTCCAATGATGATGTGCTCAAACTATGGGAATGTCTGTGGGCGCGTTTGCCATGTCCTAATTTTCATCTATTCATTTCCGTCGCCATATTAGATCAAGAAACTGATGTAATAATTGAAAATAAATATGAATTCACTGAAATTTTAAAACACATTAACGAATTATCGGGCAACATTGATTTGAAGCGTACATTGGAAAATGCTGAAGCGATTTATTTGCAAATTAAAGCAGCAGAAGAGCTGCCCAATGATATACGTAAAATTATTGGCGAACCGTTATTGGATACGGGCGATAAAGAGGATGCCGATGCTGATGCCGATTCTGCCGAACAAGATTTTGCCGATGAATTGTATGAGCTGGTGCACAAACCGCCGGAGGATGAACGCCGTCAGGAGGAGTTGTTCGATGAGGCGTGCGAGCGCTCGATGTTTTTGAGTTATATCTAGACGGGGGCATGCAAAACACCTTTTTTGCTTGCGCAAATATCTCATTAGCTGTTAGTAATGCTTTTAATTAAGTTTTTTGTATAAGCAGCAAAAAAAAATTTAAATCGTGATCTAAAGAAAAAAAAATATGTAATTGCGCCACTTTCTATTTTAAAACAAAGAATATTAGTTCTATATACATATGTATGTATCCTATTCATGAAGTCTTTTTGTTTGTTTGTACCTTTAAGCATATCTATTTTTTTTTCTTCTTATAATTCATCATGAATGAATTCATCATGTGTGAATTATTCCAAGACGTTTAATTTTCTATTAGCTCTCATATGCGCATATATGTATATAGCATGTAAAATTATGTCTTAAGTTCACACTGAATCGAAATTTACATTGCATTAGTACATATTTTTCTGTAAAATTTTAAGTTATACTTTTATTGTAATTTCTCTTAATTCAAAGGGCATATAATGTCAAAAGCGGGAACTTTTCAAGATTAATATGCTTGTATAATTACATAGAACTGAAATATGATCAAAATCGAAAATTGTATTTTTTGTAACTGAATAATGTAACTAAGAACAATTCAAAAGCAGATGATAAATAAAAAGTAACATTTATACGTAGAATAAAAAAAGAGGAAAATGTTATGATTTTTAATTAACCCTTTCGCGCCTACTGGGACAATATGTCCCAGCTGCATTCGAAATCATATATATTCTATTTTATTAAAGAAAACTTCTATCTGAAATGTCATAATACAAGATTTGGGTTTTATTTATGATAAAAATCCCTTTTAACATATTTCTGCTTAGGCATTTGGCAGCACTGGTCAAATCGGTCAGTACATGTTAGAAAATTTTGCCGATCTGGCAGGACAAAAGCTGTCAAAACTACATATTAACCGTTAGCCACGTTGTCTAACGCAAAATAGTGTGTACATATTGACAATATCAGTTTGAATTTTAATTAAAATATTATTAAAAATATTAATAAAGGTAAGTTTTATATACTTTTTCAAGCCTTGGGATATATTGTCCCAATATGTGTTTTAGGTGGGATATATTTGTCCCAATATCATTTTTTACAGATGTCGAAGAAGAAGTACACGGTGGAAGAGGTGGAAGATATGCTGTGCGAAAGCTCCGATGACGAAGATTTTAGCCTTTCTGAGAGCAGTTATTCACCTTCATCTGATGATGAAAATATGGAACAAGCTGGCGAAGGTGACAGCGATGCTTCCTCTTCTGAATCGGACGATGAAGAGCAGGGTGATGACGAAGTTAGTGCGAATTCGGAAGGAGGAGGACTAAATGAAGATGAGGCAAATGAAGCAGGTGCCGTTGCTAACTGGACTAACCTTACAGAAGACATACATTTCGAACCAAAATATCAAATGCCTTTGGAAAGAGATCCGCAAGTTCTGTTAACTTTTCCTCGGGCTTCAACCGAGTTCGACGTTTTTAGGAAGTTTTTTCCAAAAAGTCTGTGCATATTTATCGCAGAGTGCACAAATCAGCGATTGAAAAAACTCAATAGAGAAAATAAAACCAATAGAGCCCTAACGGATGAACACGAAATATTGGTGTTTCTGGGTGTAGCAATGGTTATGCACTACAACCATTTGCCATCTTTACATGATTATTGGAGCAAACATGCGTCGATGGGAAATGAAATGATAAAGAATAGTATTTCTCGCGATCGCTTCACATTACTTTCTTCAAAGCTGTATTTGAATAATTGCGACAAACCCAGCGATGCTCCAAAGGATTACTATATTGCAGAAGTCATTGCTTGTATGAAAAAAAAATTTAATGCGTATGAGAAGTGACAGTCCATTTCAATCCATCGACGAATGTATGGCAAAATTTAAAGGGAGGTCCAGTCTAAAACAATACATGCCTATGAAGCCAATTAAGCGCGGTGTTAAAATTTGGTTGCGATGCGACGCAAAGACTGGATACACGTACGATTTGAATGTATACACTGGTAAAGATGTGACTCCAAATCTTGTTGGCACACTTGGAGAAAGAGTTGTTACAAAATTAGCTAGTACTATCCGTGATAAGGAAGTAGCTATTGCTTTCGACAGATTTTTCACATCAATAACATTAATGAAATCCATTCCGTTTCCAGTGGTTGGAACCTACATGCGGAATAGAAAGGAAACACCTGTGTTCGAGTCGCGACTAGTACGTGGGGAAGCCCAGTTCCAAATAAGCTATGACGGCATAATGGCTACACGTTGGATGGATTCCAAGGAGGTACTTGTGGTTTCTAATTGCCACAAACCAATATTATCAAATGTAGATAGAAAACAGAAGGATGGTAAAAAGAAACAAGTTTCCTGTCCTTTAGCTATTGTGGACTACAATCGTATAATGGGCGGTGTAGACCTGGCCGATCAGAAATCCGCGGTATATGATATCAATCGAAAATCCCAGAGGTGGTGGAAAAAGGTATTTTTTAAAATTCTGATGCTTTCTACTGTGAATGCTTGGATTGTACATAACGATATCAATCGCAAAAAAACATCGTTGATACAATTTATAGTACCATTAGCTAAGTCCTTGATTGCAGAAGGAACTAAACACAAAAAAATTAAGACTCGTCGGAGCGGCGGAAGACCAGCTCAGCGTGCACATTCAGAACTATTGAATGTTGGGGATCATTTACCAATAAAATGCCCTTCTCGACGTCGTTGCGTACGGTGCACTTCGTTACATAAGGAAACGAGAACAAATTACATCTGCTCCGGATGTAACAATGCACTATGCTTTAACTGCTTTACTCCATTTCATAAATGAATGCTTTTTTAACAAAAAATTTATTGAAATAAAAGTGTTTTCTAAATAAATATATAAACTAAAAATTAGTGGTCTTTTGAAATTTTTGTGTTCAGAAACCTTATTGGGACTCATTGTCCCATTATAAAACCTTATTGGGACAATATGTCCCAGGATAATAAAAGGACATAGGGCTTTTTGAGGTATGCAGAACATATTTTTTTAAACATTACTTTCACATTTTGAAAAAAAAATTTCAAAAAGGTATTCTGGGAACCGAAATAAAACTCCGGCGCGAAAGGGTTAAATAATGTAGCTTTAGTTTGTACTTGTTGGTTTTTGAGATTCTTTCTAAGACATATCATGGCTTTTTTGTTTTAATGGCACTGGTTGGGAGGTCTTCTTCCAGCGGCGAAAATGTTGCTTACAGAATCGATTATGTCATGCACACATGTAAGGCTGTAATGCACACCACCCCATATACAGATCTGTTATACATTTTCATATACATGGCCGCAAATGTAGAGTGAACGCCTACACGTTAAATACAAAGTAATCAGGGTAGAAAGGTGTTCATCCAATGAGCATACCACTAACTAGCATACATTGTAAGCTGTAGGTAGTCAGTTCGAATCCTACTTCGCCAACGTTGTAAGGTGGATGTAGGCGGACTGAATAAAACTCCGTTTACAGGGTAAGTTGTTGGTAGGCACCTCGAATCTACTTTCGCTTACCTTGTAAGGTGAACGTAGGCGGATTGAATACACCAAAACATAAAATGTTTATTATTTGTTTTATGTTTTTTTGAAAAAAAAAAAAAAAAAATAGAATTCATGATAAGGGCTGGGGCCTCACTGTAGTTTGAATCGAAAGAAAAGAACTACAGAGAAAGGGCAATGAAAAATGGTAGGTAAGTCCGCTGAATAGTGATAGGTGAGTCCAAGTTGTTTTATTCGATTGTCTCGAGATTTTTCTAGCACCTCGAATTTTCTCAATGAGTTTGTTCCGTATACAAGTCTAGTAGCGCATAGCCGAATCGAAGCAATAAGTAAAATGTCTCGGGACTCGTTAATTATTCCTCTTGCTTTCAAAGTAATCCTAAAATATCTTCTTATCGCCAACGATTCCTCTCGCTTTCATATTAACCCTAAAACATCTCAGACTCGCGCATCACTCAGGCTGAATGCATCACAAAAGTTATATCCGGTTGCTATAAGAGACACCAACTTGAAGTGAGCAATGAGAGATGGCAAAAATAACAGTGTGTAGCATGCAACGAAGACGATGCTGACGGTGTGCTGGAACACCCCGGGCAATACTCAGAATTTAGAAACCATCGATTAAGGATTTCTGTGTACGCTTCGTACCTAAATTGCATTGGATATCAGGGTTTATCCAGGATACTTGCACATAAATATGTATTCCAATCATGTTGTAAATGCCTCCAATGCATTGTTGGCAAAACAAAGTACCGATTTCTGCTCTAGCTGAAGGGAAATCATTGAGATATTAGCCAACTTGAGAGAAGTATAAACCCTTTTCAAAATATTTATCATATTTGCTGTTCACGCACAGCTTCAATCATACATACTAGATATATTCCACTTCTGAATTTTGTTACAATTTTTGTAATAACTCAACTTTTAGTAAAGATTACTTACTTGTGTTAAGATAATAACACGTGCTTTTTTTATTTAAATAAAACATCCATCAAATTTATTTTTTTTGCAAGATTTTCCTATTTTTATTATTTATTCATAATAATAAGTAATTCAAATATTTATTATTATTATTTTAAACTTATTTATTTTGTATTTGATGATCTTTATTTTACCATTTAAATATATGTATATGTAAGTATGTTTAATTTTTAATTTTATCGGTAGAACAGCAACAGCCTGTCTGTGTTTGTATGTATATATGCATGCCTAAATATTTACCGTTTTGAAACGCTCATTACCCATTACAGTAGCAGCAAGTTTAGCAAGAACATACATGCACCGTAGAATGTATGAACATGTTCTTAATATTTACTTTACTCTTATTAAAATGATAGTATGCACGTACATAAATTAAAAAGTTCCGTACGCATTCATGCTTTTTATATGCTTTTATGTGGTATGTACGATGGTTGTGGTTATATACGCTGTGTGTATGTATTTATTTATATTTTATTTTTCTCCTCTTTTTTTAAATAATATAATTACATAGTTGTTTTATAAATTCTTAATATCATCTCATATACGACATTTATACATGTGCTGTACTCTTATTTTTTAATTTAATTAATTCATTAATATATTTTGCCATCATATCAAATACCTACTAATAATGCAAATGAACGCATATGAGCTTCACCAAAGTACAACACGCACGTTTGCGTTGATTTCTTTATGCTTTATTTATTTTTAATTTTTATTTAGCGATTATGCGCGCCCATTTTTTATATTATTATTTTTTTTTCTTTTTGCATAATTAAATACAATTTGCACGCTTATTTTGTATTTGGTAAAAAATTTAATTTTAGATTTACAGCGTGATTCATACATATTGGACTTTACAAGTGCTTAATTAGTGAGTTTGTTAATATTACTTTAATATTAATGACTCAAAAAAAATTATTAAAGAAACAATAGAATTATATAGCAATGAAAATTGTAAACTCGAGTCCCTTATAGCGCTATGTTGCACAGCAGTTCGATTTTACTGTACTCAGCTAAGAGTTGCTATTAAAGCCTCAACTCTACGCTATCTTCACAGCTTCAACATAAACGTACCCCAAGTCTCATCCGCCAGTTTGAACTTTAACTAGTCGCTCCAGTTTTTGAGATGTTGGCAGAAATTCGGCAGTTTTTCGAGACTAGACTATAATATATCAGATCTCTATATATACTACTCGTCTCACGAAAACAACGTTTACAAGCTTAAAATACTTTTCGCTCTTCAAACTCGCATACATTTGTATTCCAGTCAAGTTATAATAAAAGACTAACGCATTGTTGGTAAAATGCATATGGATTTCTGGTTTATACGGAGGAGATTCATTGAGATTTTAGCCAACAATTGTTGCGAAAAGCATAAACCTTTTTCAAAATATTCATTATATTTGCGCAGCTTCAACCACAACATACATATATTCCACTTCTGAATTTTATTAATCCACATGTTAAACCAAAAAGGTTTCAGCAAGCTCCTATGCAAACTGATTGGATTGATTGTGGAGATATAGACTACAAAATTATGTACATAAAGCGAAAAAATAAAAACATTTATTAGGATTTATAAAAAACTTTTATTAAATTATAATAATTTTACAATCAAATTAAAACATAAAATCATAAAAAATAATTAATTAAAAGCTTAATAAAAGTCAATAATATGTATAAAATATGTATGTATGTAGTGTGTATAAAATAATGTGTGTTATACAATACATTAATTGATTAATTTTCATTACTTAACATGACAATAATTCGTTAATGTGTGTAAGATAATAGGACTTTTTTGTTGCGTTTTTTTTTTTCTTTTGTTTAGGAGATACTATTAGCTACAAAAATTGTACAGTACAACGAACGACAAAGCAAGCCAAAGTGGCAAAGCTTGTTTATGCTCATTACAATTTACTTTACTAAAAAGTAAAAGAAGGGAAATAAGCCTTATGAGGGCGACGCAGTTGAAGAGCGTTAGACAAGATGGTGGGCGGCTAGTGATTGTAATATTCAAGTGCTCAAAAGCATTGCTTTTTCATTTACACACACTTAAAGTAATTATGTATGTTTTAATTGAACTTCAGGCAACGCCAAAATTCTAATAAAAACTTATGGTTTTACGACACAGACAAACAGAATGAAAATTTGCATTACAAACTTAAAATCCAACCAGCCAGAGCCTCTGTGATGAATGCTCCGAAATGAGCGACTTAAAAGTCCGAATTGAGCGCTTTATAAGTCCGAAAAAACTATTTCACCATCACCTCAGATGGAGTGCGCTCCGATTGTGGTGAAACTAATTAAAAACACATAAATTTACAATTACAAAAGAAAAGTACAATAAGTACAAGTACAATAATTATGATTTTATTTTTTCCCCATTTAATTTGACTGCTTGACTGTTGTTTACGTTGTACGGCGCGACTGTACGCGGTCTAGAAGACGGCTTTCTTTCTAACGAGTTAACTAAATTACTAATTGCTTGCAGGCAGCTTTTTTGCTTTTTAAAAGATGTTTAAGGGGTGCTTAATATAAAAAATATAAAGAGACGTTAAAGTTGGGACATATTTAAAATTAAAAAAAAATTTAAATTAAAAAAAAATTTTAATTTACAAAAAAAAAAATAAATTTTACAAAAAATTAAATTAAAAAAAATTAATTTTACAAAAAAATTAATTTATGTATTTATAATTACTAAAGAAATGAAAACACACATTGAGTTTAATTTAATTAGAAAATATAGCTTTATACGTTATATATATATGTATGTATTTATATATATGGTTTATGTATGCATATTTAAGCTTGTTTAAGTATTAATTATATATGCGCTTGCTGAAACTTTTGCTGGCGTCTTTTATTTGTTGTTTAGCTTATGTATTTTTTGCTTGCATTGTAACGCTTAACTGCTTTTTTAGCTTTTATTTTAGTTTTTTATATGTATTTTTATTTTTATTTTTGCTTCTGATTTTATATTTTTATTTTTTTACTTTTATTTTTTTTGTTTTTGATTTTTATTTTTGCTTAAATTTAAATTTTATTTTTTATTTTTATTTCAATTTAATTTTTATTTTTTGTTTCTATTAGTATGTTAATTTTTTTATTTTTTTATCTTGTTTTATATTTTAATTTTTTTATTTTTTTTATTTTGTTTTATATTTTTATTTTATTTTTTTATCATCATTTATCAATATGAAACATGCAAGCGCAATATTTTCGAGACTGACATACATACATATATATGTATGTATAAACGCATATATGCTTAAAATTAATATATATATATTTATTATTTTTTTTTAATATACAAACTACATACATATATGTATTTAAATATAAATTAGTTATATAAATATGCTTAACGACAAATCGTGTGTGTATGTGTGTTTGTTTGTTATCATCAATATTATACATAGTAGTTAGTTACATATATATTTTTTGTATACTATATAGCATATGCTTTATAACATACATATGAAAATTGTTTTTTACTTTTTTCATTCATAGTAAGCTCCTACACATTTGTTTTTTTTTTTTTTGTTGAATGATCGTTGATTGTTTTTTGTGTAAACTAACTTGTGCTTACATGCGTATTTGCTTACTTGCCATAGAATTATCATGTAAATTAATTTTTTAATTTTTTATTAAGCAATACAATTTAATTGTCGTCATTATAAGCTATAATAAATTGTTTATATTTATATTTATTTTTATTTTTTGTCGTCATTATAGCTATAATAAATTGTTTATTTTTTAATTTTAGCTTTTTTTTGTTGTATATCATCTACATATATCTTTTTTTTTGTTTTTCACTTTTTGCTTGTTTTTACTTTTTATCAATAATTTATATAGTACTGTTCATATATATATGTATATATGGCTATGTTTTTGTTTCTTTATAATTTTGTTGTAGTTTACATTTACATATAAGCGCTTTTAATAATCGTTCACTTCTTTAAATTTTTGTTTACTGTTTCTTTAATTTCTCTTCTTATAATTTTACTTAACCTCACTTTGTTTTTTGCTAAAGCAAATCTCGCCCGGTTTTTTCTAACTTGTAGCAATATCTAGTTTATATATATGTATGTTTCATAGAAGACTTGCACAAACATAAAAAGTGATAAAAAGAGCGTTGTTGTTGTTGTTGTAGCCAGCAAGACTCTACCCGTAGGTTTTGAGGTGTTGGCAACAGTTGCAACGCTAGATATATAGACCTTTTTGTATAGGCATAGTGCAGCAGTACCTAAACACTTTCGTCTATCGTTAAGTGCAACATTTTACTTTTAAATAGTTGTTGTTGTTGTTGTTACTGTCAACAAGTAAGCAAAAACGATCGTCGTGTCAACATTTGCAGCAACAAAACAACATTTTTTTTGCAGCAGTTAATGTCATTTTATTGCTTACAAAGTCTACGCAACACTACACACTATGTAGTTCTTGCCGCAACACAACTAAACATAGAAGGCTCAACATGAGCAAGCAAAAACCGCCACAACAAAGCATGACCAGCAGCAATAGTCATGCTAAATGCAGCAGCATTACATTTTTGTTTCAGCAACACTTTTTATTTGCGCTCATAGCAACTCACTGCTCTTTAGTATCACTTTTTGCTACCACAACTCTGGACTCTCCAAACTTTACTTTAGTACTCACTTACTTTCTAAACAAACATCAACTCTAACCCACTTAAATTACTGCTAAAACTGCACTCTCATTTCTTCATCCGCAAACAACTTTTGCTGTCACTGCCGCAGTTTGCGTTTACGCTTCTGCTTCCATTTCTAGCTCTACTTTTGCTTCCATTTCTACTTCTACTTCTCTCCATCCGCTTCTTCTATTTAGTTGCAGACATCAGCCGCGTTTTGCGTCGCAGTACTCATTCATTTTTCTCCTCATTTTCGCTATTATTTGTTGACAAATTTAATGTATTGCTCGCCTCCAAGCTGCCGCTCGATTGACGCGTGTGACGCGTTGAGCGCAATTCACGCCGCTTTTCGGGTGGCTGTTCGTTTTGATGATGATCACCGCCAGCGCGTGGACGCTTCAAACGACTGGATGAACGACGATGTTCTTCATGTGCTGCTGCCGCAGCTGCAGCTGCCGATGTTGAGGGTGTGGGATTGGAATCATTAGCAGCACCACCACCACCGCTGCCGCTGCCACTGCCACTGCCATGTGCCTCACGACCGCCGCCATTTTCATTGGCTTTGCCTTCATTAGCCTGTCCATTACCGCCAGCATTACCAACACTTGCGCTCATACTTTGCGCCATAGCCGCTTCTAAATCCTCTACACTACCATGATGACTACTCGCCGAAGCCACACTAGGCGCGCCGCCGACGCCGCCGCCGCCTTGCGAGCTTGTTTGTGTGTTGCTTTGATGGTGTTGCGGTTTCTTAAGTATTGGCTGTATAATCAGTTCATCTGCTTCCTCGTATGGTGGCGGCAATTTTGCAGCATCGGCCGCATTGGTTATGGTCAGCGATATGCGCGATTCGCTGCGCTCGGAACGTTCGCTGCTCGAACTGGCGCCGGAGCTGATGGGTGGCGCTATAGTGATTGTGGTCTGCGAGGGCAAATTGGCGGCAATGCCAGCGGAGTTGAGCGGTGTTAAAGTGACTTTATCGGCTTCGTGCGCACTGGATGAACCACCGCCACCGCCGCCACTCATACTCATGCCCATGCCACCGCTGCGCAAGCTCTTCTCTATGCTAGTCATGCCACCGCCCAAATTGAGCGGCAAACCGCTGGATAACATGGCGGCGGATAATTCTTCTTTTGCATTTGCTAATGCTGCCGCTGCCGCACGTGAGCGCTTCGTTGAACGACTGCTGCTGCTGCTGCTGCCGCCGCCGCCGCCGTGATGATCATCCGATTGTGAATTGGAGGCAGTATTCGACATGCCCATGCTCGCTGCCGCTGAGGTGGGTATGAGCGAGATGCCCGAACCAAGTCCCAATGTTTTTGTATAGTATTCCATTTGTTGTTTGAAGGCATCCTTGGTCAAGGCATCGGGATCGAGCATTTGGTTGTTGCTGTTGTTGGCGCTGCTATTATTGCTGTTGTTGTTATTATTGTTGTTGCTGTTGCGTTGGCGTTTCGAGGAGGAGGCGGAACTCGAAGTGTTACCACCACCACCGCTACCACCCATTGACGAAGCGCTACTTGTGGGTGGCGCAGTCAAGCCCGCCAAACTGGCCAACGAACCAGGCGCCGTCAAGGCTTGCGCCATATCAGCAATCATGCCGGGCGCAAAATCGCTTGGCAGTCCAAGTATTTGTGGTAGTTGTGCAGCTAATGCAGCAGCTGCCGCCTTCGAGGCTTTTGTGCTCGACGACGACGACGCCGCCGCCGCCGATGAATTGCTGGCCGATTGACTGCCGCCCGTCAGCGATGCGGGGAATTTGCCTTGTGAGAATGCCTGCAGCGTAGCCAAGTCGGTGGGCAGCTGACCGCGTGCCAAGCTCTCCATCCATTTTTGTTGCTCCTTGGCCGCTTGCTTTTCCGCTTGTACGGCTTGTGCGGCAGCTATCGAAGCGGCTGAACTGCCAGAGCTGCGTTTATCGCCGCCGGTTTGTGATTGTACCACCGCATGTGCGGCAATGGGTGGTATGCCCAATGAGCTGAGCAGCCGTGTGCTTTGTGCCAAATCCATGCGACTCAAAGTCTCCAGTAAATGCGGATCGGTGCCGGGCATCAAGAGGCTGGATAGTTGTGCCATTTCGGCTACCTGTTGGGCAGCACGACTTGCGGCCGATTGCCGATTGCTGCCACGCGATGATTGTGAGCCGCTTGTGCTGCTGCCTTGTGATTGACCACCGGCAGCGCCGCCGCCCATACCCGCCATGGCGTTCATCAAATTTGCTACCGAGGCGGCGGAAGCTGCTGAAGCAGCCGATGCGGATGCGGATGCAGACGAAGCACGTGAACTATTCGATTTCGATTGGCTTTGATGTGATTTCGATTGTGTGGTTGATGAATTGCCCGCCGAGGAGGAGCTAACACCTGCGCCACCATTCAACAAATTATATTGCTGTGCCAATTGATCGTATGCGGAACCCAGTCCCGAGGAACCCAATGAATATGGATTCAGGCCACCTAAGCCCATTGGTGGATAGAGCAGCGATGGATTGGGAAACAGGTACGGGAAACAGCCGGCCATTTGTGAAGCGGCTGCCGCAGCGGCATTTGAATTCTTATTCGAGGAACCGCTGCCACTGCCGCCACCACCAGCGCTGTTGCCACCGCCGCCGCCGACGCCAGTATTGCCACCGGTCAAAGCACTCATTGCATTCATGGCATTTTGCTGTGCTTGTGCCGCCGCTGCGGCTGCATCATTTTTGGCCTTCTTGCTCGACGAACTGCCCGATTGTGAATTTTTGCCGCCGCCACCGGAGCCTGTATTACTCTGACCCGTTGCATTTGTGTTTGTGCCACCCAAGCCGGCCAAAGCAGAGCCTGCAGCCATTAACGCTGCCAATGTTTGTGGATCCATGGTGGCCAAATTGCCCAAGCCGCCCATACCCGCCAAGCTGGCGAATAAGTTCATGCTGTTCAAATTATTCAAGCCGGGTATGTTGCCCATGCCAGGCATGCCGGCAAATGGCATTGAGAGCAGTGGATTCTTGGGATCAAAAGCGGCGAGCGGATTTTTGGGATCAAATGCGCCCAAAGGATTCTTCGGATCAAAAGCGCCAAGTGGATTTTTGGGATCGAATGCGCCAAGTCCGGGCAAACTGGAGAGTAAATTCGGATTGAGACCAGCCAATGAGCCAAATTGCATGGCGGCATTGGCTTGATCGATAGCCGATTGACGTGAAGACTTCTTGGAGGACATGGTGGGCGATGGCGCTGGTGAGGATTGTGCAGATGAGGGTTGTTGTTGTTGCGCGCCCGTTGAAGAGCTGCTTGAGGTGGATGATGGTCGTCCACCACCACCACCACCACCGCCACCGCTATTGCCACCAGAACCACCATGCGAGGACTTGCTGGTTGAGGCATAATTGCTGGTGTCCATGGAACCAAGCTTTGGCATGGGGATAGTCATGGGATTTTGTATTTGTTCCAACCATTTGGGATCAACTTCATAATTTGGATTCTCAGTCAACCTAAATAATACAAAAAAAAAAAAAATAACGTAAGTATGGTGAATATACACCTCACCACCAATATATAACTCACCATTGCATTAAACGTTTCAATTGTGGCGCCTTGCTGCCCGAAATACGTTTGCCCGTCTGCTTATTCACCACAGGCACCGGCTCTTCGCCCGTCAAACCTTGTTGCGCAGACATTGCGGACTGTTGTTGCTGCTGCTGTTGTTGTTGCTGTTGCTGCTGTTGATGTTGCGCAAGCGTGTGCGTTGATTGCGCTTGCGCTTTGTTCATTTGCGACATGGATGCCTGATGTGCTGAACTATTGTTTTGTTGTCGATTCGAGCGTCGACTGCTCGCGCTGCTGCTGCTGCTGGTGCTGGCAGCGGCCGCATTGCTAAAGTCCATGTTCAGTTGATCGGTGAGCGGTGTGGACATGTCTGTTAGCCATTTATTCACTTTCAAATCAGGCACATTGTATTTAGCGCTGTGGTGTATATGTAAAGAGATGTAGATAATGAAAAAATTCAGAATTGATAAGGCAGGAAGAAAAACAATTGAAGGAATTCTGAGCTCTTCGGTAACAACGTTTTTAGAAGGCTTCATAAGAGAGCGTTGGATTTTAAATCTCTTTATTCTTTCTCTCCCTTCCTTTTTCTATCGATCACTCCACTCTTTCTTACGCATTCACTCTATCCTTTCCCTTTCCCTTGCTCTCTCTCTCTCTCTTTCTTTTTCCAGCTGTTTTCAGACATTATTAGCTTTTCTCTCACTCTTACTCTCCCTTTCATTCACCACCCTCTCTCTCTCTTTCTCTTACTCTTACTCCGCTTTCATTCACCACCCTCTCTTTCTTTCTCCCAATCTTACTCTCTCTTTTTCTTTCACTCTATCGATCCTTCTTCAATTCTCTTCTCTCACATTCTCAGGCTTTCTGCCACTCTCTCCCCCTCATTTTGTCAGATACTTTAACTTTTCTCTTACTCTCTCTTTCACTCACCTCTAATCTCTCTCTTTCTGTCAGCCTTATTATCCTTCCCTTTCTTTCAATATTATCCTCTCTCCCCAAAGTATCTTCTCTACTATTTTCAAGCTCTCCCTCTTTTTAAATTTTTATTTATTTCGTTCTTAACTTTTCTCTCTTTCTCTCACGCTTACTCTAGACTCTCTTAACTCTTTCTCTCTCTCACTCTAACTCTTAAACTCTTTCTCTCTCTCACTCTAACTTTTAAACTCTTTCTCTTACACCCACTTTTAACCTCCTATCCTCTCTTAATCTCTCTCTTTCTCTTACTCTCACTCTTAGGACCGTTTACTCAACCTCTGATTAACGCTAACCACGGTTCAAGCCCGGTTAAACATCATTATCGACTTCATCAAACCATACATTTAACATGTGGTCGATCATGCAGTCCATATCTTAACCGGACCTTTATCCTCCGGTTAACTTAATCGCAGGTTGAGTAAACGGCCCTTGATCTCTCTCTACACTCACTCTTAATATCTCTCTCTCTCTCTGCCTCGATTTCCCATAGTCGTTATTTCTTCTCTTCTTATCATTCCATCATTCCTAATACCACCATCTCTCTCTCGTTATTTTCCTCTCTCCTCAAATTTGTATCTCCTAACTCTCTTCCTCAATCACCAACTGCCTCTATTTCTCTCTTTCATTTCCTTCCTCCCCTTTCTCGAAGTTCAACTACCACTCTCTCAAAATCAATTCCCACTCTCACTCTCCACCATTTCATCAAATTCCCCCCTTCACTCACCTCAATTTCATCGCCTGCTCCATCTCCGCCAACATCGCCTCATACGCCTTGCGCTGCGCTGGCGGCAAGCATTGCATCATTTTTTGTTGTTGCTTCAGCAACGTTTGCGGATCGCTGGCCATTGTTTGCGCCACAATCGCATTAATATCTTTCTGTGACAAACCACTGCCAAAACCAAGATTTTGATTCAACTTTTGCAACGCTTGTGGATCGCTGGCCATGGTTTGAGCAACAATTGCATTTATTTCCTTTAGCGAAAGGCCACCAGCGCCCAACATATTCAAGCTGCTATTATTCGAAGATGATGATGAAGCGCCAGCAGAGGCTGGTGAGGGCATCGATGATGAGTTGTTGTTGCTGCCAGATTTAGATTCTGTGAAGGGAAGTAATGAAAAAAAGCGAAAGAAACAAGTTTAGTTTAGCTGTCAAATGTAATAAAATATGCAAATTGCTTAAAAATATGCTCAGAGACTCAAACTCACTTCCGGGCACTGTCGTAACAGTGATAGTAAATGGTTTTTGATTTTGTTGATTCTGATTTGCAGACGAACTGGGCATATTGGCTGGTGTAACCGAAACGCTTGGCGGTATTTGTGGCTTCTTTGAGGAGGGCAACGATGGATCGGGAAAGGTTTTCTGTTCCTTGGCCGCCGATAAGCCCAAAACGATTTCATCGAGCTTTTTGCGTTTCTTCTCTTTGCCAATTACCGGTTCTTCGATGGTCTGTGAGGAAAAAAAATTAAATTGCAAATTGTTTTTTAATTGTTCAAAGAGCGTGAAAAAAAATATTGAATGGTCTTCAACTTACGCAATTATTCTTCTTCATCAATTTGTCAAGCGTATCATTAAGTTTACCCTTGCCGCTACCACCACCACCCATTGAAGGGAAAGCAGAGCTCAGCGAAGCCTGCAAATGTGATGTGGCGGTAGCGGGTTTCTTTGACATTGAGAAATCTTGTACTTCACTCAAATCAATGGCGCCAGAGGAATTCGATGATGCTGATTTGAGCATATCGGTCATATTCATGCGTGGCAGGCTAAAGGAGGGAATTGAGAAAAAAAGGAATTTAGTTAGAAATTAGTAAAAAAAAAATAAATAATAAAAAAATAAAAATACAAAAAAAAAAAAAATAGAAAAATAAAAAAAATAAAAAATAAAAAAAAAATAAAAAAATAATAAAAAATAAAAAATAAAAAAATAAACTGAAAACGGAAAAGAGGAAAAAAAGAAGAAAAGAAGAAAGGCAAGATTTGTTTTTGCGCGTACCTCGAGGACAAATCCATTGGCGCACCCATTGCTTGTGGTGGCGTCTTGAGTGGCGGTATTGCGGGTTTGCTAAATTGTCCCGCCGACTGGTGGCGCGATGAAGCATGCTGATGCGCTGGCGGCGGTTGTAGCTGCATATTTGTGGGTGGCGTTGAGGGCGGTGCCGGCGATTCAGATGTTGTGGATGAAGCGCTGCGGCGCCCGGAAGGCTGTGATGCGGATGAGCCGGCAGCCGCAGCAGCAGACGCCATATTTGGCTCCATATTGGCAATTTCAGTTTCCCAATCTTTGAGACCCACTGGAAGAGAAGAAAAAGAGGAATAATATAAAATATATACCACAAAGCAAACAAACACACAAATATACTCACTATTTTGCGAACTATTCAGCAATGCATGCAATTTGGCGCGCTCCGTTTCCACATCAATTGCTATATGACGCTTGCGCTTCTTGCCTGTGCTGCCGCTGCCGGAGCCGCCACCGCCACCGCCGCCGCCCTGCTGCTGTTGCTGTTGCGTAGTAGTAGCAGCGCCGGTTGCGGACATGTTCTGTGCCGATACGTTACTTCCTATATTGCTGGCGCTGGTTGCTGTTGGCGCTGCTGGATTTTGACCGCTCAAAACAGCTGTGGCTGCTGCCACTGTCGCGGGCGTCATGCTCATGCCGGGTAGGAGCGCTTGCAGCGCGCTCGCCGATAAGGCGGCAGCATTTGGATTTTGTCCGCCGGCAGCAGCAGCTGCAACAGCCGCAGCCACTGCAGCATTTATGCTGTTCGCATCGAGACCGGGTGGTAGTGGTGGCAGAGCGCCCAAATTGAGGGTGGCGGCGGCATTGGGCGGCGGTAGAGCTTTAGCAGCGCCATTTAGTGCGGCGGCGAGTGACTGTGCACCACCGGCACTGGATGCGGCTGCTGCTGCTGCTGCTGCTGCTGTGGCTCCTGCAGTTGTGGGTGCAGGTGATGATGAGGGCGGTGGCAGCAAACTAGCTAAACCTGCGCCGCCGCCGCCGCCGGGCGATGTTGTTATGACATTCGGCGGCGGTGGCAATGTGTTGGCGGCAGTTGGTGGCGGTGGTGTTGTTAGGCTGGTCGTTTTAGTTACACCACCAGCACCACCACCACCAGCACCACCACCACCAGCAACACCAATGCCAGCAACAGCCGCCCCACCAGCCACTTGTTGCATTTGCGATGTTTGCAATTGGCGTGTAACACCCTGTTCCGTTGTAATGGTGATTACGTCGGGCGTCAGCGAGTGACGCTCAACACTCTTCAAATGCGGTATTGCCTCATGCAAACAAATATTCAGCTCGATGCCTTTGCAGCCGGCATAGGCGGTGTAATTGCGATTGACGGGCCATTTGTTGGTTTCCACGCATAAAATTATATGGAAAATGCGTCGTTCGAGCGCAAAGTCTTTAAACCAGCGTATCATGCACATTTCCAGCTTGGGTTTGTCTTGTTGTTGTTTGACCGCCGCCGGTTGTATGACCTCCAAGTCGGGGAAGCGCGCTTTCAATTCGGCCGCTTGCTTTTTGCATTCCTCCTCCACTGCCGCTTTTTCTGCCTTTTCCTTCTCTTTCATTACCTCATCGTCGTCGGGATCGGCGTTGGCAGCGTTGGCGGCTGCTTCTGCCGCCAAATCGAGCATTTCTTCGTCTGCAGCTGATTTGCCAGTTTTTGGCGACTTTTCAGCACTTGCTGCTGTTGCTTCAGCATTTTTCATGTTGGCCTCTGCCTCTTCTTCGTCGGTTTTTGTGTTGCTCTCCGCTGCCTTGACGGCGGTGTCTGCTTTTGTTGTGTTTTCTTTGTCATCTTCAATGTCAACTTTTATAGCAGCCACCGTTAGTGCGCCGGCTTCTTTATCTTCATCTTCATTCGTCACCTGCTTTTCGTTGCTTTCGTCTTCGTCAGCCGCATCGTCTTTCTTTGCTTCGCTAACCGCGCTTGTTTCATCATCGCTTGCCGCTTTCTCTGTTGTCTTATCAACTGTCGCCGTCGCGCTGCTTGTGCTCTCAGCCTTTTCTGCTGCTTCTTCATCAATTTCCATGGCTTCATTGTCATCATTGGTGGCTTTAGCTTTTGTTTGCTTCTCATCGTCATCATCCACTTCTTTGCTCTTTTCCTTCACGCTCTTCGGACTGGCAGCATTCAGCTCTTCTGCTGTTGTATCTGCTGTTTCCTTCTTTAGCTTCAAATCGGCGCTGTTTTCATCTTCAGTTGTGGCTTCGACCAACTTATCGTCAGCTGTTGTTGGCTTTTCTGTTACCGCTTCCAGGTCTTCTGCTTTCGCCACCATTTCCACTTTAGTTTCAGCCCTCAATTGTGCGGCGGCATCTTCCAGCGGCGACGATAACGTCTTCTCCGCCTTTACAACACCAAACTTCAGCGTTGGCGTGAATTGTTCCTTCTTAATCATGCTATCTTTTGTGAGCAGCTCATCATCCAAATCAATCACTTCACCTTTCACTGTACTCTGCTGTTGTCCAGCACCACTCGGTTGTGCCTGTTGCCGTTCGGTGGCGGCATTGTATGCCTCCAATTTAATGCTACGTTGTATTTGCGCCTCCAATTCGCGTATAAAACGTTTTTCCGCTTCGGCAAAACTGAAATTCGGATCATTGAAAATGAATGTCTCCGAGCGGTACAGTCCATGCTTGAGCACTGCTGTTATCAGTTCCTTGTCATGTCGGCCGGCTTCCCACCAATCGGGCGTGTCTGCATTCGTTTCACACAACTTAAGGCGCTCCTCCAGCTGTGGGTGTCGCGCTATTTCACGTAATTTTGTTAGCATTTCCAAACGTTCCAGTATGAGCTTGGCCAAATCTTCGCTTATCTCTTCGATAATACCCTCCATGCCGCGTTCGTTCTCGTTCAGGGCAAGCCCAGCCTTACGTTTACACATCGCCACAAATACTTTATAGTAATCGCTTAGTGTTTCATCACTTTTACGTTCTAAATGCGCAATTTGTTTGAATTTTGTCCAATCGGGTAAGTGCGCATTGCCGCCAAGTGAGTTTGGCGGCAGCAAGTCCACACCATAACCGGTGAGTACGCGCAGAAAATCATATTCTTCACGGCGATTCCATTTTTTCGGTATTTGTTGGAGTCGCTGTGTCTCACGTTCTTTGGCCGCCAATTCCATTTTGCCTTGGCGTTCCATTTTCTATAAAAAGCAAAAAAATGTGCGGAAGGTGGGAAATAAATAAGTGTTAAGCTAAATATATTTTTAATCTAAAATTTGTTGTTGGGTTTGCGTATTTTGTATGTAGAAGTTGAATTGTGAAAGTGTAAAATGTGTATTTTATGCATAGGCGGACAAACAAGGGTTAATTTTAAGCTAGATATGTATACTAAACAAATGCATTAGTACTACTATTTAGTATGAACAACATTTATGCTGTTAGGTATTAGTAAACCCTTTACCGTATAAAATATTTTATAAATAGCGTTTTTTATGGAAAAGTGAGGTTAGAATAGCGCAGAGTTGCATTTGAAAGGCATTGGAAATAATTGTGCTGAGCACGACGACGGTGTGGCAGCTTATTTTGAATCTTTGAATCCAATTTCGCTTATTGAAAACTTTTTACAGTGTGGTGGATTAGTTAAAAGTTCGCCACTAGCAAAAACCATTTTAGATATTTTTTTTAATTTGATTTTTTTGAAAGAAAATTCCCATTATTAAATTTTTTACTCGTGTGGTGTTAGTTAAAAAATTACCTCTAACAAAAAACACTAAATATTTTTTTAATGCTGCGTTTTAAAATTTTTTCTTTGTGTGGCGAGACAGTTAAAAATTCACCACTGCCAAAAACATTTAAAATAATTTTGTTTTTTTTTCAAAATTGCATTTTTCGAATGCTATATTTTGAAAATTATCATATTTAAAATTTTATCCTAGTACTGTGGGTTAGTTAAGAATTCACCAGTGCCAGAAACATTTTAAATAATATTTTTTCACCACTAGCCAAAAATATTAAAAAAAAAATTTTTTATTTATTTGAACCCTGCCTTTCGAAAATTCGCATTAATAAACTTTTTTCTCGTGTGGTGAGTTATTTAAAAATTCAAAACTAACAAAAACACTAAATAATTTTTTAATTGCTTTTTTGAATGCTGCGTTTAAAAAAATCGCATTATTAACATTTTTTCATTGTGTGGTGAGTTAGTTCAAAATTCACCACTAACAAAAAAAATCTATTTTTTTTTTGTAAAACTACATTTTTTGCATGTGCCTTAAAAACATATAATATTGTTGCTAGCATGGTGGGTTAGTTAGTTTAAGCTAAGCTTAGCTTGAATTAAAAAGTTGGACTTTCTACTCAATCATCGTAAGTCAGATTTTATCAGTTTTATGGGTTTTTTTCGTGGCGCATATGTATGTATGTATGTACATATGTGTATGCGAAATTCCCAATTAAATTGCATTGACTAAACCTTTAAAAAATTCCCAATCAAGTACATATGTATTACTTAATAGACGTTGAGTGTCATAAACATTTGTGTTTTTATGTGCAGCCAACACAACATATACGAGTTTCTCGTTATCAATTGTTGATATGAACATAAATTCCTTCATATGTGCATAGTATATACATACATAAATAATGCATACATATGTATGCATGTATGTTTGTATGTATGCACATATCCCAGAGGAACAGTTGTCAAGCTCTTTTATATAGAAGGCATTTCAGAACAGCTTCTAAGCAAGCAGCGCTTCACATAAATTGTTCCCGTTGCTCCTTCGCCAGTAGCGAGTTGTCAAAGTGCTAAGCAAGTAATTTGTAGACTATTTAAATCTTGTATTTAATTCCTTCTATAAACCATTTATTTTAAAACAAAAAAGCAAGAACTTATCCATTTCAATATAGAATTTCACTCAGATGACGAAACAATCTTAATACATACCAGCGAAGAGTTTCTGTAAGTGCTTCTAACACCTGCCATTTTCTACTGGGCATATATTTTACACATTTATCTCTACAACAAGTAGATATATGTATGTACATAAGCGACAATTTCAATTGAAGAACAAACTCAGCGATAACAGAAATCCATATACAATGCATTGGAATTTGCTTAAATTTTAAATACATATTGGATGAATAAGATTTTCGAATGGCAATAAAATAATACGACACAGTGCAAGAGCAAAATTTTTGTTTACAGTGCAATTTTTTGACCAAGAGTGTATTTTAGAATACATATAGGAAGACAAGGTTTAAAATTCATAAAATATACCTATTAAATTTTCAAACAAATAGGAGAATTATACACGGTACAAAAAATACGCGGCAAACTAAAAGAGTTTACAACATTAGCATTCTGAAGGAAGGGGAAACCTTCTGATACCCCTTTTCTCTCAGTGAGCCTAGCCTGAACATTAATGTTCATTATAGGTATGTAGGTATGTATATGTTAAGCATTTAGATCTTTGAGGCCTAAAATGTTGCCGAACATTTTGCGTCCAAACAAATCACTAGCGATACTTTCGAAATGGATTTTTATAGTATATGGATAGATCAAAGTGTCCGCTTGAAATACTATGCAACTTTTTATAAGCTTGTAATTATTTACTTTTCGTATAAAAAACACTTAAAAGTTGTTGTACGGCGTTATTAGAGTTATAGTATCTACTTACATATATATGTAGATAGCAAATAAATAAATTAAATTAGTTTTATATTAAAATCTTCTTACAAACAAGAATTCAACATTCGCTGAACAATCCCTTCGTTTGTAGATAAGGGCAAGAAATATTGCAATATTGTTTGAGGAAGCACGAAAAACATGCAAGAAGTGTTTAAAAAAGTAATAAAGAGATTCGATAGCATTATTACATAATATAATTTATATATATATATGAAACATATCTACATAATTATCAGTTAAGAAAACACGATAAGATAATTAGTCAAGGTCTTCATAAGAATTCAATAGGCTTGTTAAAAAAATATATATATGTACATATGTACCTAATAAAAAGCGCGACCAACGAAGGAAGTCCAACAGAACCAGCGCTGTTTTAAGCGATAATTTTATTTAAATAAATTATATGAATAAGTATGTATCTATTTAAAAAAATTTAATGTGTGTCTGTCGTATGTGTCCTTTATGGACTCCCAAAGTAATCAACCGATCTTTATGAAAATTTCACAGTAGATAAACAGGTTAGAGAATCACAACAACAACAACATATCGAAACGGCCTTTTACTACAGCGAGTGCGTTGGGTGTCTTTCTTGATATTTCCGGTGCCTTTAGCAAAGTCTCTGCTGTGACGCTGTTGGACGGACTCGAATAGATCGCAATATTCTAAATCATTAGGCGCTGGATCGAGGACCTTTGGGGTTGTCGGGCAGGTGGGTGGAGCCTTTCGACGATGTCAAGGAGGGCTCATAGAGGCATCCTACAAGCGGGAATACTCTCAGCCCTGTTGTGGAAGCTACCAGTCGACAAATACTCTCCATAAATACATAAAATACCTACTCTTCGGATAATACCAGGGACCGAAAATAACGGTTATTTTTTTTGTGGTGAAAAGGTTACGCAAAAATAACCTTTATCTTCTTTTGGTCCTTAATAACCATTATAAAAACAAAAAAACCGTTTTGGGCCTGAATAACCGTTATGGCAACCAAAAAACTGTTTTGGGCCTGAATAACCGTTATTCAGATTTTTATTCTTTTTTGGTCAGCAATAAAAATCAAGCCTATTTATTTGTCAATATTTCTGGACGATATTGGTATCAAATGAAAGGTGTTGAGCAGGGATTGTAGCTCTGATTACTTCTTTTCTTTTTATACCGATATTGCTTAAAACA
Organism: Urophora cardui; assembly: GCA_960531455.1. Classification (NCBI taxonomy): domain Eukaryota; kingdom Metazoa; phylum Arthropoda; class Insecta; order Diptera; family Tephritidae; genus Urophora; species Urophora cardui. The sequence continues at coordinate 19,216,982 of OY482674.1, forward strand.
TTCCAGGGCATCCGGGTCCACTTTTTCACCCATAACTGGGAACCCGACCTACGAATCTTAACAAATACACCTCTGCCCTGCTCAACACCTTTCATTTGATACCAATATCGTCCAGAAATATTGACAAATAAACAGGCTTGATTTTTATTGCTGACCAAAAAAAAATAAAAATCTGAATAACGGTTATTCAGGCCCAAAACAGTTTTTTGGTTGCCATAACGGTTATTCAAGCCCAAAACACTTTTCTGGTTGCCATAACGGTTATTCAGTCCCAAAACGGTTTTTTGGTTTTTATAATGGTTATTAATGACCAAAAAAATTTTTTTTCTCATGATAATGGTTAAATATGACTTTTACCCCATTTCTCTTATAACCGTTACGTCCCTGGATAATACACCAAATACAAAAACTTGCCAAGTTTTACATTCCACGTTTAGCATAACGCCTCCAATACGATGTTGCTAACACTAAGTACCATTTGTGGTCTATGTGAAGGGTGACTGTATCCGGCCAACCTAACCTAACCTTCATAGTAGATTCATGTGTTATTAGCGCACATAGTACGGCATATAGAATTTCGAAAAAAACGGGAGCTTCCCGGAATAACTAGACGCTCAAATGTGGACCCAGAGCGAAGTAACTAGGAAATATTTGAGCAATATTGGTAAATGAAAGCTGCTGCACAGGGTTGCAACATAGAGCCCTTTTATTGCAATTCCTTGGCCGGATCCCCAGATATGGAGAATGTCTCTGAGCAATATTGGTATCAAATGAAAGGCGTTGAGCAGGGTTTTTGCATAGAGCTGTACTCATTATGTTTCCTAGGCCGTGTTCCCAGATATGGGTGTTGAGTAGGGCTTGAATATTGAGCTATTTTCATCGTGATGCCTAGGCCGTGTTCCCAGATATGGGTCAAAGTAGTGCCCGAATGAGCCCGGAATATTTTTGGCGATATTAGTATCAAATAAAAAGCTGATATTGGGATTCTATATGAAACTCTCTTCGATGTAATGCCAACCGTTTCCTTACGGAAAGGAAAAAAGGAAGGTGAAGTAGTGGAGGGAAAGGAAAATGGGAAATGGGAAAAGAAATTGGGAAGGGAGAGGGAAAAGGAATCGAAAAGGTAATGGGAGAGAAAAAGGGAGAGGGAGTAAGATAGAGAGTAGGAATAGGGAGAGATAAGATATAGCGATAGAGGAAGGGAAGAGGATAAAGAAAACAAAAAGGAAGAAGGAACAAACGGAACGGATATGAAAGGTAAAGAAAAAGGGGAAGGCAAACGGAAATGGAAAAACAAAGGTAAAGAGAAAAGGAAAGTTAAATGGAAAGGGAAAAACAAATGGAAAGAGAAACGGAAAGTTAAATGGAAAGGGAAAGACTCATTACAAAATTTTTCGTCACTGAGAAGCGGTACGGGTATTTGATAATGTTATTAAATAAAGGAAAGGCTTGGCATAAAAATAAGACTAATTGAGTGCCAAGCTATGCTGCTCTTATTAATAGTGACTATACTTTCAATTTTTCCCGTTAAAAATACGTGGAACAACACTTTAATGGACCCGTCAGAATGAATAACTTTTCTGCAACCCAGATCCGTGTAACTGACAACATAGTTGAATTTCATGTACTTACGTCGGCGATCGGCAGCTGGGCCATTTAGGGCCACTCGTTTCTCATGTATAGATCGTGTGTGCGCTGCTGGCAAGCTATCGCTGCGCTGACCGCGAACCAGTTTGCACTTGTACGTTGAAAGGTGTGGATGCTATGCGGATAAATGTTTTTTCAGTGCTCTGCTTTTGCACGCACACTACCACAAATATTTTGCGCGTGTATTGGTTGTTCTGCCAGCGGTGCCGATCGCTGACTTACGTACATATTTGTTACGGCAAAGTGGAAGTACTGAATAAGGCATATGTAGTGCCAACATCATTAGCATGAGAAGCAAAAAAAATTTTTTTTTTTCAGCTAAGCAGCTCAAAAGGTTTGACAAGATTTTACAAGAACAGCGGTCGATTATAGTTGGAAAAATCAACCCCAAAACTATCGGTTTCAAACTGTACACAGTCACAGTTTTGGAGCCACATGAGAAAGAGTTATCAGGGTTACGATTTCAAAGCTTACTCAATTTGACAACATGAATGGAATGTCAGCTTCTTAACCCATTAGTGGTTGCCGTGCCAATTTGGGAACACCCAATGATATATTTTTTATTTACTGTAGGTTGGCTTCGACCATTAATGGGTTAATAAACTAATTTGTCAACTACTTCGCTTGAAAAATGTATGTACATAGTAAGTATGTGTGTATGTAGTTCGATTTATTATCTGGCAAGTACCCACCTATGTACATATGTATAAAAGATATGTGCATACAAATCTAAATACATACCGAATAAATACCTAGATACATATCTATATATGTAAATAGGTTTTTAACGTTTTTACCTATAGCAACTCACGAAATACGAAATGTCAATTTGAATTCCGTTAAAAAGTGTTGTGAACAAAAGAAAAAGAAACAAGTAAGGAAGCCTAACTTCGAGTGGAATCGAACATTAGATACTCAGCTGTATGCTTTCATTGTTTGTTTGCGTTTGTTCGATATAGGGTGTATTTTATATGAAACGAGTGCTGCATAAACAGGGCGCAGCCACTCCCATTTTCAAAATTTGTATCAATCATCCAAATAAGCATATACATATTATTTTTAGTGCAAAATTGCATCCCTCTATGACTTTTAGTTACAAAGACTTCATGTTACAAATTCCAAAAGGGTGTTCCAGAAATATCTTTGTTAAAAAGTAGGCGTGGTCATAAACCGATTTCAACACATTTTTGCGTGTCTATTAACACATGTTATAAAAGTGTATAAACCAAGTTTCGTCATAATATCTCAGTTATTTGTCGAGTAATAGGCTCGTAGATTCCTTTGTATAAAAAGAGGCGGTGCCACGCCCATTTTCCAAACTTTTTTTATTTTTTGTTTCCGGTCTATTGTAGAACTCATGTCACAAAATTTCAATGAATTATCTTTATAACTTTTTGGTTGCTTGTTTTTCCGACAGGGTAGGAATATGATGTATTGTGGAACGATTTTCCGAAACCGGTTTGTCTCCAAACCAAACTTGACAAGGGATGACGGAAAATCGTTCCACAATACATTAATTATCTTTATATTTCACAGAGATATCGCTTAAAATGGTTTTATTAGGTCACTTTATAACATAGATGGCCAGCCAATGGCTCCGGTGACTCCGTTTGTCTCCCAACAACATCGCAGTGGCTCCGAGTGGCTCCCAACAACAAGCAAATCAATTTCGGCAGAATAACGCGCATTTCTTTTTTTCACAGAAATCGTTGTCGCGGCGAGCACTCAACCCTCACGGTCCAGCATCGACCGACATTCATTGCGTAGTTACGCCTTCATACATACATACATACATATGTATGTACATATGTATGATGTACATTTATATGTGCTACCTCGTTTATGTTGTTTATGCCTAGCTGCAGCATATCTGTATGTACATACATAAGTACATGTTGAGGCAATAAACCGTTATTTGGCAAAATAATATTTTTTATAATTCCGAGAAGGTTGTTGGATTTTTTACTGATGTTGTTGTCGTGTGGCTACCTTACGCTTAAATCCTGGCCACTTATGCTTTATAATACCCATATATAAAAGTGGGCGTGGTCGTCAACCGATTTTGGTAATTTTTCGACCACACATTTGGCTAAGTAAATATATCACGCATACCAAATTTCATCGATATATCTTTAACGGTTTCTGAGTTATGGGTTATAAAACTTTCAATATTTGCCCCTTAATAAGTGGGCGTGGCACCGCCCATTTTCCAAAATTTTTGTATTTTTTGTTTTATGTCCGTAGTTGGACTCCTGCCACAAAATTTCAGTGATAGATCTTTATAGTTGACAGAGATATCGCTTAAAATGTTTTATTAGGCCCCTTTATAGTTCCCATATATAAAAGTGGGCGTGGCCGTCAACCGATTTTGATAATTTTTCGTCAAAACATTTGTCTAAGTAAGCAAATTACGCATACCAAATTTCATCGATATATCTTCAACGGTTTCTGAGTTATGACATATAAAACTTTCAATGCTTGACCCTTAATAAGTGGGCGTGGCACCGCCCATTTTCCAAAACTTCATCAAATTTCTTCATAAGGGCCTGAGCCCTTATGTGGGTAAAATTTTATCACTCTAGCTATATTAGTGGCTGAGATACCAAATTTCCGATTTTTTCTATATAGGAAAAGTGGGCGTGGTCATGGTCCGATTTCGCCCATTTTCAATACCAACCGTCCCAGTCTCGATACCAACTTGCATTTCAAATTTCATCAAAATATCTCAATTTTTGCGCGAGTTAGAGTGTTTACAGACGGACGGACGGACATGGCTCAATCGATTTCTCTTTTCACCCTGATCATTTTGATATATGTATATACCTAAGTCCATATCTATCTCGATTATTTCATTATGTTACAATCCACCGTTATGAAATCAAAATTATAATACTCTGTGTACTTTTCCAGCTGAGTATAAAAAACGCGTTTCCCTACATTCATCTACATATTTATGCAGGTATAATATACATATACCTATCTTCAAACAAACATATTTAGGAATAAGCATGAACACTCATGAACTCTCGCTATACCTATATTCGCTTTGACTATTCACTCATTATAAAATAAAATATTGTTTGTAGGTATAAGTAGAAAAGCGAATATAAAATTCGTCGGAGACCAAAATCTACATACCTACAAACGTGCAAAAACAAGCAATAATAATAAGAGAGATGAGTAGCAATGGCGCAAAACGCCTGCTTTACACCCAACTAACCCAACTTAACTATCTATCATCCAATGTTTCAGTACAGAGCTGTAAAATGTCGATCCAACGGCCCACGGAAAATAGCGAGAGCAGCCAATTCAGGCAGCCAGCAGCCGCCAGCCAGCCCGAACCCGAGTGTAGTCAATCAACCACCACACCACCACCACCTCCCCCCATTAATGAGAAATATTTATATGCATGAACATACACACAAATATATGTATATATGTACATGTGTACATTTAAAGGTACATAATTGCAAATCGTTACGTTTTGAGCCGAGACGACTTTTAGGTATATCTTTTAAAACACAATCAAGCAATGACAAACAAACGAACTACGAACGACACAAGAAAGAACAATGCCAGCGAGCAGCAAAAGCAAGCAATAGAATCACTGACATGAAGAAAAGGAAGAGGAAGAAAAATGTATATCCATATAAGTATACTAGGGTAGCCCTTAAAATCAAATTAGCAGAATTCTTCAATCTCACCCCTACAACGGTAACATAACAGTCAAAGATATCACATACATATAAATTTTGGTCCCGATCGGAAATGGTTCAGGGGTGTCGCACAGGGGTTGCATATGGAGGATAATATAAACTTAACGGTCTCCGATCGGGACCCAAATTTATATTTGGTATCTATGCTCGGCTACGGAACTATCCATTATGGGCATAAGGTTAGGTTAGGTTGCAGAGGCTGCTAGTTTCCACTTAGCACATTTAGGCCGCGAAGGTTCCATTGTGATACCACGTGGATCCGAAGACCCTCCTGCTCGAACCATAATGTGGATTTCACAAAACTTATAATTTTCCTAAATTCCATTGTGACTAGATGATTACAGTCCCCAAATTGGTAGGCTCCTCTTCTGTCGACTCCTTCCTAGTGCTGGGCAAACGCACAGCAAGTGTTTTACTGTTTCGAGCTCCACTTCGTTCTCAGAAACCCTAATCGTAATATGGAACATTCATCGTTTCTACATGCTTCCCAGGCGTTAGATATGACCTGTTATTAGCCCTTTCATTAGTGCAAGCGCGAATCTTCCGAGTGCCAGTAGACTTTGTCCGTCTGGCATTCCAATTAGGCCACAAGAGCCTAGTATGGTTACAAGTACTAAGAACATGCCATCTGTGATTTGCTTTTTTGAAGTACAACTCCTTAAGTGTAAGCTTGCTGGTAGTGAGCGGCATACGTAAACGCTTCCACGGCATTGAAAGTGGAGTGGATGTGCCCTCTCTAGCAAGTCCGTCTGTCATCTCGTTTCTCGGTATGTTACAGCGTCCAGACGTCCATACAAGTTAAATAGCAAACCGCTCAGTCATCTCATTTAGAGATCTGCGGCAATTTTCCACAGTTCTGGATTTACATATGTGTTTTCAGTGCAGCCTGACGGTCTGCGGAATTGTGAACTTCTTTATATTCGCTTTTCCTTGCTATCAAGGACTCAAGCGCCTCCTGTATAGCTGCCACCTCCGCATGGAAGGCACTGTAATGATCAGGTAAGCGAAATTATATGAAATGATAGGCCACCGTCGGCTGAATAGACTCCTCCTCCCACCCTTGCATTAAGCTTACTGGGCATTAGATATACAATGAATTAAATTTAATTTTTTCAGTCTCCATAGACTTTCCCCAAATTCGACCTCTGCGCGACACCGCCTAACCGTCTCCGATCGGGACAGATGTGATATTTTTGACTATATTACCATCGACTTAGTGGGTGGGATTGAAGAAATATGATATACATTTGTACAATTTGTATCCATACTTTTGGGGATCACCCTAATTTATGTACATATACACATTTAAATACCTATATCACACCAAGTGGAACGATACTGATGAGCGACGTTGCGCTGTTGCCTTTTACCAAACTGAGTAAAGTATTGGCAAAGTCACATATGGATGTATGTATGTAAGTATGTTTGCTTGTATCAGTGGTGCCAGATTGAGGGAAATTTTCCTTTTTGAGGGATATTTCACTGTAAAATTTTTAAAGAGGGAAAAAGGGACATTTTGTTGTCGTCCATATAAAAAAAGGGATTTTTTGGTTGCAGAACTGTTTACATACCTACATACATATGTATAATTTATAGTAGAACTTAAAATAAACACATCTCCCATTCAGTGTATGAATACACGCGCTTTCGCGTTAACTTATGCAATGCAAAAGGGAGTCGGTGACATACATGCGTACAAGTAAACATACAGTGAACTACACTGCGTATACGTAACTTGTTTACATAAATATGTCCATACATACATACAGGTGAAACTAATAAAAGCGTGTTAATAATCGCCCCTCTTAGGTAATTTATTTTTCATTGTGCACATCCGTACTGTATTGTTAATACTTAATCGAAAGAATTTTCGAGAATTGGGGCCACTTAAAAGCTATTTTCGCCTGGCCTCATTTGTAGATAAGCGTAATAAAGCAGAAACGATTTATGAAGAATTGGAAAAAATTCAAAACTAGGCTTATTTTAGATCTTTGAAGTACGTTCTTAACTTTTTCAATGAATTTAACGCATTGTTCCAAAGCCGAAATGTAGGTACTTATACACTGACTAGGGCAAGAAGCTAAGACACTTGTGTTGAAAATTGCAAGAAATTTCTTAAAACCCGATTTTTTCCAATTCCGTGGGAATTACAGCTAAAAGTTTTGGAACTTCCAACTCCATATTTACTTGACGTGCATAAAGTTTACGGTGGTTATCAATGCGAAGATATTTTGTCAAATTTAAATTTGGAGGAAAAGATTGTATTCATTCAACGCTGAATCAGAAAGTATATTTTCATTTGTAACGGATGTTAAATGTAAAAAGCGAAAGAAACTATCTAGTTATATGTTAAATAGTATAAGTAAAGTGCTTCAACTTTAAAATCAACAAAAATCATATCCACTTGCACAATGCAAATAATTTGTACAACTGATGCTTTTAGCTATAAAAAAAAACTGTATTTGCATGTTATATATTGTTATATTACTCAAATAAATGCTTTAAATTCAGTGGGAATTTTGTGGGATTTTTTTATTTAAAATGTGGGAAATTAGGGATTTTTTTCCAATTTGTGTGGGAATTTTAGCGGAGATTATCTGGCATCACTGGCTTGTATATTAAACCAAAGAAACGGTAGGAAAAGTAGGAAAATCTAACAACACAAAAAAGTTGAATTGAAATGAAATGAAATAGAACAAACACACAACAACTTATAACATACATACATACCCTGCAAAAAAGTTTTGCTTATTGTTGATAAATCAGGTAAAAAAAGGAGTATGCTGGCAGCGCTGTTTCTGTTATCACTCACTCTGTCTGCTCTTAATTTTCCAATACTTATCTAGGCCTTACTTCGCATGGCGAATAAGCCTTTGGAATAAGGTGTGCTCTCAGAGAGAGAGAGAGAGTACTCCTTATGGCCTGATGACATCAACACCGGAAAATCAGCCGTATTTTAAGTCTTACGCCATACAAATTTACTACCTTATTTCTTTAGCCTTTAAATTTGCTGTTTTAATTCTTAAATAAGGCTTAGATTTTTTGGTGGGTACGCACATAGTGCAAACATATGCACATGTGTAAATATATGTATGTATATAAAATATGTGGATGAAGGTACATAGTAGGTACATATTATAATAATGTGGAACCGAACGAATACGAATAATATTTAGTAGATATGACTTTTTTGTTTAATATACACTTGGGTATGTTATGTATGTACATATATACGTGTAGATAAGCATGGATGCCTAAATGCGAGTACTTCATGTATGCACATATGAATTTAATAGGGTGACCCTATGTGAAAGGTGTTTTTGAAAGGTAAAACAAAAAAACTTGAAACAAAATTCAAAGTAATTGTCGTAAAATAAAATTAATCGTTTAATATAAAATGAAATGAACTCATAACTAATGTCGACAAAATTCAATGATCAGGATGCATATCAGGGTTCTTTAAAATTATTCGACTATTCGTAATAACCATTCACTTGCTAAAAAGTCGGTTGATGAAATTGGAATATGTAGTTGCTTTTCTTCTAATGCTCGGGTACACAAAAATTAGCTAGATGTGGAATTTTCTTTCCTCTGTTTCTTCTACATATTCATCTTAATCTTCACCTTCGTCTTCTCTTCACTTTCATCTTCATCTTCATCTTCATCTTCATCTTCATCTTCATCTTCATCTTCATCTTCATCTTCATCTTCATCTTCATCTTCATCTTCATCTTCATCTTCATCTTCATCTTCATCTTCATCTTCATCTTCATCTTCATCTTCATCTTCATCTTCATCTTCATCTTCATCTTCATCTTCATCTTCATCTTCATCTTCATCTTCATCATCTTCATCTTCATCTTCATCTTCATCTTCATCTTCATCTTCATCTTCATCTTTATCTATATCTATATCTATATCTATATCTATATCTATATCTATATCTATATCTATATCTATATCTATATCTATATCTATATCTATATCTATATCTATATCTATATCTATATCTATATCTATATCTATATCTATATCTATATCTATATCTATATCTATATCTATATCTATATCTATATCTATATCTATATCTATATCTATATCTATATCTATATCTATATCTATATCTATATCTATATCTATATCTATATCTATATCTATATCTATATCTATATCTATATCTATATCTATATCTATATCTATATCTATATCTATATCTATATCTATATCTATATCTATATCTATATCTATATCTATATCTATATCTATATCTATATCTATATCTATATCTATATCTATATCTATATCTATATCTATATCTATATCTATATCTATATCTATATCTATATCTATATCTATATCTATATCTATATCTATATCTATATCTATATCTATATCTATATCTATATCTATATCTATATCTATATCTATATCTATATCTATATCTATATCTATATCTATATCTATATCTATATCTATATCTATATCTATATCTATATCTATATCTTTATCTTTATCTTTATCTTTATCTTTATCTTTATCTTTATCTTTATCTTTATCTTTATCTTTATCTTTATCTTTATCTTTATCTTTATCTTTATCTTTATCTTTATCTTTGTCTTTATCTTTATCTTTATCTTTATCTTTATCTCTATCTCTATCTTTATCTTTATCTTTATCTTTATCTTTATCTATATCTATATATTTATCTTTATCCTTATCTTTATCCTTATCATTATCTTTATCTTTATCTTTATCTCTATATATTTATATTTATCTTATTTATCTTTATCGTCTTCATCTTCATCAACATCTTGATCTCCATCTTGAACCAAGCGTCAGCTCCACCTACACGAGGTGAATTCTGTTACAAACAGGCGAGTCTCTGGTGGCCAGCATCTCCGGCCTAGGAGGCGAAAACAGCTAAAAACGTCGTTTGCACAATAGTCAGCCTAGTGCAGAAGGGACAAGTACCCGAGCGTGGCACATTAACGTGCGGAATCTATTAACCGATTTCCCGGACTTCTAATGCAAATGTCAGTATGCATGTATCAAAGCAGTTAAACAAAGTTTAGCACTAAAGAAATTCAGAAAGGCTACACCCTAATGATGCTAGATACATACATATGTATGTATGTATGTGAATATCATCGTACATAAAAGGCGATATGCCAACATATTGGGAAGTTGAAACGCAAGTCGTCAAATACGTAAGCATGCACAAAGCACGTACATATGTACATACATACATACATGTGTGCATGCATGCATATCTCGTATAAATGCGCTCTCCCAAAATGGTGAATAAGTACATATACAAGCATGCATGCCCCTGTGTGTATGCTTGTGTTAAGATATCGTTGAATTTATAATGCAATGGAAATAAAAATTTAATGCAATAATTGCACAGCGATAGACAAATGAATAGAAACATATGTATGTAGGTATATATACAGACATAAAGATATGCATGTACAAATACATATATGAGCATTTGCTTGCTTCTATGTTACCATACCAACATTGCTAGAAATACATGCTATTCAGAATCAATGACTTGCATAAACGGCGGATTAAAGGAGTTTGGGTAATCTAACCTAAAAAAAGAAAAGAAAAATAGTCTATACAATTTTCAAGTAACTGCCGAAAATTGTAATGGCGTTTCGAGCACAAGTGGTGTGGCATGACATAGTATGTATGTATGTACATATGTATGTGGTGTGTATGCATGTGTAGTAGACATATACGCCGCCGATTGTCGCCGCCGCGCCGATTACCTTCATAATCGGCCGCCGCCGCCATAATCCGTGAAATCGGCGTATCAGCGCGGCGGCGTGCGCTGGCGCGCCATACCCGTATGGAGCGAGATGTGTACATATTTTCCTAGTTTTGCTAACTACTAAAGTTCTTCAAAATTAAAAAAAGGAACCAATCGACGTGTTTTGACCTCAGGAACACGAAGCTGAATGCGGAAATGTTTTATTTTTTGCCGGTTAAAAGTTATTAACAAAAACTTTGGCTTTTCCCTACTTTACTAGCCTCAGTCTTAAAGAATTTAAGCTACTGGAAAATTTCAGTTCGTTGGCTTACATAATTTTTTCTCAGATACGGAACTTTTCTGGGATCTCTTCCATTTAGTCCTACTTATCGAGGTCTGTTGCTAATTGTTCTACTCAAAACTGCACCATTTCAACCCTCCTTGATATCATTAGATGTCGAAAATGATCCCAAACATGCCTCCAGAATCGAAAACTCATAGTTTGAACGTAAGAAAGTTGCTGTTTTTGAGTAGCCCTCACAGTTGTCGAACCTCAGCCCTATAGGGAATATTAAAGAAGACGATGGGGGATCAAAAATGGAAAAATAAGCTAGAGTTATGGAAAAAAATTAAAGAAGCTTGGTACTTAATACCAGTTGCAAATTTTGCTGATTTGGTCAACCCTATGCCACGAAGAAGTAAGGAAGTTATAAAAAATAAAGGAGCTCCAACTAAACATTAGTTTAAATCTAGCTGCAGCAGTAATATTGTAGTTTATTTGGAAAAACAATCGAATTTAAAGTTTGTCCTTATTATTATTTCCAACTTAAATTATACATTTCATTATTTTTATTCATAAAAATTAAATTATTATACAAAAAACGCCACAGAGTCATTGAAGCATGTCCTCTCCGTGTAAGCATCAATATATGGTAATTATTATTTGGTCTTAAAATGAAATAAATGGAGAATTGCAAAATTTTGTCCCTATTATTTTTTCCAACACTGTATATACATATGTATATTTATTTTAAAGTGCCTTATACCCTGCAGTAAAAATCCGCAATGAATCCTTAATGAATCACTGATGCAATTCACCTATGACGAGGAGGCATCAGTGAATACTTTCATATAACGACTGATGAATTTTTCATATAAATGGTTTGCTTTCCTCAGAAAAAAAAACAAGAACAAATAAAAATATACTGAGTTATGACGACAGTGATGAATATTCAACAAAGAATCATCACTGATCCCTCAGCAGTGAAACAAATTTACTGCAGGGTATATATATAAATATGTACATATGTAAATATATGTATGCATGTTTATTATCATACAAAATAAGCAAATGAATTTAAATTTACCCTTACATATGGATTTGTGTATATTTTTTAATATTTATTTTCTTTATTTTATATTTTAGTTTATGTAACAATTGTTTTTTGCTGTTAATAAAAAAGTTTCAACAATTTAAGGTGGAAATTAGTTTATTTATTCCATTCAGCCAGCGATATTAAGGTAACTAAATAAAATTAATATTTGAATAAGGATTGTGATTTTGGGGCAGGCGCGCCGGCGCGAAAAAGCATGCCGACGTCGCCGCCGCCGCCGAAATGTTTTTGGAATAGCGCCGCCGCCGCCGGAATCACTGTCGGCGTATATGTCTAATGTGTAGCGAGTACATGCCAGGGCCGTGCGCAGGAATTAGCCTTGGGGGGTTTTAATTTTGGTTTGCATTCGCATACATTTTCAAATCGTTTCTTGAGTCAAAAAAATTGCAGAAGAGAGCCATTGACAGCTCCAAATTTCAGCTAGTAAAATTTTTCCTAGCTGAAATTATTTGCTGCCAAAGTAAGAAACAGCTGTTAAAAAAATAAACAAACGAATACTTTTGATTTTATTACTTTTGAAATTTTCTTTTTTTTTCAACATTTTTTATACTCAGCTGTACTAGTACACAGAGTATTATAATTTTGATTTCATAACGGTGGATTGTAACATAATGAAATAATCGAGATAGATATGGACTTATATATATCAAAATGATCAGGGTGAAAAGAGAAATCGATTGAGCCATGTCCGTCCGTCCGTCCGTCCGTCCGTCCGTACGCACGATAACTCGCGTAAAAATTGAGATATTTTGATGAAATTTGAAATGCAAGTTGGTATCGAGACTGGGACGGTTGGTATTGAAAATGGGCGAAATCGGACCATGACCACGCCCACTTTTCCTATATAGAAAAAATCGGAAATTTGGTATCTCAGCCAATAATATAGCTAGAGTGATAAAATTTTACCCACGTATTGAGCTCAGGCCCTTATGAAGAAATTTGATGAAGTTTTGGAAAATGGGCGGTGCCACGCCCACTTATTAAGGGTCAAACATTGAAAGTTTTATATGTCATAACTCAGAAACCGTTGAAGATATATCGATGAAATTTGGTATGCGTAATTTGCTTACCTAGACAAATGTTTTGGCGAAAAATTATCAAAATCGGTTGACGGCCACGCCCACTTTTATATATGGGAACTATAAAGGGGCCTAATAAAAACATTTTCAGCGATATCTCAAATATAAAGATCTATCACTGAAATTTTGTGGCAGGAGTCCAACTACGGACATAAAACAAAAATTATAACAATTTTTGAAAATGGGCGGTGCCACGCCCCCTTATTAAGGGGCAAATATTGAAAGTTTTATAAGCCATAACTCAGAAACCGTTAAAGATATATCGATGAAATTTGGTACGCGTGATATACTTACTTAGTCAAATGTTTAGACGAAAAATTTCCAAAATCGGTTGACGGCCACGCCCACTTTTATATATGGGTATTATAAAGTGACCTAATAAAATCATTTTTAGCGATATCTTTGTCAAATATAAAGATAATTCATTGAAATTTTGTGACATGAGTTCTACAATAGACCGGAAACAAAAAATAAAAAAAGTTTATAAAATGGGCGTGGCACCGCCTCTTTTTATACAAAGAAATCTACGAGCCTATTACTCGACAAATAACTGAGATATTATGACGAAACTTGGTTTATACACTTTTATAACGTGTGTTAATAGACACGCAAAAATGTATTGAAAATCGGTTTATGACCACGCCTACTTTTTAACAAAGATATTTCTGGAACACCCTTTTGGAATTTGTAACGTGAAGTCTTTGTAACTAAAAGTCATAGAGGGATGAAATTTTGCACTAACAATAATATTTATATGCTTATTTGGATGATTGATACAAATTTTTAAATGGGCGTGGCTGCGCCCTGTTTATGCAGCACTCGTTTCATATAAAATACACCCTATATCGAAAAAACGCAAACAAACAATGAAAGCATACAGCTGAGTATCTAATGTTCGATTCTACTCGAACTTAGGCTTCCTTACTTGTTTTCTATAGATTTTGTTAGTGTTCTTGAATAAGAAAATAATTGTCTCATTTTTGGAAAACTCAATTTCTTATTTCCAGTAATAATTAGGTCAATTTTTCTTATTTCCCTAAAAATTTTCTAAATTGAGTTCAAGAAAGCATTTTTCTTGATTCAAGTATACAAATTTCTTTCCGTGTACTGTTTACAGTACTTGTTAATTGAAACTGCTCACTGTTTTCACAAAATGAACATTTTTTGTTATCAGTACAATTTTTTTAAAAATGCCAAACGAACATATGCTACACAACTTTGTAATTTCGGAAAGCTCCAAGTGCAATTCAAAGTGCCAAACTTATGTATTGGCCAACCTTATTTTTTGCAACTTTTACCAATTCTTCTTCCGTAAAATTATTGTAACTAATATTGTCAAAAATTATGAGTCAAAATTCAATGCAAAATTTATAAACTGTATTTTGAAAATTTTTGCAAAATCATTGCAACTTAGATTTGGTCATGGGGGCGGGGTTTTAACCCCCAAACCCCCCCCCCCCGTGCGCACGGCCCTGGTACATGCTGTGGTAAGAATGTGAGTACCTAACTACCAAAATAGATTTTTAGAAATATAAAAGAAAAATGTACATATGTATGTAGATAAACAAAAGATTTATATTTGGCATATATTTTATTAACTTTTCAGTCGTCGACCACTTCACTTCGGTATGTATGTACCCACATATACTATGTACATATGTATGTACATATGTAAAAAGTAAGGAAGCAACAACTGGTTTTTCTGGTGATGTTCACCTTTGTGTGGCCGCATTATTTAGGAACAACTAAACCGATAAATGAAATATTTGAGGGTTGCAGAGTTTGAAGGATTAAAATATATATTTACATACATACATATGTATGAACATGCATACATTGAAACATACATAGTATATAAAAATAAGAAGAACATGTAAACAGCCAACAGCTGTATGTGCACTGATCTCTAGTCTCGACAAATTAGTTAGTTGACTGTCAAAAAATCAACTAAACTCATTGGACAAATCTAAATGTCAAAACAAAACTATTCAAGCTGTCAGCTGCTTAGAGAACCTAAGTGGCTTTTGGCATTAAAAAATAGCAAAAAGGAAGCAGAAACAAATGAAAAGTAATACTTTTAAGTTGTATTTATGGCTTGTTGTAATTTCATTTGTTTGAAATGAGCAGCAACAAAGACTCTTTGTGTCACAGACAATGAATGCTTCGAACATGAGATACTACCATCTTTTCAGCATCGAAAAATTAATACAAAGCGATTAAATTTAAACAAAAATATTTAAAAACCTGAAATTATTTGCTTGCAGGCCAGGTGGCGCTGCGTATATATGTACATATGTATGTGCGGTTTACAGGCTTCTCAACACGTATATGCTTAACCCTTTATAACAACAACAACTTTTAGCAGACATGCCAATTTTGATGGCTTATATCGCACCCTAAATCATAAAGTGACACAACTCAAAATTTTTCGAAATCGTGTTTCTGCATAAATCGGTACACAGAATATATGTATTTAAATTTTCGCTGAGTTCCACTTTTTACGACTCAAGTGTACCTATATTGATTGCATAACAATTTCGCTACCACATTCAATCAAAATACCTACCATGCCACACATTATTCATGAAATTCACCACACAGCGGTCAAATAAAATTTAATTTGTTCCCACAACAGAGTTAATAGGTACATAATTTATGTAGGTTAATGCCCCTTGTCTTCGCCCCGAAAAGGCGACGAATGTGCAAATTTATTTTACAAAAAAAAAAAAAAAAAAACATTTAAATACATACAAACATATATACATAAAATGTCTTCAATTCAATACCTCAAAATGTTGTAGATAATAATGATGATTATAATGATTAAACTGATTATTGCCGATCGCGTTCGTGCCGTTCACTAAATTTACAATTGCGGCGGGCGGTGGCGTTGCTATTAATGATGTTGTTGTTATTTTTGGTGGCGGAGATGGCGTTGTTGCTGTTGCAAATGTTACAGCGCCAGCAAAACCGTTTGTTGTTGTTGCTGCTGCCACTACTGCTAAGGCATCCAGACCTGATGTTGTTGTTGTTGCTGTCGCTGCTGCTGCTGCGGTTGCTAAGTCTGCCTCTGCTGGCGTTATAGCCGCTGTTGCAGATGTTGTTGTTGTAATCGAATTGTTTGCTACTTTTGCTTTATCCAAATGTTCACAAAATGCAGAATAACTGCTAAAGTCCATTGGCTTTATAACTTCCATTTTAGTTATTATTTTTTTTTGTTTTATCTTCTTTTTGTTTTAACAAAACGGGCTCGCCGTTGTGTGACGTGTCGCTACCGGAAGTCGTGTGTTGTTGTTGTTGTGGTGGAATGTGATTTCTTCTTCTTCTTCTTACACACATACACGCACACACATGAGACACCGCTACTCTAGATCTTATGATCTAGGGGTGACAATCAAGTAATCAATTCTTGTTTGAAACGTCATTACCACCACACCACAAAATACACCACGCACAATAAAATGATGGCGGCTTTATTTCACCACACCTTGTTACAATTATTTTGCTGCTGCTTCTTCACGTTTTTTGTTCAATTTTTTTTTTGGATTCGCACTTAAAAATTAGCCGTTGCCGTTTTTAATATTTTAAATGACAACATCTCTCGCTCACTCTCACCTCATACTGTGCTGCGCTGTAGTATTTTAAGCATTCATTATCTTTATTGGATTTGAACTTTTTATTGTTATTTCTTTTTCCGTTTATTGCTTGTTTGCTTGTGCGCGTACGTACACTTTAATTTGCATTATTAATATTAAGAGTTCATATGTACATCTGTATGTATGTATCTATGTATGTATATATGTTGAAGGTATTGATACATATATTTTCATTCAATATACATATGTATGTATGTCTGTACATGCCTATGTGTATCTGTCCGCCATTTAAGTTTCTTTATTATATTGTATATCAAACTACGCCCTCTTCCTCCCACCACCACTTCATCATCTGCTTCATCTCTTGTTTGCACTAATTACTTATAAATCATTTATTTGTTCGACGTCAATGACGACGAGGAGCAACAACACTTTCTAAATTGTATGTATGTTTAAATAATTGTACATATATAGATATATGTATGTATGTACATACATACATAAATATACATATTTATCAATTTAATGTACGAATTATTTCTCCTGTGATTATCTATTCGTAAGTCTTTCGTCTTTTGCTGCTGGTTTGTCAAATTTTCTTGTTCGTACAACTATGTACATACACGTATGTATGTATGTATGTACGTGTTAATGTTTGTTCATAGATTAGAGTAGGTAGGTATTAGAAGGCTGCACGAATGGATTCGAAACGGCCAACAAAATATTCGCGGCCGTCCAATTACAGTACCTACTTGTTTCTGTCGTTTTAGAATAAACGCAAGTAGAGCACAACCATAAACAGAACCAATACAATTACTTAATCGTAGCGACAATTACATGACCTTAAAAAGGTTCTGCAAATAGTGTACACTACTTGCGAATACTTCGAATATAATCGAAATATACGTATGTACATACATACCCAGTTGGAAAGGTGGTCATGCATGACCTTGCGGACGCATGAAAATATGTACGAAAAATTTACATTATAGTATGTATTCCAAAAAAAACTATGATTTCATCTAAACTCTATGTTGTGTGGCTGCCAACTTATAGGAAATCGGATACACTCTAGAATGCAACCCAGGGTAAGCGAAGAGGTCAGTCATCGGCTCTCAGCTATACCTTCCAACTTATAGAATATCGGATACATTCTAGAATGCAACCCTAGGTAAGCGAAGAGGTCAGTCATCGGCTCTCAGCTTTACCTTCCAACTTATAGGAAATCGGATACATTCCAGAATGCAACCCAAGGTAAGTGAGAGGTCAGTCATCGGCTCTCAGCTATAACATTGAATCTAGCCAAAAAAAGAAAAAACAATTAGGAGAATCAGGTTTTCTCTAGTTTTGCTTTTTTACAATGACGACAACAATTCACAGAGTCTATTTTAACAAACGGACGTATAAAAGCGGCACTAAAGATCAATATAATGTTGAATGTCCCACATGGGTGAAGCAGTGAAGGGGAAGATGGTGCGACAATGAGAGAAGCAGAGGAGAACAAGCTGGAGTGAAGTTACATATTTCTAGTTGGAAATCGGATGGAGAGAGAATGAAGAGAAAAATGCAAAAAAAAGTATTTTTTTTTTATTTTTAAGTGAGAAAATAAACCGACACTGAGATCACGGCAAGAGCGACTCATCCAAACATTCCTTTTTGCCTTACCTTGGCAGGGAAAAGTGGATGCATGACTTCCCTAGGACATCACAATGAAAAAAATCATGCATTCTGGAATGTATAGATCCTATGGCCTTTATATCCATTTATAGATGACCATACATTACCTTTTCCAACTGGGTATATGCATACACACTAGGGCGGGTCGATTGGTAGGGGCCAAAAAAAAATTAACAGGGACACATCGCAATTATAAAAATTTGGGTAATTTCAAGCTTTTTTGCCCAATAAACTATATGTCTAAAATAAATTTCGAACCAGAGCTTTTTACGATCTACATATTTCCAACTGTTCTATATATTTTAAAATAACTTGGTAACCAATAGTTCGATTCTTTTGATTTTTTCGGCATTAGTTAAGAAACTTATTTGGCATATTAAGGTGGTTTTGTGAAGGAAATAAAGTTCTCCCGAAATTCGCGGAACAACCCGATTTGGAATATAATACGGAAATCTATACCTAAAATTTTTCCTTAATATATTAAAATTTAGAGGTCGTGCAAATGCCTCCAAATTTCTTTCTCCTTTTATATCAGTGATGATACATAATTTTTTTCAAAGTCCTTAATGAACAAGAAAAACATTTCTTATCATTAAAAAATGGAACATATGTTTGTTGGGCTTTTATCTTTTGGTCCACCTTAATGCCATATGCACATTAAATAAACAAACAAACCAAAGAAGCAACAAGGTTTTGTGAATACTTCATAACATGGTTATTATTATGTTCTATTCTATCGTGGCGAATAGTGTACACTAATCGCTCCAACAGAGCAAATAGAAATAGTATTTGTATTCCAAATGAAAAGTATGGGTTATATTCGTATCTGCATTGAAATTGTGCTGTGACTAATTGTACAATGCATATAGTATTCGAAAATATAGAAGAAGCAAATGGTATTGTGCAGAGGTCTAGTAGGTATACACTGTAGATTTTATTTAAAAATTTGATTTTATGTATTTCTTTTTATTTATTCATGTATGTAAAATTTATTACTTTTAAGATTCATTTATTGTATGCACTAAGTGCAAGAATATTAAGAAGAACGAACACAAAACGAGAACTCGTGGTGAAACTAATATTGGAGCGTGCAAGAAAAAGTGAAATTGTGAAGCGACTAAAAAATATGAAGGTCAACAAAACGATCGTTAATAGAACAAGCATGCAATATAACGAAACTGGCAGCTTCGAAATATGTATGTAGCTAAAAAGTTTGGCCGTTAAGCAATCGCGAGAACCCCGGCAATGGTGAAGAAAGTGCGAGAACGAAGACGTCGTAATTGCGCTTTTTCGCCAAGAAAGTACGACAACGAGTGCGGTGTCTGCCATAAAACCGACCAAAGTACCTATTATAAATAATAATTTGTAGATACGGGCTTCCAAAAAAGGCAATTCCATAGCCTTACAGGGAAACAAATAAAAACGAGAGTTGAAAGAAGTGTAAAACTCTTCCATCGGCACGCTAGTTGTGAAATCTTCATTTCCGACGAAAAACTCTTTTTATTGCAAGAAAGCTACAACTCTCAAAATGATCGCATATATATATATATGCAGCATGTATGGACGAGATCCCCTCTTGTAAAACAATAAATACAGCGACCCACGCGCCACCTATCGGATTTTTTTTTTTCATAATATTGCATTGTCATCGGGGTTATACATGCGTACAAAATTTCAGATTAATCGGTTGACAGGAAGGGGGTGAAATTTGAATTACTAAATTTGACCCAAGAATAAATAATAAATAAAACAAACGGGGTGAGCTAAATAAAACCGTTTAAAACAGTTGAACGATATCAAAACGTAAACGTCCATTATGGTATGGGTAGCGATTACCCGAAAAGGCAAGCTGCCTCTTCTTTTTATAGAAAAAGGCAGGTAAAAATCAACGCGTCCTATTATTTGGCAGAAGTTTTGAAGAAGCACATGTGCCACAAAACTGTTCTGTAATACGCGATTTGTCTTGCAGAAAGATTCTGCGCCCACACACAAAGCAAGAACTATTCATAGTTGGCGCAAAAACGGAATTCCGCGTTTTATTTCGTCGGATGATGGCCGCTTTCATCTCCGGATGTTAATCCACAAAATTATTGCATAATCGGAAACATGTTGGAGAGAATTAAGAACATAAAACATCTGAAGATGAAACAATTCAAGCAACGCTTGAAAATTTATGGAATGAGATCTCGAACGCAGTCGCGCGTGCCGCCTGCAAAGCTTTCCCCGAAACGTTTACGGCTGGTAGCAAGAAATAAGGGCGAGCAATTTGAAATCAATGCATGAAAACAAAATATAAAACATACTGAAATAAGTAAAAAGTATTTTCAAATCAAAATCATTAACGGTCTATTTTATTAACACGGTTTTATTAGTTTCATCTGTATATATATGTAAACATTGCATACTTTTAGGCAAAAGCGAGTGTATTGATACACTGAAAAGAAGTTCTTCAGTGTAAGATGTGCTTATTTTTAATAAAGAATTAGCAACAGTTAAGTATTCGCCGCCACGCTGTAATGGACCTCAAACACTGCTTGGAATTTGAGCAAACACGATTTAGATACACTTTGAAATAGACGGACGGAAACTACATAATATTATGTACATACAACTCAACCACTCTTCAAGATATTTTGAAACAATGGGTACGTTCAGAAGGCGCAACGGTGGAGCACAACTGTTGTGTAGGTATCAGTAATCGGAAAGTGATACAATTTGCGCCTTCTGAACGAGCTCATACATTAAATAAACAAATTATTATTTTAATTATCCCCAACGTAATCGCCAATAATTTCGCGGCTTTGAAACATTTTTATTACATTCCACAATTCATAAACACTATTTATATTTTTGTACATATGTCAAAATCGTAAGCTCAACATGTTGTCTAAAGTGAGCGTAAAAAATTTATGATGGAAAAAAGTCTCCAAAATCACAACATGTTGTGTTGATCACAAATACTCAACGTTGCGTTCAGAAGATAAAACACAACAGTTGCTCAACTGTTGCGCCACGGTTGCGCCTTCTGAACGTAGCCAATATCGGAATCAAAATAGCAGATTAGAGACAGAATAAAAAAAACTTAACAGTGATGAGAACTGCGAAATCAAGGTGATAAGTAAGAAGAAGCAATTGATGGTGAATTCAACTCCAAGTCAAATGTGAAGTACCTAGCTAATAGAAATACATACATATTTAAAACTGCAAACTATTTTTAACACAGTTTATTTGGCTAATTTTTAAGTAAACCATTTTATTTGCTGACAACAGTTCTTTCAAAGGAAGAAGGAAAGTGCTCTTGATAGAAATCTGTGTGTATGTATGTACATGTCGTCGTACCATACGAAAACTAGCATGCGATTTTTTGTGGCTGACGAAAAGTAACAAGTTTGACTTTTGGCTAATAAAAAGTAACAGGTTCGAGTTTTGGCTGACGAAAACTATCAATTTCGTTTAAACAACACCAATTTTAATGTAAAAAGAGTATAGATATAATCCCTGCTAGAATTGTGTGACCGAAAGTACTAACACTATTACAAAAAATAATATTACCAACACATTTGCACTCGTATGTGTTTCTAGCCAAGTTCCAAACCAATGAGATAGATAAGGATAAAATGGAATTTGAAAATACACATACGGGAACGTGATGAATGAAACGGTCACAAAAGTTCCCGATGCCCTTAAGAATGTGATAGGAAATATCCCAAAACTTTTGGTCATGTCTGCCGGTCATATGACCGGTAAAATGACCTGCACAGTTCTTGCAGGGATAACTGCTACTTTTTGTCGGCCAAAAGTCAAATGTGCTACTTTTCGTACAGAATTTTTTAATTGCCAGCTTTCGTCAGAAATTTTAAATGTGCTAGTTTTCGTATGGTACGACGATATGTACTACATACGCATGTTTCATGTCTCTATAGTTATTGTCTGTATTTAAACAGACCTGATACATATTTGTTTTAAATTTTGTTGTTATTGAATTTTACTAATTTCTTGCTATTCATTGACTTCATTCTTTGGTATTTGCATATTTTTTGCGTATTTGTTTCTTTGTCTATGGTTTTTTTTCTTTGTTTTCTTATGTACATTGAAAAGGAAAATATGCAGACACAAAAATGTGGCAACAATAAATCGAAATATCTGAAAGCCTAAAATCCAATAACAACTTACCTATAATAATAATTAATAACAATTATTATAATGATTATATGTGTCTACAAACATCTCTACGACACGAACAAGCGGTAGATTAATAAAAACGCAACAACAAAAAAAGTGGAATAATAATTTTGAAATTAAACAAAAAAGCGCAGACACACGAAAGCAACGTGTAAAAAAAACACGAATTCGATATACAAATTCCAAACCGACTATAAGCAAGACAAACTGAATGAGAGTGGTTAATTGCAAAGACGGAAACGGTGAAGGTGAAGACGTACTAGGCAGAAACAAAAACAACGACGATGCTCCCCCCCAACATATTGACTGTGGTGACTATGGTGGCTATTATAATTTTGGTGTTGGTGACAACAACGAACGAACTAACGAACGAATTTTGTTGCTTGATGAATTAAATAAGAGTTAAAAGCGTGTGAATAGCCCTAGTCATTTCATTTCATTTTAGGTATGTATTTCATTTTGCTTTACGCTTTACTTTTGTGTCGTGTTTAGCTTGGATTGATTTATCCTTTTTTTGTTTTTTATTTATCTACCTTCTACCATCTACTGCTTTGTTTGCGTGTGTGTGTAATTATTCAAAGAAAACGACGAAAAAAGGTGATTTATTTTAGAGCATGCATATGGCAGCGAGTTTGTGTGGTGTATCCTATGCACAGGTACGAGTATGTGTGCACGTGTGTTGCAAAAAGGTGCATATCCTTTGCCTGTGATTTTTTCTTTAGAGTTAAACGCTACAGCTATGCGTCATGTTGTTAGTGCATGTAGAGACGTGCAGCATATTTTTGCAATTAAACATATACATACATACATACATACACATGTATATTTAAATATATGTATTATATATAGTAAATTATAAATCAATTAATCAATGCACTATATTTAATTTTCTTTTTTAATTACTTTTTTTCTTTTCTTTTAATTGTGCACTAATTAATTAATTAACATTTCAATAAATTATTAATTAATTAATTTTATTAATTATCATTTTTATTGCTTCTTCTCCATTCTTCTTTCATTTGCACTAATTTTCAATTACATACAAGGTATTCCGTTTTTGTTTTGAGTGCGAATGGTGCAACCATATAGTTTCATCACACTCTAGCAAACGCGCGACGCGCAAACACACACACACCTACACGCGCGCACACGAAAAACCGATTATATTGTAGAGCAGACCTCTCTCTACTCGCTGGCACATTCATCGACACACGAAATTGTAATAGTCTTTGAATAAAATTCTTTTTTACAACTTTACACGACGACGCTCAAACAAATAATGAGCAGAGCAAGCGTAGAGTATATGGCCAGAGCAGTCAACTCACACGCTAAACACAAAAATTAAAATTTTTGTACGCGAAGAGATAGATAAGCAAGGCAGCACAAGCAGCAAGCAGCAAGCAAAGCCAGTCAGCGAGTCAACCAGCCAACAAGCAAGCATGTAACCCGGCGTCTCCTCAAAACAGAATTCTGTCATCACAAGCACCATTATAACATAGATTTCAAATGGAGACCGCCTCTGTCTTCTGGTATAACAGAGATGCCAAGGCAATTGCTTTAACAAGATTGCCTTAACATGAGCTGTCAGTTTGATGATTTGACAGCTAATTTTTCATTTCAACGAAAAATTCACAGTGGCAACATCTCCACATTGAACGTGAAATTTCGCACGGCGTCCATTTGGCTTGAGTGTTTGGGCTTAAAAAATAAATAAAAAGAACATTAAGTGCATATATACAGTTTGCGAGCATCATCGCCAATTTTAAACAATTTTTTTTAACTTTCTAAGTGCTTCTGCGTACACGGCATGCCAACTCGGCGCCATTTTGCAAATTATGTCTAACATAATGAAGTGCCCACGCATATGAAAACATGGATTTTAGACATAATAATGTTCGACAAAAGTAACAGAATTTATGTTTTGTGGAGTTTCGGCGTAAGCAAGGCAAGAAGTAGAAGAAAAATACAAAACAAACAAACAAACCAACGTATGTAGGCGCGCACCGGAGACACCGCCGCCGAGTCGAGTCAGAAGAGCGAAAAACACATTTGCTGCCAGAGACAAAGTAATAATACTCAAAGCCCAAAGTGGTGAAACAACAACCAACACACAGTGTGCCTCAAAGTAAAGCAGAAGTAAAGAGGCACCACCAACAACAACAACAACAACAACATCAGCAACCAACTACACTCAAAAAATTGTTTGTACTAAAGTTAAAGAAGTATCTAACTAAGAAGTATCTTTTTTGTTTTTTTTTTTTGGTAGGATAAAACATAATTTTTGAGGAAAAAAGCTACTTAAGCCATAAAGAAAATCGTCCTTAAAACAAGTAAATGAAGCTACTTGATCTCATATGCCCGTCAAATTAACTAATTTTGAGGAAAACTATGCTTTAGTACATTTTTTTCCCGTTTTTTTTTTCTTAAATTTGTATGTACGTTCCTAATGTTTAGGAAATCATTGTTATTTTTTTCAGTGTAATCAACCAAGCGGCAACAGCAGCAGCAGCGCATTTGCGTCGTTTTGGCGTACGCCAGCAGCGGTAATCGAACTGAAAGAGCACACGGACGGCACACGGAACACGTTTGTATAAATGTTGCATGGATGGCAGCCAGCCATTCATTGTAGGTACGTTTGTGTGGATGTCTGGGCAGCATACATAAATAACATAAATGTATGTAAATATATGTATGCTTATGCATATATTTGTTGTATGAAATGTACTCGGAAAGTAAGTAGAGTGTACGCACCCGCTAGGAAATTGTATATATGGTAAGATCTGCTGTGACAACATAAAATATTTAAAAACTTAACAAGTGCTGAATGGGGTTTTGATAAAATAGTTCTATATGCTGCTCCGTATTCCAACAATCGCTAATCTCCATTGCATAATTTCTCCAATTTCACCTCACATGCGCCTAACGGTATGCAACACTTTTATTGAGGTAGTTAGCGCTGCAGCGCGCTAGTAGCACTTTGGTGTGAAACACATTCTAAAAGACATTGCATATTGTTAGGCGCACTTTTTTATTGATGGCCGCTAAGCGAGCACTATATGTTCTTTTTTTTTTGTTTTCTATGGTATTCTAGCTTCTTTTTACAAAGATTTTGTCTAAGGAGGCCTCTAGTGAAATATTATGGCGAATAGTTTTCTAGAGCATTTTAACCCTTTATCGATCTTCAAAATGTTTTTTTTTTTTTTTTTTTATTTTATTCAAGAGTTCAAAACGACCTCTTCGTGGTTGTGTTAGAGAGTTAGGAATTCTACGAAATTAATGTTGGTGTAATTTTACTGTGTTTCCTAACAACATATTTCTATACGATATGTGTTTTAAACCTTTTTATCATTTCCGACCGATTGTCATTCTAACTTTAATTGACTGTTCACCGAATTAGTACCTTCACAGAAGTGTGCCAAATTTATAAATTTTTATGTTTTTATTATTATTTTGGAAAGCCTTCAAGTAGCTCTTTGATTGGGGTCTCATTTCCGATAGGTTTGGTATAGGGCTGACGCTATGTGGCCGCAAGTTAATTGTATTTTAAATTTGCTGATTGTCAATAAATTTTAAGCTTTCAGAAAACAATTTGATGGAGGTCCCTGAGGTCCCTCCCCACGCCAAGTGTCTCGGAACTGAAGTTTAAACGATATATTAATGCATTTCCTAGTGGGCACGTACCTAAAAATAAATGTTATATATGTACGTGTATGTGTCCTCTATGGTTAAGTTTTGGTTATGGGTTTTAGCACAAAGAATGAAAAAGGATAAATGTTGCAATGAATAGAGCAGGAGCCGAAAGAAATAATAAATACAACAACAACAACAATCACACATATCACATACACACGACTTACATAGGCATTGATAGTAAGGGAGAAAAGTTCTTATGAAAAGTGGAATAAAAATTAGGATTATGATAGTAAAAGTAATAAGTAATGATACAAAATTGAGTATTATTTATGGTGTAAACAGATTATAATAAGACTAAAATATATTAAAAGAAACAAACAGTAGCACTGAAAACAAGTAATTAAAGTGTTACAACAGTTTTGAGCAGTAATTAGAAAAAAAAAAAGAAATCCAGGTGTCACGTTTTAAATGGCGGCCAATTGTAGTCTATCAATCAATTAAATATTTTCAGTAGTTTGGACAAACGAAAAATTAGTACTAGAAGAATACATATAATGTAAAATATAACTGCCATAAGCAATACAAATTAGTATGCATGATTTCTTACAGATGTCACTTGCCCTGCGAGAAAATTTTTAGTCCAAAATTTTGACTAATTCCAGGATTTCATTATTATGCGTTGGGAAATTATGTAAAAGAACAATTGAGTAATACACACGCGAAATGGAAGATAACACGACCTGAAACTCATTAGATTTATAATTGCAACAAACTACGATTATCATTAGGTAGTTTAAAGTAAACCCGCCAGAAAATTTTCCCATTCTTAATTCTTGCCTTTTCCAATTAATTTTTGCACCTCACACTTTTTCTCACTCGGCAGCTACGGACAGTATAGATACTTAGGTACTCATGCAAGATGGTTTCTACATACATTGGTAATTATAACTATTCTCATTTCTATTACTCTCAATTTTCCATACTCTTTGTTATTGTAATCCGTTTTGATATAAAATATTTGCATACATACATGCATACATGGAATAAATACAATTATTTTAGAATGCGCTGCTTAATTTGAACGCAAAGCCATACATTTGTACGGAGAAAATACCAAAAATATGTAGAAAAGGGATAAAATTACAAGAGGAATAAAAAAATGATATGTACCCTGCTAGCATTCGGAAGAGCGTTTTCTCGTCTATCGAAAATGCGTAACGTCTGAGACACCTCTAGACGTTATTCGAAAGATAGTTTCTTATCTTAGAAAAACAAATTTCATTGCTATCGCGTATCTTACTTCTTCGTGTGTATAGAGAAGACAGTTTATGTATTGACAATCAAAATAAAATCAGAACAACAAAAAATTTGAAAAATTTATAAATTTAGTTGCCTCTGATTTTCATTTGTGAAAACAATAATTATGCAATGAACGTGGCGATAGCAACCAAGATCACTATACGCCTGGTGATGTGGTACCTGGAATTTGGGTTGATGGTATTGATTGGGTGAACAAGGTCAGCCCAATTGTTTTGGAATCCAATACCTACCTATCGTTATTCGGGGCACTCGATGTCCGATCCTGGCACGAGCGTAAAAAAATTCAAACATACATATGTACATCGTTTAAGGAGCATGGCCCGCTGACGAAATTTTGGATTAAAGTAAGTTGGAGTGATTGGAATTGTTGAACTCCTAATTTAAATTATTGCTTTACTTTAGAGGAAATTTATACAAGAGATCGATGAAGCCGCACAAATTGCTAGGAATGACAGATTGGCAGCTATTAAAATATTTAGCCTAAAATACGCAATTTCATAAAATAATAATAAATTAAAAAACACAGATCTACAATGTATTTGGAGTTTTTTTTTTAGGTTCTAAAAATATTGAGAAAACTGTAGGAGAAAATTTTAATTGACGCTTTTTTGTCTCCCAAATGGCACTAAGAAGTTACTTCCGGAAGCGTCGTATTAGTTTATTTGTACGTAACGTTTTTGTCTCTTCTAAACGACACTTGGAAGATACTTCCATAAGTATCGTTTATGACTCATTATGGACGTAACGTTGACGGGGAACAGTTTTTCCCGAACGAAGATAGGAAAAAGTTAAGAAAGCGATATCTTCCGCGATTGAATTAAACGTCCCGAAGTTACTTTTTCGTCACTTCCACGATAATAAATGTTGGCTGGGTACGTACATATATGTGTAATAATGACGGCACAACTACATAGATAAGCAAGTGTGCAATACGCCTAAATGTAGTCAATACCCTGCAAAAAATGCGATTAATCCGGGACGTGTCCGGGATCAATCGCAAAGGAGCATGCGACTAATACAATTTTACATCCCTTTATATGGAGTGAAATGATCGCATTTGTTCGAGCATGTCCTATGAAGAGACTAATTGTTCAACGTGTATACCCGAACGGGTACACATGTAGATCAATCGCTTTTATCCCGAACGGGTACGAATGTAGATCAATCGCTTTCATCCCGAATTAATCTACTTTTATACCCGTGCGGGAACAATTGGTCTACAATTAGTCTACATTTATACCCGTACGGGAACAATCGGGGACTAATTGTGGACCGATTGTTCTCGAAAGAGATCAATCGAGGACAAATCTCGTTCGGGATTGATCGCACATTTTTTTCCAGGGTACACATACGCAATGACAAACGCACACATGCATATGCATGGCTGTGCAAACGTCAACGTGCCCACACTTAGCAAATAAGAGACACCCTCTCTAAATGAAATGGATTAAAGGTTCAGTCAGGTACCAAATAAAAAGAAGAAATTTAATGTAACGCGAATTAAGCACATGTTGCACAGTGGGACATGTGTTAAATTAAACACAACACAAAATATCTGCATGCTTTGGTTGTAAGTAATCCCTCACAACTGAATTTTGGTGGTTGGTTGGTTTGAGTGGCGAATCCCACAGACTCCAATTAGCGCCAAAGCGCTGTTTTGATACCAGAACAAGAATAAAAGAGTAAACAAGAATATCAATTCGGAAACCAGGACAGGTCCTACGCCCTATATCCATCCTGTTGAGTTTAGGTATCTAAGAAGCCCCCCATGCCTGACGTCCTTGAGTACAGATATATTGTCGAAGAAAGGCTTTCCAAGAAATTTCGTTCTGCCTAGGCAGTGTGAAGGAGACTCGCATAGCAGGTGCTCCACGGTCTCCCCCGATCGTGGAAGATTACAGCTGCGACATAGTGTTATGATCCAAACCCAATCGGGCCGCGTGGGTACCAATGCCCCTATGCCGCTTGGGTACTAATACCCCAATGTCCCGTGAATACCCTACTGTCCATCTATAACATAGCTGAGGAATGCATCTCATTGTATTAAGGCCAGACTTATGCAGATGCTGCTGGTTCGCAACCGCTTCCATTTGGTTTTTGCCTCCTCGAACCAGTGCTTAGAGATTCCGCGCTTGATGAAACCCAGGAGCGCAAGATCCTCCCGCGCCTCCACGTTATCAAGAGCCGAACCTTGCCTGGCTAGCTCATTAGCCATTTCGTGTCCCTTGATGCCGGGGTGCCCTGGCATCCAGATCAGGGAGACATTATTACGAATTGCTTGACCCAAGACTCACCCTCTACGCTGCCCGACCAGGCCTGATGAAACCGTTGCAGATCGCAGAGCCTTCAGCGCAGCCTGACTATCCGATAAGATTCCTATCCCTTTTCCGACACCGGCACTTTACGTTGCAAGTAGAACCTTGCTGGCCTTCTGTATGGCAAAAGTGTCCCGTACGGGCAAATGAGAAGCATCACACACAATCTAACCAGTGTAACGCAAATCGGTCTGCGATCTCCACAACAAACTCTCTCACAATTTTGCCGTACTGGAGTTGAGAAGATACCCACTCCACATGCCATTTGTGACTTGTCCGTGAAAACTGAAACATCGAACCTCTGAGCTATTTTACCATCTCCCAAGTCCTTCCTGGATGGAAAGACAATCTCATAGTTTGTATCAAAAACCCTTGTAGAACAAATGTACCTAGTCTGTTTTCATATTGATATCGGGATCGTTAACGCTGAGCAGAAGAGTTTTGTTGAGCTTAGAATGCATCATCTTGTCGTTCTACAAACTTATTTACGTAAGAATCACAAAAAACACATTTAGCAGAACAATTACAACAAATAATATTTAATAGCAAAGGAGATAATACGATAGAAATAAAATATTTCGTCATAGCAAAGTTCGATTCTGAGGTGAAAATTTACGACTCGTGTTGCAACAAGCACAACATAGTAGCAATTAAATTAATTTGTGAACAAAAACACAATACTTTGATTGTTTTATGAATACAACACACTGTGTCATTAATAAATAAATAAAATATTTTAAAAGGCACCAAAAATTGTACTCTCATTGTACTCACACACGAGATTTCAGCAAAAGACGAAAACGACGACGCCGACGCCAACGATGGTGAAAAATGAAGGTGGTGGTGGTGGTGTTGATGATGAGAATGAAGATAACGGCTGTGGTGTAATGGTAAGTAAGTGAGTGTTTTTACCAAAGACGGCATAAGAACAACAACAAAGAAAACAATGCATCAAAAACACACAACGAAGTAGAAGAAGAAGAAGTCGGATTTAGCGGCTTTTTGCTGTTGCTGTTGGTTGCTTCTTCCTCTTCTTCAACTTGCTTCCACAGAGCATTTTACGCTCAATCTAGATGAGCATAAAAACCAAGATTTTATATGAGAAATGGAGAATTTTTTTTATTCATTTACCTTTTACTATTTTACTTTGTTTGTTTTTACATACAATTTGGCAGAGAGAAAAAGTGGTAGACGAGACTTAACTTAGCGATATTAACAACAACAAAGCCAACAATATATATATATATATATATATATAATGTGGTAGCAAAAACCGTTGAACAAAAAATGTAATTTAGTTTAAACAGAGAGTGAGTATGAGTGGTGAGCAGTGTTGCCACTTTAGCTATTTTGTAGCTAGATTTAGCTATAACTTTTGGCGTTTAGCTACAGATATTTGCGTTTAGCTATTAGCTATTTTTGTTAGCTTTTTTTTTAATAGCTTAGCTATTTTTAGCTATTTTTCTTAATTTCTTTATTTTGCACATCAGTTTATCATTTTAAGCTAATGAGTCATCTGCGAGTTTATGAAAACTTGAAAGTGTATACTTATCCTTATGATTATCAAACTATACAAAAGTTGATAGTCTGGCATGCCTTCCTTATTTTATCGATTATTGGTGCATTCATATGCAAGGTTGATGCAATCAAGGCAGATCTAGGAAGGTAGGCTCGGTGGCGAATTCAGAAATTTCCCATGTATTTTGTTATTGTAATTGGTAGAGTGTAATGTCAAAATGATAATTCGCCTTAGTTAAAATCTGAATTCGCTTGAGACTCGCCCATTCCTATTGGTCATGATGTGAATTCGCTTTGATTTTGACATTACACTCTACCTTTGTAAATAAAAAAGTAGTTTCTGAATTCGCCACCGAGCCTACCTTCCTAGATCTGCCTTGGATGCAATAAGGTTTTCGCAGTGCGCAAAAGCAACTCTGCCATACATTTTGTTATTGCCCATTTTGCTATTTGAATTCGCAAATGACCATTTGCATACGCGATATTTAAACCGTCCTTTTCACGGTGTATTCGTAAAATTTTTCAGACCTTTATTATCAAGTTAATTGAGCAAATCCGCAACGCTTACCGCAGAATATTCAATCTTTAAAAAATTTGGAATTTTTTTCTGTAAATAAGCCAAAAATATTTGACACTTTCAAGGATGAAAAGGATCACTTTAACACGGAGGAAATCACTATTTTAGAAATGCAATGGAAAAACTACACGCGTACCCATGGAAGGAACTACCTCTACAATAAAGTTTTGGGTAGACGTAAGGAAGCTTAGAAATGCTCTTAACGAAAATCGGTTTGAAGAACTACAATCTTTTGTGTTTAATTTTCTAATCCTACCACTTAGTAATACAGAAATAGAACGTAGATTTTCTGTTATGAACGTAATAAAAACAAAGCAAAGAAATAGAATGCAATTATTTATGTTAAACTCTCTATTGACTGTTAGGTATGGTCTAAAAAGGCTTGAAAAATGTTGTAATAACTTTAAAATTCCTAACGATATTATTAAAGCAATGACTTCAATTAATAATAATTCAACCTCTGAATTAAATGAAGAAGATATGATTTTTGAAATGTTATTGAATCAAATTTTTAACTAAAGTTTAAATATTAACTAGTCGCTATTATAATTTATTTTAATACTGCAATTGAATGTACATACATACATACATACATATGTAATGAATTGATTTTTTTCATTGTAATAAGCTTCAAAATATTCTGGCAACACTGGTGGTGAGAACGAGTGATTTGTGTTGGCCGATGTTGGGGGCATACATATGTATGATAATTTCAGTTGTTTGTTGTTGTTGCTACAGTTGTTGGTTCGAGACTAGATGTTGTTGACTGTTAGCTGTTGAGAGCAACGTATGGATGCCTACATTAGGGTTACTTTTGGTTATTTGATTTGTATTTATGTATGTTGGTAAGTTTGGTGAGTTTTTTTGGGCTATCAAAGAAGCGCGTAACGTTAATAAATATTTGGTGTAGATCAAGGATGCATCGTAACGTTAATATTATCGTTTACCGAAAAAAAGCAATCGTTTCCGTTGAAACTATTCAGGTTTTTACCGTTTACACAATTATCAAAATAATTTATAGTCGCAAAATAACGATAATGAAATTATCGAAATAATACCATTTCGTTGATTAGCGAAAAGAAATTATCAAAATGATTTCATTTCGTTGATTAGCGTTATCATAACCAAATTTATAACGTTGAAATGCTTAGTACGCTCGTAATGCCGTCGCGAACAATCGGCCGAGTACTCGCATACATATGTACATACATATATGCATATGCACACGAACTGCTACGATTTGAGTGACAGCTGTGTATGTATGCGCCTCGTCCAGGCAATCTTTTTGTTGATTTACTTCGTTTCAACGTTACCGGTTGCATTTTGATAATTTAGTTTTGTGAATTATCGAAACGAAATGGTTTTGATAATTTAGCGTTGCGAATTAACGAAACAAAACCATTTTGATAATTTGGCATTGTGAATTAACAAAACGAAATAGAATCCGTTCGTTCGTTAAGCATCTCTGGTGTAGATACATATGTATGTATGTATATATGTATGTTTTTTGGTATACAAAATCGGTGGTAGGCACTCTATGTCAAGCAATCAACCGTATGTAATAATAGCAATAACAATTACACCACGAAAAATAACGGCGAAACTCTAAACTCAAATAAAATGCTGGATTGGAAGTATGGAGGGACGGTTTAGAAAAGAGGAGGTCCATCGTTGTGCAGCATTACAAGCCCAAGTAAAAACAATAAACGAGGCTGGCTGGCTGGCTAAATGGATGTGTGTAAAAGCGCCAATAAGCTTTAACTGTGTGTAGGTATAGAATTTTATGTTTAGAGTTGCGCGCCGCCTTCACTTGACTCTCGCACCGTGTGAAAGATAATAATAAAAGTGGCAACTATGCGACAACGACAGCGGGCAACGGCAGCGCAGAGCAGCACAGAATAGTCATGTGTGTATTTATTTCATCGTCTCTGATTCAAATATGAAATTTAGTTTTTTTTTTAATAATGAATTGACTTTCGTGTGACCGCATTGCAAAGTGACCCGTTAGGAAATGCGAAAAAAGAATAGTGCCAAATGATTTATAAGATAATGAGTGACAAATGTTGAGTGACAGTTGTTGCATTAGTATTGAGGCTTTTACAAATAGTGTTGTTGTTTTATTTAGTGAATGGAGGGTGGTCTTATATTATGAGCACAAAAATGCACCCCTGCATGCCGTAAAAGGGTTGAAAATTTTATAGGGACGGGAGAGCATCAAAAAAATAAATTCCAAAACTTATTGCAAGCAATTAATCAACAACAGCCCGCACTTTACGTTTTCATGTCGTGATGGCGTTAGAATATGTTACTATTAGGGCCGTTTTCACAAGCTACGGTTAATGCTAGCTGGAGGTCTAAGTGCCGGATAAGATATAGAATGAGTTATCGACCACATGATAAATGTATGAATTTGATTAAGGACCATTTACTCAAGCTCTGATTACCGCTAACCGAAGGATAAAGGTCCGGTAAAGCTATGGACTGTTAAGTGTATGATTTGATTAAGTCGATAATGATGTTTAACCGAACTTTAACATTGGTTAGCGTTATTTCGAGGTTGAGTAAACGGCCCTAAGTGGTTAATGAGGTTTAATTGTGAGTTAGCGTTAATCGGAGATGATATCGAAACGGCCTTTAGTATGAATCAGACAGTTTCAACTACATACAACAAACCAGCAAAGTAAATTCGCCATTGGGTCAGTGAGATTTTTAGTTTTTATTTTAATTAGAAAACATGTCTGGTTTGAATATGAGCAAGAAAAAAGCGCTAAGTTTATCGTAGTTGCGGTTATCTTAGCATGTAAGTACGTACAGAAGTAGTTCGTAAGCTATGCAATTTCTTGGTCGATGTACATGAAAGAACATGGAATTTCTTCACATGCACGCACGTACATGTACTTATGAATGTATAACTAAGAGTACAGCGAAACATTTTCATCAAGAAGCTGTCAACGTAAGAGTTGGTTGGCTGGTTTGGTCGTATTCTGCTACAACTCACTGCCTCCTGCATCAATATAAAGACCGATTACATCTGTCCTATAACAGTCTTCGATACATACTATGAGATTGTCTTTCCGTCTAAGTAGGAAGGGCTCCCCAGGTAAATTTGCTCATGGATTCAATGTTTCAGTTTTCATGGACTGATCAAAGATGGCATGCGCAGTAGGAGCGGGTGTCTACGCAGCAGATCCGCATACTTCCATATCAGTTAGGCTGCCGAACAAAGCGAGCGTCTATCAGTCCGAAGTTTTCGCTATACAAGAGCACTGCAAGGCTCTAATAGCAACGGAAAGTGCCGATGCTGAAAACAGGATAAGACTTTTCTGATATAGTCAAGCGGCTGATGGCTCAGGGCTCCGCAACGATGTCATAAAGCCTGGTCGGACAGTCAGACAGAGAGAGGGCCGTGAGTTAGGCAAGTCGACATAGCGTATCCCTGAGCTGGCTGCCGGGGTACCGCGATATCTTGGGCAACTAAATGGCCGATGAGCTGGCCAGGCAAGACTCGGCTCTTGATATCACAGAGGCGCGGGAGGTTCTTGAACCCTTGGATTTCATCAAGGACCGAGTCTCTCGGCACTGATTCGAGGAGGCTAAAACCAGATGGAAGTGGTTGCAGATCTGCAGGGTCTGCAGAAATCTGTGCTCTTCATACAATGAGATGCGTTCCTCAGCTATTTTAAATATGGACAGGAGGTAAATTTTCAACTTAACTGCGGTATTCACAGGACATTGGGCTATTCGTACCCAGGCGGCCCGATTGGAATTGGACCAGAACACTCTGTGTCGCAGCTGTAATCTTGCTGGGAAGGAGCAGACGGTGGAGCACCTTGTATGCTAGTGTCCTTCGTACTGCGAAGACAGAATGAAGTTGCTTGGCAAACCTCTTTTCGACAGCCTCTCGGAGCTCAAGGACATCAGGCCCGAAAGGCTGCTTTAATATTTAAATATAACATAATGAATATAGGGTGTGGGAGCTGTCCTGGTCTCTGAACTCATTCTTTTCTACCTTTACTTTTCGTTGGTTTAGTCACAAGTTGTGGCAACAAAATGGGCGCATTGGCGCTAATTGGAGTCAGTGGGACTCGCCACTCAAACCAACCAACCAACCAACATAAGGGAATGCATATTAAATGAACATGTATAGTACCATCTGTACAGACATATGTACATATATACAATAAAGTGGCAAATATTAAAATTTGATTATCCAAGACAGACATTGGCATTTTGACCCAAACGCATCTAGTTAAGAGAGTCAGAAATCTGCCACGACAAGAGCTATCCTTAAAATACGTCACTTTTACTACCTACACTTTTTGTTAAATCTTTATGCAAATAAATTATGCCGCACTAATGCATATAAACATATGTATGTACGAAAAGTGACTATGTATGCCTGTAAAATGTCAGCATGTAGACATGTATCATGGGTCTTATCCATATAAAAAAAAAAGAAAGGGTTGCTTGCTCGTCTATTTCGCGCAATTTGAATGGGATTAAAATCAACCCTTGTATGTTGTTTGTTGGCTCCAAAAACGAAGAATAAAAATTATTTTTGCAAACTTTATTGAAGTTGATACGTGCAAATACATAATATGTGCTTACGTATGTACATATTTGTAAATGCACATATGTACATATTAGGGTGTTCCATCTTTAGTAGTAGTACTCACTTTACAGACGTGAATATGATGCATACCAGCAACATGATGTGCCGTAAAATGTTTTTGTTGTTGTTGTTGTTATAGCACTACTAAGTACTGCTTAGCCGGCAAACTCCGTACATACATATGTACATAGATCATCTCACATATGTAGATGGGCTCACTTAACAGGAGGCCCAGAAATGAGGCAGCACTTTTGGGCTAGTCCAAAGTGACAGGAAAGTTAAGTGAGTAGGTTTGAGTGGATATGTGAAGAGATGCTGTGTGTCAAGCGGGGTCTCTCCAAATGCCGGACATACATTGGCGGTTGGTCTCTCAGTATTACATAGGACGGACGGACTGAAACGAAGGTGGAAATGGCTTCGGTGTGAATCTCCCTTCGGGCCTGAATGTAGTGCGCTGGGTCGAGGGTTTTGGTCGCATAGATGGCTCCTGTCGTCCCGGGCGGAGGGGGAAGAGCTGTGCTGGTTTTAGCAGGTGGCTATTTGGATGACCCCTGCGCTGGCATCCCAGTAAGAACTGCTTGTTCAGCATAGTATTATGCTCCTTTACTGCGAACATTTGTGCCTCATGGTGTAGATAGTGTTCCGGCGCTATCAGGAGATTAGCCGTGCGTGTTCTGAGGGCTGAGTTTTGGCAGGACTGAAGTTTCTGCCATTGGGTCTTGGAAGCCGCCGGCGACCACAACGCCGAAGCAAAGTTAAGGACCGGCTGGCCGATTGCTTTGTACGCTGCGATAATGGTTTCTTTTCTTTACCCTTAGTAAATACTGCCAATTCACGACTTGAGGAATTTGTTTCGGCGTTGAGCCTTGTTGGCAATCACGGTCTATACGCAGAGAAGGAGCCCAAGACTGTCGAAAATAACACCCAAAATTTTTGGTTTGTGTACAGTAGGGATAGGTATATTGCATCTCCGCATGCCTAGCTCCAGTCCTACCTCCTGCGTCCATGTGGTAAATATGGTCGCGGAGCACTTCGATGGCTGTAATTCGAGGGAACGAGATGTCTAAAAATAGGAGATATCAGAGAGATATCTGTTGATGCGAGAGCACATGTCCTTTATGTACATATTATGTCGGTGCCAGAAGCCATGATCTATCAGTCATCGGCGTAGGAAATGTTGTTGGAAATATTTATGTGAACAAATGTAATAAAGACAAACAGCAAATCGAAGCAAATTTTCGAATTTATGCGCTAAAAGTGGTTTTAAATAGAAAATTATACACTTTGTTAAAGATTTTACCATATTTAGCAGCATTTGCTTAGGTTCTCGCACTATGCAACAATGTTGCTGACATCATGTTGCTAGCATGTTGCGCGCATTGTTTTACGGCATGTACATAATATTTAAAGCTTTTTTAGTAAAGGTAATGTCTTAAGAACACAAAAAATTAATAGAAAATGTAATAAGAAATCTTCTGAACTATTTTCTACAAAATTCAGATTTCCAGTTAGTACTGTGGTGAAAAAAATACTAAAAGTAACCACCCTAATGCATACTAACTATCTAGTATACAAAGTACCTACTAAGGTGATTCAAGTATCTTACTATTTATTGATTTCGTGAAATAAGAATGGCATTTTTAGTTGCTTAAAGAATAATGTCGCTACATATAAATACATATATGCATGTATCTATGTGTGTACATATGTATAAACATGGCTACGTATGCATAAGCATATGGCTAATTGCATTAGCTCTGCATAATCAAGCAGGTAGAAAAGTGTAGCTACGAACTGTGAGGTATGCAGCTGTAAATATGTATAGGATGACTGTCAGATGAGTAAAATTTTAAATTAATACACATATGTATGGACATCCATATTCGCTCATAGTACAAAGAGCAACCATAATAAACAAGTAAAGAAAGCAATGCAACAAAATCCAAAAAAATACAAAAAAAAAATGCGCCGATAACGACAATTATGGCGACAACGATAGCGAGATGCAAAGACAAAAGCAACCAACGAAACAACGAGATAAACGAATGAACGGGAACAAAATTAAATGGTCGAAACATGTAAATCGACATTTTTAACTTAAAGAAAAAAAACTTCGCGCAATGGTACTGTGGCAGTTACTCAATACGCCATAAGGTGCCCTGAAGCATACAAACAAACAAACATACCTACACACCTTTTAGCCACAGCTTCTTCTTCTGGCTCTTAGCCGCACATGTATGTACATATGTATGTATGTATCATCAAATTTTAAGCAAATGTGGCAAGTACATACAAGTCTATAGACGTTTTTAGAAAATAAATTGGCAGCAGAAGAAACCAAAAACCGAACAGCATGGCAATATTAAAATGTGAACTAAATCCAACAACAACAACAACAGCAACAACAACAACAACAACAACAAGAGAAATAGCAGTAGCGGCGGCAATAGCTGCATCAGCGAAAGCCCCAAAAGCAGTAGCATCAGCAAACAACTACAGCAACAGCAGCAACAACAGTGTAACAAACAGTAAAACGAAAAGGCAAAAGCGAAGCAAACAAACAAACAAACAAAATTATTTTATGAGTCCACAAAACAATAAAAAAAAGGTACCATTGAGCTGCGAATAGTGATGGGCGAGTCCGAGATGTTTTATTCGATTCTCTCGATTGTTGAAACATCTCGAATGCTCTCGATGGTTTCCATTCGTATTCGAGTCAAGTCGTAAATGGCCGTCAGTCGAAACAATCGCTAAAACATCTCGGACTCGCCAATGATTCCTCTCGTTTTCAAAGCAACCCTACATTTCGGACTCGCTGCAAAAAATACATAACATCTGTATACAGTGGTACAAATCTATTGCCGTTGTTACTGCTCGTAAAATTAATTTGTTTCGAAAGCGTCTCACTTCATAAAATTTATTAATGTATTAATGTTTAAATAATTAATTGTATTTATTAAGCACGACACTCTTTAATTGTGATTGCAAAAATGCAGCGTCTATATATATGTAGCATATTTTTCAATTTGGTTCATTTATTTACATATGTATTTGCCTCACTTCCATTAACAATCCTACTTTCCTCATCAACAACACTCATTCAGTTTATTTTATCAACTAAAACAAATCATCAAAACAACAGCCGGCCCGCCGACTCGGAACAGTCGCAAAAACATCTCGCTTGTGTAGTAGAGATGTCATCGAAACAACCTCCGACTCGCCGACTCGGAACAATCGCAAAAACATCTCGGTTGTGTAGTCGAGATGTCATCGAAACAACCTCCGACTCGCTGACTCGGAACAATCGCAAAAACATCTCGATTGTGTAGTCGAGGAGCGAGTCAACTTTTGACTCGATTGTGATTTTGCAACGATGGCGATTCTCTCGATTGTGTAAACATCTCGGACTCGCCCATCACTAGCTGCGAAAATGGAGAACCACCAAATAAGAAGAAATACATTTTAAAATTTTACCCCCATTAATACCTACAAAAGGGATAGTCGCTGCCTTTGCTTATGCTGCTGCAAATAACGAGAGAGAGACAAAGAGCGCCACGCATTGATGACTGCTCCAAGGCTCCAAAAACCCCAACCAACTTATCGTCGCTTAAACTTCATAACAGCTTAAGCGAAACTTTTATAAACGCCTATGCCAAAATTGAGATTTGGCAAAATGCAACTCCTGGCGCCCAACTCTAACGATCCATAACATAAATTTGGTTTTTGGAAAGCTCTAGACATCCTTCTAATGTCCTTTTCATCTCTGAAATCGTAGAGTTGATCGTCAGGAATTCAATTTTAAGTTTTGATACAAAAGTCAGTTGGATGGTTATGAATGTCTCACTTAGGCCGTTATGAAGCTTAAACCGCGATAGCATGTATGTAAACTAACTACCCAACAAACACTGTGGTTAGATATCGATTTGAGAATGACTCGAAAAATAGCCCTTTTCTCAAATACATATCTAACGTTGACGGCTCGAAAAAAAACTTTCTAAAATCATAGCGCTCTCAATGAAAATGGCACATAGTTCTCAAATCGAGAAAATTATAATTCTCGAATCGAAATCAAACGCAATTCTCTAATGGGATTTTAATGAGTTGTTGTTATTGTTGTAGCGGCTGCAAAGCTCTGCTTTGCCTACGAGTTCTATTCACAAGTTACCATCAATCTCACTTAACGGGAGGCCCATGAATGTTGCAGCTTCTTTTGGGCTTGTCCCTGCGTTAAATTCATTGCTTTGGGATGCCATGCAAGGTGCCGTGTGTTATGTGGCGTCTTTCCACATGCCGGACATATGTACATACATACGGTTGAATCAGACCTGGGTAATATCAAGTACCAGTACGACTTGTGACAAGTACATTTTAAAAGAATTGTACTAGTACAAGTACAAGTACTTTCAGAATATTCAAGTACTAGTACAAGTACAAGTACAAGAATTGAAAAAGAATTGAATTTTTAGCAAATGAATGTATGTACAAATGAATGTACATTCAATTCTTTTCAATTACTTTGAAGTATTTGCTAAAAATTCAATTCTTTTTCAATTCTTTGTACTTGTACTTGTACTAGTACTTGAATATTCTGAAAGTACTTGTACTTGTACTAGTACTTGAATATTCTGAAAGTACTTGGTACGGACTCATTACTTCAAGATCAAAATATAAAGTATTTAAGTACGTAATAGTCCAATTACTACTCAGTATTACCCAGGTATGGTTTGAATCAATTATGGCCCTATAGGAATTGAGTCTACTACAGAAGCCCGACCTTAATTGTGATGCCGGTTCCCCTAGGCAGCTTCACAGCTATTGGTGATGGTTAGTCTCTAAGGCTTGAAACGAAGGTGGTGACTGTTGTTTCATTATGGACCTCCTGCCTATATGCCGCGGGGCTAAGGTTGAAAAGATGACGCCTGACATGTCGGGGGAGGTTCGGGCTCCAGTAGGTGTTTAGACCGACCTTTAATATTCTAATGAGTATTTTGCACTTATTTCATACACATTAATATTGAGCTCTTTCTCTAATCAGTTTCCAATCGGATTATAATGTAGTTTTCTATAACAAATCGAAAATTATACTGGTTATCTAATACATAGTCCCCACAAATTCCCTAACGTTAGAGATTGTGTTTGTTGGGTAACTATGCTTGCTATGCTCCTTTTTTCGTTCAAGTTGTTGCTATTTTTGAGTCTGCATTATTTTGTCGCCAGCCGATATGAAGTCGGTGAAGTGCTTGCTGGGTCTGATGATGTATAGATGTGGAGATGCAGATGCTGTGCCAACATTCGGCAGCACAAAAGCAAGCCTACTTACATATGTACATAATACACAGTATAAAACAGCGACACAAATAAGAGAGTAAAGTAAGGAAGGGAGTTACCAACAAAATATAATATTTACGTAGCACAATAAAATATGTATTTACATTGATATATACATTTGTATGTACATATGTACAAAAAGAAGTAGACAAGTGGAATGTATGGTAATGGTATGAAGATGATAATGATGACGACGATGATTGTGACGATGTTGTATCCACCAACCTAACCAATGATGATTGTTATTCGTGTGCAATGCACAAAAATGTACATATGTATGTATCTTTGTAATCTAAAAGAGCGTCAAGCAAATCAAGCAGCCAAAGTATGTATAATATTCCACACACATTCTCTGTTGTTGTTGTAATCTATTGTAAGTTTTGGTGGCGCTGTGAGTAAATTAGAAGCGAAAGAACAAATTTAAAGGCAAACGCCCAGCAAAGCCAAGCAACAAAGGTGTTTGGAAAAGTTCCACGCAAGGAAATAAAAATATCTACACCCCTACATTCGTTTGTATGTAAAATAGAAGAAAATGAGAAGATCTACTCATGTGTGCGAGAAAAACATCTAACCGAATGTGCATAACGTATTAAGAAAATGAGTTGGAAGTGGTTGGTTGAGTTTGCCAAAACTTTTAATGATTTGATAATTAACTCTTAGCCTCTCATGCCGCAGGTATTTACGTATTATCTACTAAATAGCGAAAAACAGCTTGTTAAAGCAACAACAAAAACAAGCTTAGCTTAGTACAGCACAGTGTTGCCACACGTAGGGTTTTATCCCTACTTGTAGGTCTTTTTGGTTAAAAAATGTGCCCGTAGGGTAAAAGGTCCGCTTTTTCATGTAGGGTTTTTTTACATGGAAATGTAGGGTTTTTTTACACGGAAAACATTCAAGGCGCAAAATGTGCCCTGTGTTGACTAACAAAATGTTTCCCAACATGCGCCCTGTGTTGACCAACAAAATTTTTGCCAACTCTGTACATCATTGGCATTACATATCGATAAATGTGGTACACCTTATGTACCCTTGACTGCGTTTCATTTAGGTGTCCAGAATCAATTTATAAATATGTGGTTGTCAAAACTGTTTATGACCACCATTAAATACTTTTTTTTATAAATGTGCATGTGCTCTTACGATTTATTTCTCTTTCTATATACATTTTTGTGTAGCATTGAATTAAAATTTAGATGTAGATATCTGTACACATTCATACGTACATATATGTATAAATACCTCGCTAAAGTTTTGTAAAGCTAATAAAAGTATCTGAAAAAATACCTATTTTTGATTATTTATGTATATGCATTGTCCTATTAAAAAATTTCAATAAATTATATGCGGTTTTTAATATTTCCGCAAGGAAAAAAATGTAGGGATTTTTGTAGGTACTTTTTTTTTAACGCGTAGGGTAATCTTGGGAGTTTTACCTCATTTGTAGGGATTTTGGAGGAAAAAAATGTGGCATCACTGGTACAGCATTGGCATGTTGAACGAAAAGTTGTTAGCAAGCGATTCTAAGCTGATAATTTGCAAAGAAACGTTAGTTAATCTACCGATTGTTGTCAAGATTAGCCTCTGCGGAAGTACTTAAAGCACTAACAAGACTGTCAGTCTAGTCTTCAGTAAATAGTTGAAGATGAGTAGGCAACAGACAAATATCGTACAAAAATAGTCCCAAAACGATACAAAACAAAATCTAAACCTTCTTGACTGATACCAAAATGTCCACCGTTTGACCATAGGTAAAAAAAAAGAAATTCCTGTATGCTTCATATTGTATGTATGGCAACAGTATACTCGCGATGATATGAACAAACTTTTCAGCAAATCTTTTAACTCATCTCTAATGGAGAGTGTAGAGAAAATTATGCAAAATTACACAAAAATTTCTAAGAGTGTAGAATTCCAACCAAAGGGGTTAACAAGGTGCTGTCTATTAGAACTTTCTTAGCGATTCGATCTGCTTGGTGGACTTTGGAAAGCCTTATACAACGGAGAAAAAACCTCTTAAAATGTAGGTATTTAAGTCAACGTTTTGGAGAGTTAAAATACTACCAAGTTCCATGTGTACTCCTTAAAAGAGTTGTACAAAAAATCTACTCCTGATAAAGCAAAAAGGTTTTTTTTTTTCATTTCGTATTCGGAGCGCTCAGTCAAACGACTGGTTTGGTAATACTTTTTGCTACTTTGGAGTTCTTTAAATGTGGTTGGCTGTAAAACAGTTTCTAATACCGAAAAAGCCTATTGCTTATATCCCAATAAGGTTAGGTTAGGTAATAGTGGCTGTTTGCGCAACACCAAAACACTTAGGCCCAAAAGGACCCATTGCGATACCACGAGGATCTAGGTCTCTAGGTACTAGAACCAAAAAGTGGATTCAGC
Organism: Urophora cardui; assembly: GCA_960531455.1. Taxonomy (NCBI): domain Eukaryota; kingdom Metazoa; phylum Arthropoda; class Insecta; order Diptera; family Tephritidae; genus Urophora; species Urophora cardui. The sequence continues at coordinate 19,261,719 of OY482674.1, forward strand.
AAATCATAAAATTTTTACAGGCTCCATCTCAGCCAAGTCATCGAGGTCAGAATATTGTGGTGTCCCCAGAAATTTCAATATCTTAAATCACACGACAAATGTTTTACAGTTTCAGGCTGCTCCTCATCTCTGCAGCTCCTACAGAAGTCATGAAGAGGAACGCCCAGTCTCGCAGTATGTCTGCCAACAGTAATATGGCAAGTAATCAGGCCAACAATAACTCACAGGCACTTCCTGTTTAGAAAAAGTAGACCTTTAGTACGTCTCGCATCCCAATCTGGCCATACGCGTGTCGCCTCTTCCAAGTTCGTCTGCCATCTCATTGCCCGATATATTGCAGTGTCCAGGGAGCCTTGCTAGCGTTAAAGAAGCCTGCGTAGCCATCTCGTCAAGGTATCTGCGGCAAACCACAACCTGTCCTGGAATTGCAGGTAACAGACCAAATCGCCTTCAGCGCAGGCTGTCAGAATAAATTAAAATATTGTCGTGCATGAAGACTCCTCCTTTACGAAGATATTTCACCGCATCTTGCATAGCAGTAACATCTGCCTGGAATACGGTACAGTGATTCGGAAGGTTAAAGAAGAGTTGTGTTCCCATCTGGGCTACGAAAACCCCATCACCCATCTTAACGTTCAATTTGGGTCCATGAGTGTAGATATGGGAGGCACAAAAGCAAAAATTATATCGCAGCGAATTCGAGATGAATGTAATTTTTCGGACTCGTATCGACCTCTCGGGATTGGCTAAAGAAAAATCTATTTATTAATTTTGTTAAGTTATGGTTTGCACGAAAAAATTCGCTATTTGGCTTAAATTTAGCTCTCAAGAAACTCAAAAGCTGGGATGATATCGTGGGGAATTCAAGGCTGATTCGCGCAAGATCATTTTCTAGAGTGTATTCGATAAAGAGACTAAAAATCTCGAATCACCAACCATTCCACAATATACAAATACGCTACGATAATATAAACAGAAAAGCAAACTCGTCTCGAATTCGAGGCGAATCCGTTGTTTATTGGGAAGTAATTATATGTAGATTAATACAGTTCACTTTAGCGTCAGTCTACTGTATAGGAAATCAGGCCGGAAGCAATGGAAATTGGAGTAAGAGAATATATTAGCATTTAATCAATTGCTTAAGCTAAAAGAAAAACATTTTTGAGTACTTACACACACATTAAGAATTCCGCGATAAACAATACAATTCAATAACCTAACCATATATACATACATGCATACATATGTAAGTACCTATTTCCGAAACGAATTCACAGTTTTATATTTGTCACACAAAGTACAGTAGGTGTTAGTGAGATTAGAGGACAGAGGACACACCACATGCAGCATACTCGTACATACATCACATAATCGCCGTCAATCCAGCTATTCAACCAACCAACCAAACATCCTACAACAAAGCAATAACACCAACAACTATTAAGGGCTTAATCGACACCCAATAACCAAACGAAACAGAAACCGAAATCGAAACCGAAACGGTGTCGTCGTCATCGGCGAAGGAGCACAACAGCAAAGTAAACCAAAAGCAGAACAAAATGCTGGTCGACGACACGCTGACGTTCGTCAGAAGCGTTGCTGGCGTTTTGGTTTATAGTTGGTGGTAAAGCGCAGCAACAAATGACGCGCTGCTCGACGGCTGCTAAGTTTCATTTATTTTATTTATTATTATTTTTTTATTATATTCCTTCCTCTTGTTTCGGCTTTTGTCGCCGCCGTCGCAAGTACCTTGTGCTATGAAAATTATCCATGCAAACACATGCATGTGCAAGCGTTCGCTGGATTGATGGGATGATATTTAAAATGGCCGGTTGCCAATGAGTTAAATGGCTGGCTCGCTGTCTCACTGACGATGTTTGCATTTCATTATATGTATCTACATACATACAAACATATATGTATGCATACACAACGCCACTGTTTATTGACGACTATTACACACCGTTTTATTACCCAAATGTCTCGGCTTGTCTAAATGACTTGGGTTAAAAGGTGCGCATGTGTATTCTTCAGTCACAGTCCCAGTCTCAATCTCTATACTCTCCATTAAGCGCAATATCCAAGAAATCCATAAAGTGTGCAAGTTTCTCATATGTAGAGTGGAGTGGAGAAGACTACATACATATGTATAGGCGAATTACAGTTGCATGCAGGAAAATATAAACAATTATACCTCGTAAGTTAGGTTACGTTGGCCAAGATTCCGTGATCCCTCACAGATCACATATGGTTCTTATAGCATTGACAGACGGCAGCGATAATCCCGATTACCGCAACACTTAATTCGATTAAAATTTTACCCTGACAGACGGCAAGTATTGCAGATTAACAAAACAGCTGAAGGAAGGTAGGCGCAGCTGCGAATTCAAAAACTTCTTGTTTTATTTCCAAAGGTAGGGTAAATGTCAAAATCAAAACGAAATCACATCATGGTCAATAGGAATGGACGAACCCCAAGCGAATTCAGATTTTAACCACGGCGAAATATCATTTTAACATTACAATCTACCAATTACAATGACAAATAACATTCGAAATTTCTGAATTCACTTATGCGCCTATCTTCCTAGATCTGCCTTGGGTTCTTCTTTTTCTTCCCTTTCATTCACAATAGACATTTTTCACCAGGGATGTCATTACAAAATGCTCTAACCCGCTAAAATTTTGAGGACTAACTCAAGAGATATTCCGGATTACCTCCACTTAATTCTCAAGTTAAGTCCAAATTAGCTAGATATTCCGGATTATCGCTGCCGTCTGTCAATGCTATTAGTGTTGCCAACAGCGTATTGGAGGCGTTATGTTAATCTCGGAATGCAAATCTTTGCAAGTTTTAATATTTTGTGTATCTCCCTAATCAGCAATGCCTTCTAGGGACGAGAAGTGTGCAGAACCAAAGCAGCTAAGGCGCAGTCTGTCAAAAGCTTGATATTGATAAAAGTGTTCCAGACCGTCTGTTCTAGGAAGTGTGAGTAAGTAGTTTGCGGTTTTTTCTTCGTGTGACCGAAGCATGATTTTGGTGAACTTGCAGCATGGCAGGGTCTTCCGCTGGGAATTGCATTTGCGTATCAATACCTAATCTGTTTGAGCTTTGTGGTAATTTATAGAGCGGGAAATGTTTTCCACATTGACTTGCGCTAGTGATGCCCCGACTTTGGCTTACACGTCTGCCCTTTCATTTGCCAGTAGGTCGTAATGCGTCCGTTTACGCAGAGTTCATGTAACTTGACACTGCACTGATTCACGCACATAGAGGCGGTGGTCGTCGCTTCTGTGGTCGAATCATGTTCGCCGGGCTGTCAATGAGAATGTTTACACGAGAGTTTGAGGACATTAGTTCAGCCTGAAAGATATTGGAATAATCAGGGAGTCTAAAGTAATATATCATGTAGGTTAATATAAGGTTAACGAGGACAAGACGAAGTACCTCCTGTCATCACACAAAGAAACAGCACGCCTTGGCAGCCACGTCACTGTTTACAGCTACAAATTCGAAACTCTTAAAGACTTCGTCTATTTGGGAACCAGCATTAACACCAATAATGATGTCAGCACGGAGATCCAACGAAGAATCAGGCTTGCCAATAAATGCTACTTTGGACTAAGTAGGCAACTGAAAAGTAAAGTCCTCTCTCGACAAACAAAAATCACACTCTACAGGACGCTCATCGTTTCAGTCCTCATGTACGGCGCAGAAGCATGGACAATTTCAAAATCAGATGAGATGGCAATTGGAGTATTCGAGAGAAAAGTTCTTCGGAAGATTTATGGACCTTTTGCGCGTTGGCGTGGGCGAGTATCGACGGAGATTTAACGATGAGCTGTACGAGCTTTACACAGACATCGACATTATTCAGCGAATAAAGATCCAGCGGCTGGGTTGGGCAGGTCATGTCGTGAGAATGGATGAAGGCGCTCCGTCCAAGAAAGTATTTCTATCGAAACCCGCTGAACGCAAAAGAAAAGGGAGACCTCCACTGCGTTGGGAAAATCAGGTGGACAGCGATGCTGCCTCCCTAGGTGTTACCAAGTGGCGCACGAAACAGAAGCAATTGGTGCGCTCTGTTGGACTCGGCCAGAATCGTCTAGACGGTTAAGCGCCAATCAAGAAGAAGAAGAGGTTAATAGAAGATGTAACTTAGACCAGTAAACATTTTACTTCGCTCAAATTGAGTTGAAGGTATAAAGAGCTTCGAACTATCAGGAATCACTAAATATAGAATCCTGCAAATTTTATATGGAATGGAGTTCCAAACAACCGTCGGAAAAACAAGTAAACCCGCAGCCGGGGTTCGAGGATATTTCACATATGGAACGAAGAGGATGGGGAGAGACAGGAATAAGAGGGGGAATGAAAAGGAGAAATACGGAAAAGGAGATGTAAGGGAGAGCGGTAGAGGAAGGGAAAGGGAAGCGGAAGCAGAAATGTGACGGGAAGGCAAAAAGAAAACGGAAGCGGAAATGAAAGGAAATGAAAAGATATATGGAAAGGGAATAATAGAGGGAAAGGGAGTGGGACACTAATACAAAGAAAAGGGGGATAAGGAAATTTGTTCTTCATTGTTTTTAAAACCTATCTGACTTTTGCTGCCTACAACGAGGAAAGTAGATACTTCCAACTTTTTTCAAAATGTGTCGTTTTTCGCTTCTAATGCCTATAATGGGAAGTGGGCCAAAGCAAAGCTTGGTCGGGCACAGCTAGTTACATATATCGTAGGAGCATGAATAAGTGCTTTTGGACTCATGTTTTCTGCTCTTATAGGACTTCTAAATTTTCTCTCTTCATCCTCTCTCTATTCGTTATCCAAGTACAAATATGTAGCTTCACCCCCGCTTATTCCGCTCTTCTTTCATTGTGGAATCTTCTTCGCCTTCACTGCCTGCCTTATATAGTGTTGTCTATTTTGTACTCTCCTCCAGATTCGAACCTAAAATCAAACAACGTCATCATATAATGAGTCATTAAACATTTTATTGTTCTTTAGTGATGCTTTTATACTTTCCTTCTATACTCTTTCCCGCGTCCGTCTCTAATCGAGACTTTTGTTTATAGTATGCTGCTACCAAATTTTTGACTGCCACTGTACTTAGCAACCAACACCAACAATAAAAGTGCCACTTGATATAAAAGATAAAATTTTCTAAATTTAATAACCCTATGTACATATGTACGTACCTAAAGTATATGCGTATGTACCTACATCGCCCTCACATATTTGCAGTTAGTATACAATGTACTCAAATGTCAAATGCGTTGATATATGTACTACTTAGAAATACATAGTAAATACATACATCGACCTTTTCTACATACATACATACATATCCACATCACTTTTTTCTGTACAATCCACGATGTCAAATTGTCGTTTTAAATGTCTTTGATAATTATTAGCCACCAAATAGAACCGAAGAACCAAACCAAAAACCATTGAATTGAATTGAGTTTGGGGGTTGATTTGGTTGGATGTGATAAAAATAAATGCCAGAAATATACACAACAAAACGCAGCCAAAACGAAATAAAATCCATGGAAAATAATTTCAAAGAGAGTGTAAGTAAATGGTAATAATATACATACATACGTACAAATGTACACACCAATCAATGAAAATCAGCGCAAGTACGTACTTGTGGCTTATGTAACAAAAAATTGTGTGAGAAAAAAGAAGAAATTTGTACAGTGGCTCTCAGAAGTATTTTGCATATTGCATTTGTTGATAAAACGTTGGAGATTCGGCTATTTTTTCGAACTAATTGGAAAATTGTTTAATATGGTGTTATTGATGAAGCTTCATACTATACGAACCATTCATTAAAAATCTAAAAATGCATTTCATCTTTAATATAAAATTAAAGAAACGAAAGAAGTCATATATTTTTGCTCACAAAAGTATTTTGCATTTTGGTAATTTTGGTGAATAAACGCATCAACAAGCTGATTAATATTTTTGATGGTGTCCATTCTTTTTCGAAATGGCTTCAAAAGGCTTGGGGATGGACTCTGCTAATTTTTGGAAAAATTCCGGTGGCATTTTGTCCCATTCTTCGGGCAAAACCGCTTTTAGGTTCTTTTACGGGTAAACCTTCGGTTTTCTCACATGATCTTCAAAATAGGACCAACAATTTTTTGCGGAACTTATAGCAGAGCATTGTGGAAGAGTTAAAACGTATCTTTTATTCAAAAGTATTCACATTTCAACATCATGAGCGGTATTTTTTGGGTAATTTTCTTGTTTCATTAGAAACCAATTGTACATGGCGTACTATCTAAATACAATAAGCTTTCCAACTCCTTGTGCTGAAATAAAATCTACCTGAGCTAATATACAAATCAAATCATCATGAAACCCACACAGTGCTTAACATTTGATTTAATGTTTTCGATTTCCACCTCTTTATTTGCTTCCGCCATACCATATGACTCAAATATATTCTATTTGCTTTCGCCTCTTAAAATTAAAGTTCTGTACATGTAAAATTTTTTTATTTTCGGTTTATTGAGGAAAATAAGTCGTTTTTCTTTAATTATTTTAAAATTAAGGTTTTTTTTGCGTGTTACTCGGCCAATAATATGTCCTTCTCTCGGTAGTCTGAATAATGTTTCATCCAATACTTGATTATTGAGTACTGTTTTTAGTTTCTCGTTTATTTTAGTAGCGGATATATGGGGGCTTAATTGATTTTCTCTCAATATCTCATGTGCTTCTTCGCACGTTCTTCTTTGTGCTAGCAACATTGGTCAGAAAAATACCGCTCATGATGTTAAAATTGAACACTTTTGATTACAAAATACTTCCTAACTCTTTAGATTATGTGAGAAAACAGAAGATTTTCCAAAAAACTTACCTAAAAGCGGTTTTTGGTCGAGGAACGGGAAAAAATACCTCCGGAATTTCGCCAGAAATTAGTAGGGTCCATCCCCAGCCCTTTGAAGCCATTTCGAAAAAGAATGGACATCATAAAAAATATTAATCAGCTTGTTGATGCGTTTATTCACCAAAATTACCATAATGCAAAATACTTTTGTGAGCAAAAATTTATGACTTTTTTTGTTTCTTTAATTTTATATTAACGATGAAATGCATTTTTAGATTTTTAATAAATGGTTCGTATAGTATGAAGTTTCACATATAATACCATATTAAAAAAATTTCCGAAAGAATTCAAAAAATAGGCGAATTTCTAACGTTTTCCCCATAAATGTTTTATGCAAAATACTTCTGAGAGCCACTGTAGGTACAACGAACGAAGGGAGAGTAGGCGTTTTTTGGTAGTTAAGCGACACGGAAAATTTATGTATGAAATTTTCAATAAAAATAAATCGCCTTGACTTGTACATACATACATAATATTATATATACAAATGTAATGCATGCATGGACATGAATCAATAATGAAATGAACTAATCAAAGTTTCGAAATTTCACCTATTTTTTCATTTTTGTAATATACAGTGCCGAACTAAAGTATTGGCACAGCAAGATGCTTGAACTTTAACACTGTTTTTTGGCCGCATGTGAACAGATTTCTAAAAAATATAAAACATCCCTGGATAGAATGATAAATTGTTAACCATTTCCATTTTATTTCATTTAATTATCTCTTTTATTGAATTAACGGCAGCGATTCTAAGAAAAAAAGTACTGTTTTGGGCTGAACAAAAGTATTGGCACAGCTAAATATGACTGGCTATTTTGCGCTGATTTATCGGTCTAGCAACTTTTTTTAATTTGCCATGGTACGATAACGTGTAACTTACGTACGTTGCTCTTAAAATACGAGCCGCGGACGTCGCAGTGTCTTAAATAAGTAAATTTTCCATTAAAGTGACTAGCAAAAAAATGAAACCGCCGAATCTCGGCGAAAAATTATGTCGCATTTGCATGATTATGGAAAATCATTATCTGGGATTGGTGAAATGATGGACAGAAACCGCCACACTATTCGGAGCATTGTTCAACGTTTCAAGAAGGCTTATCTTTGCAAAGTGTACAAAGAACGGATAGACGTACAGCTTTAAACGACCGTAAACGCAGTCAGATAGTAGGAAGAGTGAAAAAAAATCGTAGAATATATTCCACCAACGTTGCAGATGACCTTAAGACAGAATTCGGAAGAGATATGCACGCCATAACGATCCTGGGAGCCTTACACGAAAATAACTATCATTACCGTATAACTAGATGCAAGCTGTTATGGTGTCCCCACACAGTTTGCCGGTCATCAAGTTGGAAAATACTAAATTTTTTTTCATCCGAGTAAATAACATTGTTTCAGCAGTTGCTTGGCTTGCTTAATATTATTTTACATGAGCTAAACGTTTATTTAGGCTTACTTTTGGAATAAGGGGCTTTCGGTTAGCTATACGAGAATGGTAGTTATTTTCATATACGGCTCCCCGGATCGTTATGGCGTGCATATCTCCTCCGAATTCTGTCTTAACGTCATCTGCAATGTTGGTGGAATATATTCTACGATTTTTTTTCACTCTTCCTACTATCTGACTGCGTTTACGGTCGTTTAAAGCCGTAGGTCTATCCGTTCTTTGTACACTTTGCAAAGATAAGCCTTCTTGAAACGTTGAACAGTGCTCCGAATAGTGTGGCGGTTTCTGTCCATCATTTCACCAATCCCAGATAATGATTTTCCATAATCATGCAAATGCGACATAATTTTTCGCCGAGATTCGGCGGTTTCACTTTTTTGCTAGTCACTTTAATGGAAAATTTACTTATTTAAGACACTGCGACGTCCGCGGCTCGTATTTTAAGAGCAACGTACGTAAGTTACACGTTATCGTACCATGGCAAATTAAAAAAAGTTGCTAGACCGATAAATCAGCGCAAAATAGCCAGTCATATTTAGCTGTGCCAATACTTTTGTTCAGCCCAAAACAGTACTTTTTTTCTTAGAATCGCTGCCGTTAATTCAATAAAAGAGATAATTAAATGAAATAAAATGGAAATGGTTAACAATTTATCATTCTATCCAGGGATGTTTTATATTTTTTAGAAATCTGTTCACATGCGGCCAAAAAACAGTGTTAAAGTTGGAGCATCTTGCTGTGCCAATACTTTAGTTCGGCACTGTAAATTAGCATGGCATGGCATTAAACTATCAATCACTTAGCGAACATGCATACATATGTACATACACACATGCCCCCCATTACACAGCCATCGTATATAATTTTTTCTTCCAATAAATATCTACATAAAAAATTTCTCAGCAGCGCAGGAGAGCGCACATAATTAAATGACTATTGCTTTGACTCTTTTCGATCAAATATAAAATTAGTATACATACAAAAATCAAGTACATACATGCAGACACATGTATGCACATGAAATTAAAGAATTTGTGCTTCTTCCACACACTCGTCATTTATGGCAATTAGTTCACTTATATCTTATACATAAGTATACATACATTTTTTTTTTCGTGCTTCTACAGAGCACTGCGCCCATTATTTTATTATTATTGGTCCGGCTGTGGACGGCCACACACATTCGAAAAGTAATAAATATTTAATGCAGAAAAAAGAGGAACCGGTTTTGAATATCTACTAAATATGTACCTACATAATTTCAAGCCAGCAGCGGCTCTTTGCATGGGCTAGGCGTTTGTCACAGATGTATCTACAAAAATACATACATATTTACATATCTAAAGCCAAGCGTATTTACTGTACAATTATTTAAATGTTCGCTATGGAAAGCGAACAAGCCATTTTCTAGTTTCATAATCGTACAACAAACAATACCCTCTACACGTCAACTCATCTCAAGCATTTTTACAGTTAGATTTCGCACTTTTACCGAATTTGCGTTACGCATTTTTAATGAGAGTAACATGAAACTTTTCTAAAAAAGTTCATTACTCCAAAGTTCAGTGCCCTCAAATGACCTGTTCTACTACATGTTAGTAGTTATGTACATATTTATTTATCTGCTAGATTTCCAGTGTGTGAATCATACTTTGATATAATCAATTAACACACATATTCTAGTTAATTGTTCGGTTAGTTAACACCAGCCAGGAAAAGTATTTCTATTAGATATTGCTGGCCGAAGCACGGTATAAATCAACTTTACATCTCTCTTCAATGTAGTTCTCCCTTTCAGCACTTTCACTGCCCTTCACTTTTTTGCGTTTTATAAATATTTTGTATTGTTAAACATGTTCATCGTTCATTTTAAATTAAAATTGAAAACAAATGGTTTTGTTATTCGTTAGTAAGTTATTTGCGACAAATACACATTTGTGTCTATGGTCAGTATGTAGAAATAATATTTTACAAAAAATAAAGAAATAAAAACAGGCATAACTAAACAAACCTTTGACAAACCATTAATGTCGTTGCATAAGCAAAATAGTATTATTTAACTCGAATCGCTTAACTAACCAAATTTACGCAGCATACACAGTCTAGGCTCTAATGTTAGAGTACTAATTGTGGAGACTATATTGGCTAACTAGTGTGATTTCCCTTTAAAAGATCTCGCTAGTTCATAGTTCACAGCTGCAACAGAACGAGCTCATAAAGAGACAGGGTTGGTTCGTCATCTCGCCCAACACAAAGCTTTCAAACAGAACGAAAAAAAGATACTGAAGATGGCACATCGCCGAAACCGTTTTCAAACCGAATCAAACTTGGCAAGGGTTGAAGGAAATTCATTCTACAATACATCGCTTTAAACTTACTTTTATTAATGTCATACTAAACAGCAATTACTACCATTTGCAGTACTCTAGAATCCATGCTCAACTGTCTCTAAGATGGGTAGTACTGTGGTGGTTTAAAAATTGGTAGTTCGTAGATAGTTTAAACCTTAAAACAATCAGTTTTTGTATTTTTATGAATTTTATAAAAATTTCCCTTTATGGGAAAATTTGTTAATTAGTAAATTTACTTTAAATTAAACATTAGCCGCTTTCGATTCACAATTTCTCTGCTGGTTATAAATTTCCTTCTGTCAAATTTATATGTGAATGATAGCGAGCAGAGGGAAATTTTTATCGACAAGTTAGCGAGTATGGCTACTACTCATTATGGATTCAAACATTTTTGTTCGATCCGACCTCGCTTGTGTGATGGCGAATCGAAAACGACAATTATTACACACTGTAGTTTAGGGTAAACAATTTTATTACATTTTTAAGAAATTTCCTTTTTTGGGAAATTGTAGAAATTAGTATAATTATGGTGAAATTTACCATTTTGACTAAGTAGAGTTTAAGAGAAATGATTTTTTCTACTTTTAAAAAATATCCTTTTTCGGAAATTTTAATTTGAGTTAAGTTTTTTTAGTTGCCTTTAAGAAAAAGTTCACTTTTGGGAAATTTGGGATTTAGTAAAATTTTATGATATGTATCTACTTATTTGTATCAACTGTGACGCTCTATACATATACATACCTTTAGAACTCTCTAGTGCTAGAACATGACTTTACGTAACTGTTCCCTATATTTGCTGTGGGGTCTCTAATCGAAAGTGGAGCTATAGAAAAATACACTAAAATTTGATTGGAAAGTGATTGGAGAGGAAGCGCCAAATCTCGATGTTTATGAAATAAATGCGAACTATCATTAAGAGTTTCGTTAGATTTCGTTTGGAGCTTTACAATTTTCTCTATTAGTTTTGTCCCTCTTTTGGGAGTTGCGTCTTTCCTGTTTCTCGAGTCGTCTGCTAATATTAGATATTTCAGAAAAGGGCTAGCCTCAGTGTTTGATGGTTATAAGCTCATCGGAGTTATTTATGTATTATGTATTACTAACTGAAGAAAGTTACTGATATTTATAGTCAGAACACCTCTTACTTTGATTTCTACAATTTTAATGGTTTGTCACAGTTGCATATACATACGTGTGTACAGTTGTGCACAAACAAAATTGGCAGCAAAATGTTGAGAAAAAGTCGCGGCTAAGCAAATTCACTTTATTTGACTTGAGTCTCCTACTTGCAAATTTCAAACAATTACAGAGTAAAAGTTTGGGCTTTAGCTTAATATTTTGTTAGCCGTTTTTGCGCACTACTGTACATACATTATTTAAAAACTAAAGTTCATTTGTTAAATTAAAAACAAAAAAGAAATTAATTAAACAACTTGGCTGAAATGTTTTAACAATTTTTTAACTACGCAAAGTAGCGCTACCTATCTAAATAGACGTAATCAAGTGACTTCAAAGGTAGGGCAAAAGCAAGAGAAATACTCAAGGCTAAATATGAATAATGAGCAGAAAAAAGAGGAGTTCAAGGGTAACGAGACAATTGCACGCCCGTCTGTCCGTCCCACTTAACGCAGTTTTCTTTTTTAACAGATAATAATAAAATAATAAATTTTAAATATAACTTATATAAATAGATAAACATATATGCAGTAAAGAGATTATATAGATAAGTATGTATATGCGAATAAATTGATAAATATTTGTGTGTATATGCCAGATTTAAGCAATTATTATTTGCTCGGCTCGCTAGAATGAGCACAGTAAGGGTTCCATTTTTATAGAAAAGCGATTGCTTGGTTGTGTGTAAATGCATGTAAATGTAAGTATTTAAAATGGTGTGAATGCATGTTTGTATGACTTAAAAAAGTACTAAGTAAAAAAGCTATAGTTTTTTAAAGAAAAATTGGCGATCATTACATTGTTCATACTAACCAAATACATGGCCAGCTTATTCAGATCCAAATTAGCCAATTGATTGACATCGGTCGTATTCAATAGACTCAGCATCAAACCAATATCAGCGGCAGTGGGCATTTGTGCTGCAGAAAGTGTTGCTGCGGCGGCTGCGGCAGCCGATGATGATGATGACGATGTTGCTGCTGCCTGCTGCTGCTGCTGGTGTTGAATTTGTTGCTGTTGCTGTTGTTGCTGCTGTTGGTGTTGCTGCTGTTGTTGATTTAGCATTTGTTGCTGCTGTTGTTGTGTTGTAAGTTGTGTACCACCGCCACCACTGGATGACAACGCTTGTCCCAAATTCGTTATATTTACAACATTCGAGCCAGCAGCACTTGCTGCGGCGGCGGCAGCGGCCGCTGGGGTAGTCGCACCTGTTGATAGCTGTTGTGGCGTTTGTCTGCCACCACCACCACCTGCGGCACTTGTACTACCACCACCTGCACCTGTAGCACCACCACCTCCAATACCACCACCATTCAGGTTATTAGCGGCGTTTGTGTTTTGTTGCATCAATGTTTGTTGTAAATGGGATGTAGTTGGTGCGCCTGTGCCTCCACCTCCTGCGGCCGTGGTGGTGTTGGCAGCGCCATTGTTGTTGTTGTTGTTGCCTCCGACTCCTCCGCCAGCAGCAGTGGCAGCAGCATTTTGCATTTGCATTTGCATCGATTGTAGTGTTGGCGTTGTGGGCACCGATAATGGCGGTGTTGCCGATACCAATGCTTGTAGCTATAAATTCGTAGATGCAATTTTTTTTTGCGTTTTGTTTTGTTTTAGTTTAGCGTACGCACGTTAAAGAGAGAGAGAGAAAAAAGGAAAAAGGGTGTTCGCAAATTGGACAAATGAAATTTCCAAATGTTTTTTGATTTCATTTCATGTTTTTTTTTTTGTTTGGGAATGTAATGTGGATTTATTTATGCGGTGACGATGAACTCTCCTAACCAAACTTCGTAACTTACGACTTTAGTTTTTCCACACTTGCTACTACATAGACTGATAGAATGTGTATACCTAATTTACGACGCTTAGAATACGATTTTTTCTCTTTCTTACTTTATAACCTAGTTATTAAGCCGGATTCATCGTTCGAGTTCAGAACTAAAGTTGAATTTGAGTTAACTAATAAAAATAGTTCAGAACTTTTCGGAATTCCTCTCACACTCCGAAAACACAGCAACAACCACATGGCAAAAAAGTTCTGAACTTGAACGATGAATCCGCCTTAAGTGTGTTCAATTTATTAACGAAGCGTATAAAGTGCTTTTAGCTGTAGTAAAATGGAATTTTATATATGAATGCATATGAAGACATATAGTAGGTTTGCTATTTACATTCTTGACTTAATGAAGAAAAAATCGCGCATTTATGCTTGAATTGTTTTATTATTCATCAATTATTTGCCATTTGTGCGCCCCCTTATACATAGCGTAGTGGCTAAGAGTTCGTTAAACACCCAAGTTCACAGATCGGTTTGATGGCAATAGTATTCGCCCTCCACGAAAGCTGTAAGCAAGTCCTTCGTGTCCTTCATATATGTATATAATTGGCGCGTAACCGTATAGACCATTTTGGCCGGGTTCAATAAAATGTGTCACTCATTTCGGTTTCGTGCTGCATGGCGCCAAATGGAAATGCCAAAGGAGGACAGAGGACAAATCACTCTCGACCCGATCTTGCCAACGCAGTGGAGATCTCTCTTTTCTTCTGCTTTTTGCAGGTTTCGATAGACTGCTTTATGGGCCGGCACACTTGCATCCATTCTCACGACGTGACCTGACCAAGGCAGCCTCTGGATTCATATTCGCTGAACATGGAAAAGCTGCTCACATAAAATAATCAGTTTTAAAAAATGGTAGTTCGAAGTCAAATACACTTCAGCTTTGATTTAAAACAATTTTCGAAGCACTGACTCGGCTTAAGTTTATTCTAAAATTTCATTAGATACATTTTTGGTTTGTGTTCGGCTTAAGGAAACTAGCAACATTAACGAATGGTACATATATCAACTTCAAATTCTTATCAGTCACAAATTTCTTCACGACAGTGCCTTTTTAGTCTTTAATATTTTTGTTTATTTTGTTTACCATTTCAAATTACCGTTTACTTGCTTCTGGTGCCATTGTTAGCACAATTCATACCGGCGATTGATTGATACTTTAGTTGAAATAGGCTTTGTACTAGAAAATCCATTCATGTTCTTTAAACCGCTCCAAGTTTTTCCATATTTCTTAAAACATTCGGTCTCTTATTTTCACATTCGTTTATAACAATCAATAAGAGCGCCTCTTTATGACCATTTTCTATCATGCCAAAACTAATTGTTAATCGCCATGCTAATGCCAAAAGATGCGCGTGCGTTAGTGCCAGTGAGAGTTTCTTTTTTGTTGTTTGTTTTTCCAAAAGAGTAGGATTGCGATGTGCTGCGCGACGAACTCCCATCATCGCTTATCAAGTTTGATTTGGTTATAAACCGGCTTAGGCTATGTGCCATCTTCAGTATGTTGTTTTCTTGAGCGTAAGAATGTGCAATACAATTTTTAAGCAACTTGTTCGGCAAATTAAAATCAAAATTACCTCTACCAAACACATTTTATGCTACAAGTGGCAATAGAAAGCAATGTCATACATATATTATAATTGTAATTTATAGTTTTGCACTTATCTGCCATATTCCACTTCTAAATATGTGATAACACATTTTCGAATTCAATGTAAATAGCACTAATCAATACCTACATAATGCATATGAATAGAAGCCAGTAAGTAAAACAATGTAAATAGCAAACCTCTTATATCTTCGAAAATACACTTGAGCAAATATTATTTTCAACAAAATATTTAAATACAAAATTTAAATAACTTTTTTGCTAAGCAGTTCAGCTAATTTTATGAACACAACTGTTTATAAGCCTACTTTAATTGCATGAGATAATCTCTTCTTTATAAGATATTGTCTAATATAATCTAATTAAAAGATTAAATAAGTTAAGAAAAAACATTTACAGCCAAATCCGAAAGAGTACTACCCAATTTAGACAAGGAAAACAAGAAAAACTGACACTTTTTTTTACAGTTACAAAACTATATACAGTACTAAATAGTAGAAGAGAATAAAGTTAACCGACAAAGAGAGTGAGTTACATACATAGTGTATTCATACATACTTTTCTATGCTTTGTGCAACTTTTTTTAATTATATTTTTTTTACTTTTACTTATTAGTTCACTTTTTTTACTACTTTTTTAGTACTTTTTTCTTAGTACACATTTTTAGTACTCCTGTTTAGTATGCTTTTTCGGTACTCATTTTTGTGGTACTCTTTTTTTTTATACCCTTTTTAGTACTCTTTTTTAGTACTCATTTTTAGTGCACTTAGTTTTAGTACTCTTTTCCATTAAAAAAAAAAAAATAATTGTGATCTCATTTTACTTTATATACATGAATCAAATATGTAGTATATGGAAAATGCAGTGATTTTATATAGTATGCATGAATTTGAAAAATATGCTTTTTCTTTTTCACTTACCTTAGCCTTTTGTTGTTGTTTCAATTCTTCTTTCTTATAATTACGTTGATATGCTGTGATGACACGCCTCAAACGTGTATTCAAATCTTGCATAGATGGCCACATTGTTGTTGTTGTTGTGGCGCCATCATCCGCTGATGTAGCAACAACTGTTGGTGGATAACTACTTGCAACACTCTCTTCTTCATCTAAGCCTACAGTAGTCGAATTAAGAGTGTCATTTGTGTTTGCGCTTTGTTCATTATTATGATTATTATTATGAGTATTATTATTAGTAGTAGTGGTGGTGGTTGTAGTAGTAGTAGTATTGGTTATGGTAGTGGATGAAGATGAAGACAAACACGAAGCAATAGCTGCCGGCGCACCTTCTGTGGCATTTGTGGTGGTAGTAGTGCTTGTTGTGGCAACTGTTGTGGCATCGCCGCCATCGACAGCACCGACCAACGGCACCGACACCGGCGCTGCTGCTGCTGCGGCGCTTTCATCATTATCATCCAATTTATGCATTTCGCTGTCAGATTCAGCAGCAGCGTTAGCCTTAACGGCCGTTGGCGATGTGGATGCTGAGGCCGCCGCCGTTGTAGTTGTTGTCGTTGTATCGGCTAAGGACGAAGATGAATCGCCACCAGCAGTGGCAACAGTTGTTACCGTTGTTGCCGTTGAATCATTATCATTTGTATCCATTTTGGTGGCGCCATCATCAGCGCTTGTTAGCACTTCATCGGTTTCCATTGGCTCGTCGGTGGAAGCTGCTTTCGTTGTTGCTATTTTTGCAGTTTGTATTGTTGTTGTTGATGAAACTGCCGCATCTATTGTCATTGCGGTCGATTCATTTTCTACACACTCAACGGCGGCAGCTCCATCTACATCGCTTGTTGGCGCAACATCAACATCAATGTCATCGACATTTGCTGCGGCGCGCGACTTTTTCGATTTATTTGATTTTTTTGTTGGACTTTTGTGCTTTTCATCGACAATTTCGTCTTTAACAATTGTGGCCTGATCTTTATTCTTAGCGGTGTCTTTAGCGGTGACGGTGCCGTCGTCGCAGGCGGCGACCACAGCAGCACCACCAACAACACTACCAACGTCAGTAGCTTCACTTTTCGCCCGTACTTTCTTACTAGTACTCTTACCCGATGAACTGGGACGCTCCGGATCGACAGATGATTCTTTTTGTTGTTGTTCGCCAGCTGGCGTCAATTTGGCGGTGGTATTGGTGGAATCCGAGTCTTTGGTTGCCGTACCATCATCGTCAATTTCTTCGGCATCTTCGTGTTTGGAATTGGCATCATCTTCGACGCTGTGTTTAAAAAGGCGAAAGGAAGAGTAAAAAAAAGAAAAATTACTAAAACGCTCAAAACTGTCTTCTTACACACATATGTACATACATATAAAGTAAATTTCAATAAAAATTTTCTATTTCAACACTTACATTGGCAAATTTGTGACAATCATCGTGGCATCATCGCCGGCACCCACATGACTCACAAAACACAAATTCGGATCGGCGCGTATTTGACGATACATTTCACAGCCATGCTTGTATGTGCCAACCAAAAGACTCTTATCACAACAGGCGGGATTCCACCATGATGCTGGCACCTGATCGGGTGTTGCTGGCGGGCGAATGGGAAGCTCGCTGCATGTGCGCGTGTGTGTGATAATACAAATATGTATAGAAAAGTGTGTGGTGAGTTATAAATTGGGTATGTAAAAATTTATTATTTAGCAAAAACAAAACAAAAAAAAAAACAAGTGCAGTAAATAAAAACAGAAAACAAAACAAAAGAAAATACTAATTAGAAAACCAAAAAAGAGACTAATTAGAAAATAAAGAACAATTTATTGAAAAAAAAAAAGTGTATCACAAAAAACAAGCAAACAAGAAAGTTTTCAAAGCCAATTACTACGAAAATTTTCGAAAATATTTCACGCTAATTAAATTAAAAAAAATAAAGTACAAATAAAAATAAAAGCAACTACTAAAAGCCAAAAAAAAAAGTGCAGCAGTAATTTTGATTTAACAATTTTTGCAACTAAAATTAGTTAATTGAAACTACAGTTTGATATAAAATTTTTTTATGAAAAATTTTTTGTTTAAAAAAAATTATTATCGAAAAGATTTTATTATCAAAAACAATTTATTATCAAAAAAAATTTATCAAAAAAATTATTATCAAAAAAAAAATTAATTTTTAGAAAATTTTATTAAAAACAAATTTAAGTTCTAAGTAAATTAGCTTGGAATTTCCTGTTCGCCGTATACATTTATTTATTCATCTTATTGTTTTCTTTATATTTACTATTCTTATTACGCATTACTTTATCATATTACCTTTTTGTGTTACATTCGGTTTGTGCATAGACGCGATAGCTACACGACGAATTTGTATAGATGGATAAGTATATATTGAATAGAAAAGTTAATATTAAGTTTTAAAGTTATTTTTGTGGGTGGGGCCAATTAAGCGTTTGATTGATTGATTGATTGATTGATATGTGCATGTAAGTAAGCAGGGGTGTTCTTATAGATATAAATATGTATTAATAAACAATAGTATGTAAAGTTAATTTACTAAAAAGACTGGCATAACTAAAAAAGCGAAAGTTTTCACTGAACTGATTTAAAAAACATTTGCTGTAAAGTAAAAATTTTTTGCCAAGTTTTGACAGTCTTTTGTGTAAACGTGTACAACTGGAATTATATAAACATACATATGTATATGACGGTGTGTATAGCGCCTGATTGAATTAATTAGTGTGTACTTAATATTTGAAAATTTATTTTTGTAAACAAGTAGACGCATCATAAATGCATGTAGTACACATATACATAATTTATATATTAGTTGACGGCAAATGTGAGCATGTAAGTACATATCGCACGTTTTATGCAATAGGGATTTAACTGAAAAAAAATTTTTTTGGGAAAACGCAAATAAACTTTTATAATTTCAAATAGTTTCCTTCTACGGCTAACTACAAAATCACTTTTATTTCCGCCATTTTTATCCTTTTGAGTATTTTATAAGGCTAAACTCACAGGCACGACCCAGTTATTGAACAATATGGCAAAATCCCAGAAATCGAAAATTTCCCTATTGCATAAAACGGGCGATATGTACATATATACACTGCAGGAAATATAGAGAACAGTCATGCAAAGCGATAATCTCGCACTAGAGAGAGTTCATAACTGACTCTCAAAACTGGTTCTTAAGGATATAAGAAGGGACATTTTGTATAAATATTTGTACCATAGGTCTAACAGCAGTACGTATAGTGTCCAAAAGCCTAACTAAATCAAAATGGTAAATTTCACACAATTATACTAATTTCAAAAATTTCCCAGAGGGAAACTAGAATTGTTTGCCCAAACGTGTAAATGAGTCATAGTGGCGAAATTGAGAAAAAATTACTTTAAACTAAAATTTCCCAAAAAGGGTTTTTTTTTAAATTGTATAAAATCGTTGCTCTCGAGTCACAGTGGCGAAAGTGAGAAAAAAATAACCTCAAACTAAAATTTCCCAAAACTTCAGTGAGTCATTATTATATATTTAACGCAATTTTATTAATTAGCAAAATTTCCCAAAGAGGAAAATATTTTAAAAATGTAATAAAATGGGTTGTACTTAACTTCATTGAGTCATTATGATAAATTTAGCGCAATTTTACTAATTACCAAAATTTCCCCAAAAAGGGAAATTTTATAAAATTTTGATAAAAGCACAGAAAAACGTTTTAATCTTTTAACTATCTTCCAATTATTAAATTTTCAAGGTACACTAAAGAGCTGCCTATGTCAGGCATAGTTCTGAATTCGTTCTGAAGTTCTGCAAAGGGCGTCGGCAATTGCCGCTTTGTAGGACATGACAGTTGAAAGCATTGCGTTGTGATAGAACGATTACCAACCCTGTCCCTTTATGAGCTAGTGCTGTGCTAGCTTTGAATTGGCGCGATTTGCTGCAGGGTATATGTATATATATGCAAGGCAACGCGAAACACAGATAAGGCAATTAATAAAGTAAATATGTACACACGAAGATTGAACGATGATAACACTGAGAGGGTATTTAAAAATTTTAAACGGCAATTGCAATTGATAAAATATAATAATTATATGTAGATAGCGATTTAAGTAAGCAAGTGAAATAAAAAAAAGTTCTCTCATATACGTACATATATACCCAGTTGGGTGTTTTAAAAAGTAGAGGGACACAGTAAAGCGGTTAAAATGAATATTGAGTTACATAGTAAATTTAAAGTTTTATTTTGAAAATTGATAGTAACATACATGCTTGTTTAAAAAATTAATTTATATGATTTAGATAAAACAGATATTCATAAATGTCACTTTTATGTATATATTTTTTAAGGCTAAAATGTAGAAACCCTCATTCCACACTTTATAGCTATTCAATCATGTGCACCTCAAAAATACGTAAAAAAAACGGTATAACTTCGTAACTAGCTCTATATGGTACATATGTTATACATATATCCATCAGAATCGCCATGAAGTGTGCTTGATGTTAACATTTATTCAGTTACAAAAAACTCATTCCTAACACCATTTACAGCCATTCAATCATAAAAATTTCATCCACAATATCTTTTATAGCCATTCACCTACTAATCATGAAATTAATAATGAACCACAGATAAACTACATCAATATATAATGAAGTTGAAAAAAAATAAACAAATACTACTTACTAACAAATAAATTAAATTATGTGTTAAGTGAAAAAAATAGACAATTACAAAGACCAAAAAAGGAAACAAAAACATATTTTACATGACACACAAATAAATGTCTGAAAACACACATAAAAAAGAAAAACGTTAAGGAAAAAGTATTGCATTTGTTACCTGACGGGTGTGTTATCTTTTATCTGTTGCACTAAGTCGCCTATCACCTCATGTTGAATGTAGTAGAGCATGCGTACGCGTAGGAGAACTCTGCAAATTCATAATGATGTATGTAATGATGTCATAAAGTAAAATAAATGAAACAAGGGAAAATTAATAATAAATATAAAACAAATTAAATGAAAAAATTAATAAAAACAAAAAAGATTAATAAAAATGAAAAGTAAAACAAACAATTACACAGTAAAAAATATACAATACAAAAAACAGCGAGAAAAAATGGGTCAATGTCGTACAAAAAAAACATGAGGCAAAAAAGTGTGTATAGAGAGTTAAGTGTAATAGAGAAAAAGAAAAAAAAAGATTATTAGTTCAAAAAAATTAGTTCCATAGCAAATTTGTTAGGCAAAAGTGTTTCCGATTCCACACGACTCACTTATTCGCGTGTCTGCTCAAATGCTTCTTATAAGCACATTCCAAAAATGCATCCGCATCAAATTTCTCCTGTTTACACCAATGATTCGGATCATTCAAAGCATTTTGACTGGCATTGGCATTCGGATTTGTTGTTGATAGCGGCGTATGTACATTCATGGGTGATGGCGATGGCGCAGCCGATGTGGTGGCGCTTGTATTGCCATCCTTTTCAGTAATATCCGTTGTTGCTTTGGCATTTGGTGTAGATGTGGCAGAGGAAGAGCTTTCTTTTTTACCGCCATTGCGACCTAGAAGTAGAAGAAATGTCCACAAAAGGTAATGTTGATTAGAGCATAAAGGCATGAATGAAGGTAAGTAATGAGTGGTGATTGTATGTGATTTTATTTATGTAGAATGCAGTCAAAAGTATGAAACAATTAAATATATATGTACATTTCATTTACTTTTTTTCTGCAAATAGCAATTTGTCGCGATAAAAAAGTTATTCAACTGTAAATAAAAAAAATATTTAAAATATGGTTTATTATCTATGCGTTTCTTCGCATAAATTAAGCGAATTTAAAATTTGCTGTAGGATAGTATGTATGATATGTATGTCAGAATGATAATGTTGAATTTAGCAGGTTTATGAAATTAAGTAGATGAGCGTTTTTGTTTTTTTCTTTGTGAAAATGGCAGTGTGTCGAGTCGAGTTAGAAGCAGATTAGTATTTGATGGCATTAAATAAAGTTGTGAGTACATCAATATACAGATGTATGTACATTGTACATATGTACATAGTTTATTTTTCAAATGCTGTAAAAACTTCTTTATATACACTTTGTAGCTTGAGATATTGGAGACTAGTATTTATACAGTGGTGGGCGGGCGCATGCATGGTGGCAAAATTTACAGAGGACACACCGCTTCGTTTTACCTTTTTTTTTTTTAATTTTTATATTAAAAAAAATATGTAGATTCAAAAGAAGCGATTTATAGCTTTGAAAAAAATTTGCATTTAAAAAAATTATTTTTATTAAATTTAAAATTAAGAAAAGTGAATTAAAAAAATTCGAAATTAAAAAAAATTTGATTGTAAAAAATTGTCAAGCCAAAAAATTTGTTTTAAAAAATTCTCGAAGTTTCAAAACTTTTTTGTTATTTTAAGTTTTAAAAAAATTTTTGAGAATAAGTTTGGAATTTGTTGAAAAGGGTTTTGAAGTTTAAAAAAAAATTCCGAAGTTTAAGAAAAGTTTTGAAGTGAATAGTTTTGATCTAAAAAAATTTAAATAAACACGTTTTAATGTTAAAAAAAAAAATAATTTTTAAACAGTGTTTTTTAAAAAAGATTTCGAAGTTTGAAAATAAATTTTGAAGTTTTAAAGTAATTTTTTTGAATCAAAAAAAGTTTGCTACATGAAATATTTAAAATAAAAAAAATATCGTTTGAAGTTTTCAAAAAGTCGAAGTGAAAAAATATTAAAAAAATTATTAAAAAAAAAAATTAAAAAAAAGTTTCGAAGTTTGAAAATAAATTTTGAAGTTTTAAAGTAGTATTTTTAAATCAAAAAAAGTTTGATACATAAAAAAATTTAAATTAAAAAAATATCTTTTGAAGTTTTAAAACAGTCGAAGTGAAAAAATATTAAAAAAAAATTATTTAAAGAAAACGTTTTAATGTTTAAAAAATCTTAAAAAGATTTTTGAAGCTTAAAAAAATGTTTTTATATTTTAAAAAATATCTAAAATTTTATGGTTCAGCCTTGAAAACAGTTTTGAAGTTTTAAAGATAAAGCCTTGAAGTTACAAATAAAAAAAAATTCTGAAATTTTAAAAATGCTTGTCTTAAAAAAAGTTTAAAAATAAAGCCTTGAAGTTTCAAAATAAGTTTTAAAGTTTAAAAATTAGTTTTGAAGTTTAAAAAAAATTTTGAGTAAAAAAATTAAATTTTGAAAAACATTTGCCATTAAAAAATAAACAAAAATTTTGTTTTTATTTTACAAACATTCAAAACGATAGGGATAACTGCCTAGCTATTCGGATACGCTGATTTAGCATCGTCTGCTATTTTTTAACTACATATTTATGCGCATGTACTTAGTGTCTAATATCCAAGTCTCCAACAAAAAATGCACAGCTCATTGAAAGATAAACTATTTGATTGGAAAGAGACAATACACGCAAATCTTTCACATACAAATCCAATTTAATTGTTGTTGGTTGGTGGTTTCTCTTTCTAATATGGAAAGTAAAGATAATAGCAAATTAGTAGTAGTTTATACACACACGCACACCAATGTAAGTTAATATCCGCGATCAGCTATCAAAACGTTAAGTTAATTGGCAATTATTGAAATAATTTTTTTAATTATTTTATAAATAATATTCATATTTTTTTATAAGCTTAACCACTTTCTTTCAACTTATTCCGTGCATGTGCGAATCAACTACAAGAACAAACGTCCATATTGTGCATTAATTTTTCTATTTTTAATTTTTATTTTCTTTCTATTCTTTGAAGTGCGTGTTTTTGTATCTTTTTCATCATACCTTTTGCATTCCTACCTCGTGGCACCAAATTATGTAGGCCACTATGATCCCTGCTAATCTTTTGCACTTCACCATCTTCGGTTGGTGTTATTAGATCCCAAATGAAATTCTTAATCTTCTCATCGCCTTTGTAGACGTACAAGCAATAGAGTAACTGTAAGAGAAACGGAAGAAAAAATGTTTTAAAATTGTTAATTGTGGGTTAAAAGTTTAGATACTGTATAATGGTTAAATTAAGTTTTGAAGTTAAAAAAAAAAAAAATTAAAAAAACATTTTAAGTTTAAAAAAGTTTTGAACTTAAAAAAAAAAAACAAATTGGTTTAAAAAAAGTTTTGAAGTTAAAGAAATAACAAATTGAAGTTTAAAAAATTTTGAAGTTTAAAAAAAGATTTGAAATTTAAAAATTTAAAATTTGTAAAAAAGGGTTTGGAAAACTAAAAAAAAATTTAGTTTTTAAAAAGTTTTCAAGGTAAAAATGTTTAAATTTGAAAAAGTTGCAAAGTTGTAAAAAAAGGTTTGAAAAACTAAAAGAAATTTAAATTTTTAAAAGTTCCAGAAGAAAAAATATTTTAAAATTATTATGGGTTAAAAGTTTAGATACTGTGTAATGGTTAAATTAAGTTTTGAAAAGAATATAAATTTAAAAAAAAATGAAGTTTAAAAGAGTTTTGAAGTTTAAAAAGCGTTTTTAAGTTAAAAAAAAAACAAATTGATTAAAAAAAAGTTTTGAAGTTTAACAAAAAAACAAATTGAAGTTTAAAAAAAGTTTTGAAGCTTAGAAAAAGATTTGAAATTTAAAAAAGTTTAAAATTTGTAAAAAAGAGTGGAAAACTAAAAAAAATTACAATTTTTAAAAAGTTGTTGAAATTTGAAAAAGTTTCGAAGTTGTAAAACAGGTTTTAAAAACTAAAAGAAACTTAAGTTTTTAAAAGTTTTCAAGTTAAAGATGTTTAAATTAAAAAAAAAGTTTAGAATATTTAAAAGGTTTGAATATTAAAAATTTTTGAATGAAAAAAAAGATTGAAAAAGTTGAAATTTAACAAAAATTTGCAAGTTTAAAAAAAAAAAATAGGATACAGCCAGACGACGCAAAAAAGTGCTTTCAGAAAGTGAAAAATTAAAATTTTTGTATTTGTTTTTTTTTTTTAAGATACAAAAACAAAAATTTGAATTTTTTCACTTTCTGAAAGTACTTTCTTGCATCAACTGGCTGTGCCCTTAAGTTTCAAGAAAAGTGTTGGAATTAAAAAAAAGTCATGATGTTTAAAAAAAGTTTTGAAGTTTTAAAAAAAGCTTTAATGTTTCAAAAAAAATTTTAACTCTTGAAAAAAGTGCACTTACAATTATTCTGGCGCAATCTTCAACGTCCATTTCACGCCAACCGCGTTTAAATTGTCCCAATTCGAGTATTTCCGGCCAACGGCCCCAGCTGAAATGTGTAAAAAAAAGAAAACAAAATTACTATAGAAGCATTTTTTTACTAAAAAGTCGATATCTGATTTTAGCAGTAATCAGTGTTTGAGAAGATATTTTTACTCAGCGAAAACCTCAAGTTTTTCTCAATATTAGCATGGTTGGTCATCATTTTATTGAAATGTTTTCATAAAGTGCACGATGTTTGTTTTAATTCTTTTTTTTCTAACTTTCAAGTTTCAATTATCCAATAATTTTTTTATTTGCTAGGCAAAACTTTTGTCAAATAAAAGACTATTAAATTAATTAATTATAAAACCAAACAAAAAAAATACATAAAAAATGTCAGCATCACAATCAATTGCCAATACCGACACCACCACCAGCACTTCCCACCACAGCTTAGATACACGCAGCAAAGGCGGCACACCAATACAACTGCCCACCACAGAAAATGCCACCGAATTCGCATTGGACTCATTCATCAATAGTTTGCAATTGGATCGTTATCGGTTGATGAGCAAGAAGGCACAAACAGAGTACTTGGAAAATTTCGATGCCTTGGATATGTTTACAGCGCTACAACAGTTGAATAGCGAATTGGCTGCAGCTAAATTGGAAACTCATTTTCTCACCAATTTCTTGGAACGCAACGAACCGAGAATGTTGTTGGGTTTGCAGACAGTGAAACAACGTCGGTCAACACATAGGTCATCGCAAAAGCGCGCCAGCACCATAACAAGTATGGGTGCTGATGGTGGCGGTGGCAGGCGTACAGTGGTAGCACGTCGTTCATTCAGTTCGAGAGCTTCGGAAAGTGTGTCCATTCACACGACAAGCCCATCGATTTATACGACCAATTCAAGAGAATATCGTTTGAATTACAAAACGAAATGTGAAATGGCAGAGCGAGCGACAAATGAAGTGGAGCAGCGAGTGAATGTTATGGAGTCGAAAGGTAAGAGGAAGTTTTTTTTTTTTTTGAGTATCACACGTCCCGGAAATAGGTACTGTTAGCATTATTTGGAATAACGAACTGAATCTCCCTCAATATTTCTTTTTCTCTAGCTCCGTATGCCCCAGTTTACGCTAAAATCAAAATCAACGTGGTCAAATACACTTTTTCTCTCACTTTTCGATTTTTACTCTCTGCGAGAGATTGGTTGCACTTTGATTCGGTGTCAGCGCCGAATCACGTTCAAAATTGAGAGTGGGAGTGTGCTCTCCTTCCCTCTCGCTCATTTTTCGCTTTAATGGAAAAGCAACAGCAGATATTTGACCACGTTGATTTTGATCTTGGCCTAAACAGGGCCTATCTCTATTTTTCATCCTCACACTCTCTTAGTCTCTCTCCTACTTTATCAATTTTCTCTCTTTCCCTTTTTCTTTCAATTTCTCTCGCTCTTTCGCGTTATATACCTTTTTCTCTTTTTTTTCTTGAATTTCTCAATTCCCTCTATTCTTCCTCTTACTCTATGTTTTCTTTATTTCTCACTTTGCGTTTCTATATTGTTTTATATTCATCTCTCTACATACATACGTTTTTCCTTTTGCTCTTTCTGAATCTTACTCTCGGTTTTTATCCTTCTCTCTCTTTATCTTATTCTCTTGCTACCTTCTCTCTGAAATTTTATCTCACTAGATCTCCCTTTCTCCTTCTAGCATTCTCTTTCTTTCGTTTACCTCCTTCCATTTAAATTTCTCCATATATTCTCTCTTTATTTTATAATCTCTTCTCACCTTTTCTCCCCCTTTTCTTTCTTCCTCTAGCAGTTTTTGACTCAATGAGGTCTCCAGTTCACTTCATTCTCTTTCACTTAATCTTCCTCTTTCAAGCTCTGTCTCTCTCAGCGCCTTTTCTTCTCTCCTCTCTTCCTTTCTCCTATATGTATACTCCCTAAATTCTCTCTTTACCTGTTAATCTCTGCTCATTTTCCCTTATCTTATTTCTCTCTTTCTTAGCCGTCCACACAATTAAACTGCTCAAAGCCAACATTGAAGAACTCCAATTTCGCCACAAAGAAATCAATGAAACAATCAAGTCTTTTCAATTACACTTCCTGCATGACGAGCGCGATCTCGCATTCCTCGAGACGGCCAACGAGCGCCAAATCGAGCGTAAATTTCGCAAATTCATCAACATGTGGCTGAAGAATGGCAACGCTCTAATTGCCACAATGCGACTGCGCAACACGGCGCTACACGAGCAATGCCAACAACTGCGCAGCGAACTCATCACCAAAGCCGAGCTAAGCGGCGTATTGACAGGCGCAGATTTTGAACTTTTTCTTATCAAACGCAATCAGCTGTTGGCAACGTTAGAAGAGAAATATGCACACCTGACTGAACTGAAAGGTGTGACGGGCAAAGCAGCGCTGGTCATGGCCGAAGAGAAGAAAATGTTGGAAAATATCGAAGAAGAATCAAAGACGCTGGCCAATAAGACAAATGAAGCAATTAAAAAAGTGGGGCAGCTGGAGAGAGAGGCTAGGAGTGTAGAGGAAGACAATTTAAAGGAAATAGAAACCTTGGCAAGTTTGAAGGATAATTTGGAGCGTTATCAAGCGCCTAGCGTAAATGAGTATGTAGAGCGCAAGGACGATTTGGCGAGGTTGGAAAAGGAAGAGAAAATGTTGAAAAGGAAAATTCATATATTAAACATGAAACTGAATAATATTTATAATCGTTGTGCGAAGGTGTTGGATGAGTGAGGAGAGAGAAGGGATGCTGTGATTTTATATTTATTATTTTTTTTTTTAATTCACGCTGAATAAAATAAAATTGTTAATAAAATTAAACTGCTGCCACAACGAAAATACTTAAAAAAAAAAAAAAAAAAAAAAAAAATAATGTAGGATGTTTAAGTTTTACTCTAAATTGCACTTAAGTATGATTTTATTTAACCCATTAGTGGTCAAAGCTAACATACAATAAATATAAAATATATAATTGGGTATTCCCAATTTCGCACGGCTACCACTAATGGGTTACGTGAAAAACTTTAATAGATAATAATAGCAGGAGCTTAGAGTGTATTGTGCCCTCCACCTCAACACATCAACTCCCATAGTTCAATGTCATTCAAGAACTCAAGAATTGAGGTCGGTTTTAGGTTTGGTATGTAGTTGCTCCACGACTGATACGAGCCGAGTGTTCTCTGCCTCTTTCTAGATAGATAGATTTTGCCGTGCATTCGAAGAGTATGTTCGCAGCAGTCTCATCTTCCATGTCACAGAACCGGCATACACTACCTACTAGAGTAAACGCCAAGTTACAAGTGACATATCGCTAGCTTAGAGTGCAAACTGTGTAAGTCCATTTTTATGAAAGTGTTTTTAAGTGTAGAACGCTAGAAAGATCAAAAACGCACCGCTTTAAAGAACTCTGTGACTCTTCTCATATTTCTTCTCGTTGTTATTCAGGGATACGCAAATTGTGTAAGTCCAAAAAGCGAAGAAAAATGGGTAAGTCCAAAATATTTACATGAACAGAATTTTTTTTTTTTTTTCATTTTGAAATTTTTTAATTTTTTGTTTTTGGTCTCTCCTACAAAGTTTGAAAAAAGGACTTACACAATTTGCACTCTAAGCTAGCGATATGGCTTTGAGCTTGCAGTGACCTTTGAGAACACCGATCACTATTCTCTTCTTGCTTTTCGGGAGGTCTTTTATCGCCTTGAAGCACTTTTTGTTATATCCCCCGAGTAAAAGCTTCGTCTCTCGCATACCGGCTGTTTGATGTCAGTGCGGTTCTCTCAAACGATGTTGCTCCAGCTTGAGCTCTTTTCTCTTATTGTATGTGGTCCTATATCTACTTAAAAAGGGCTCAGGTCCAATTGGTTTCTCAGCTGCTGCCTCTCTGACGAGGCCGTTCGCTATCTCATTTCCTGTTACTCCTCTATGTCCAGGAAACCATGCCAAAAGTGCGCAGTTACTAGTGCCAAGGTAGTTTAAATTATTTATGAATTCTAGGACTAGCGCGGAGTTAATCTCACACGAGGCTAATGCCTCGAGTGTCGCTTATAGGCTTGCCAGACAGCAGCGATAGTCCCGATTACCGCAACACTTAATTCGATTCAAATTTTATCCTGACAGACGGAAAATACTGCGGATTAAGAAAAGAGCTGAAGGAAGGTAGGCGCAGCGGCGAATTCAAAGACCTTTTATTGCCAAAGGTAGAGTGTAATGTCAAAATCAAAGCGAATTCACATCATGGTCAATAGGAATGGGCGAGTCCCAAGCGAATTCAGATTTCAACCAAGGCGAAATATCATTTTGCTATTACACTCTACCAATTACAATAACAAAATACATTTGAAAATTCTGAATTCGCCTATGCACCTACCTCCCTAGATCTGCTTTGGATTCTTCTTTTTCTTCACTTTCATTCACAATAGAGATTTTTCGCCAGAGATGTCATTAGAAAATGGCTTATAGTGGTGTTCCCATCACAGTATCCTCCTCCTCGTATGTTTAGCTCTACACACTGGCTGATGGCCTATAATTCCGCCGGAAGATTCCTAGGAAAGCGCCTCAGGGATAAAGACACTATCGGACCAAGACCCCTGCCGTCTGCCGTTTTCGACCCGCCAGTGTAACACACTATCATGCTATTCTCTATCCAGCCTGGGTTTCTCCCAAGATGATTTATCTCCAAGCATAATTGGCAAACCGAGATAATGGGAGCTTTTCTCTCAACTTCTCCATGTTTTGAGAAGTTATGACCTTCCCTTACTACCGTTTAATTTAATCTATTGTTGATCGACCAAAGAGCAATAGCAGTGAATGCTTCACAAAACGTAACAAAACTAAAAATAGAACTTCTTTCACTTACCCAAATGACAGCAAGCCCTTCTCCACCTTAAAACACTCCGATTTCGCCCAATTACCATACTGTATCTCATCCAAGCCCAGCGAGGCCAATGCATCACGCTCTCTTGGTATATATTCATCATTCATGCTGATTTTCTTTTCACGTTCGCGTTCGCGTAAGCGTTTCTCCTTGCGGCGACGTGAGCGCAAGCCTAAAAAAAGCAAGCAAAAAAAAAAGAGAAAGAAATGTTTAAAATCAATTGTACATGCACAAGGCACCCACTCCTTTGCGCCAACAACATTTACACTCACTTATGCCACCCTCTTCATCACTGTTATCATTCGACGAATCATCCGAATTAATTTCCATAACATCCTCATGACCATAACGCTTAATTTGCGTGCGCCTACGCGGCTCGGACAGCACCAAATCCTCCGTTTCATCGCGTTCGCAAGCATCCAGATCGATATCGGCTTTTTTGGCCCATTTTGTCCAAAAATCGGGATCATCAATTTTGATATCGGAACGATTGCCCGAAGCGGCAAAGGATGCCTTTGAGAAGGTGGAACCTTTCTCCGCTTCCATGGTGATAACTTGCGTGCGTCGCTTCAATATCGAATCAATATCTTCCTCACAAAACTTATCGCCCGCATTATCATCATCCATGACAGCGCCATAAGCGCCTTTACGCAACAAATCTTCAATTTCCTTCTTTGACAATTGACGATTGCCGCCGTCTTTTGAATTTTGTGTATTCATTGATTGCAACACGGCTTTATCTAGACCCAGCTTCATGGAGGCCTTATCGAACATTTCACGTTCGTACGTGTTGCGACAAAGTAAACGATAAATCTTAACCATTTTACGTTGGCCAATACGATGACAACGCGCTTGCGCTTGCAAATCATTTTGTGGATTCCAATCGGAATCATAAATTATGACCGTATCGGCGGCAGTTAAATTAATGCCCAAACCACCAGCTTTGGTGCACAGCAGGAAAACAAAACGATCGGAACCGGGTTTGGAATAACGATCGATTGCCTCCTGACGCAAATTACCGCGTATGCGTCCATCAATGCGTTCAAAGGGATACTTGCGATAGACGAGGTAGTCCTCCAAGATATCCAAACAACGCACCATTTGACTGAAAATCAGCACACGATGGCCGTTGGCTTTCAGCTTGGGCAGCAGCTTGTCAATTAATACCATTTTACCCGCAGATTGTATTAAATTTTTATAATATGATTCGGGATCATCGCCATGCTGTGCGCGAAAATCGTATTGTATTTGCTCCTCAGCGCCATTCAGCAAGTACGGGTGTATGCAACACTTACGCAACTCCATCATGGTATTCATGAGATTGGGTATATTTGCTGAAGTGGTGCCTTTTTTGAGAAAAGAGAAATTTTGCTCTAAAATGCCGCGATAGTATTTCTTTTGTATATTCGTTAGCTCGACTTCGATGATGGTTTCCTCTTTGGGCGCCAACGATTTCTCCACATCATCCTTCAAGCGACGCAACATCATTGGCTTTAGCAAAGCTTGCAACTTATTCACCTCCTCTTCGGTGCGTAAGCTGCTAAATTCAGACATAAACTCCTCGGGGCTTGAAAACTGACTGGGTTCAAGGAAGTTCAACAATGAAAACAGCTCGCTTATATTATTCTGCAACGGCGTGCCAGACAGCAACACGCGATGTTCCAAATTCAGCTGACGCAAACCCTCCAACAGCTTGCAATTGCGATTCTTCAAACGATGCGCTTCATCAATTACACACAAACGCCAATTGAATGCCTTCAAATCCATGTGATCGGTTACAATCATTTCAAATGTTGTGATGAGCACATTAAATTTAATTGGCTCTTTAAGTACTTTGCCACTTTCGGTTTTATAAAAAAATTCATAATCTTGTATCATTTGTTTGCTTGTCACCGAGCCGTGATAGACCACAATATTCATATCGGTCCAACTTTCAAATTCACGCTGCCAATTGGGTATTGTAGATAGCGGTGCAATAACCAAAAATGGTCCACGTATGCCATATTCATACACAGAATGCACGAATGTTAAACTTTGTATCGTTTTACCCAAACCCATTTCATCCGCCAAAATGCAATTGTGTGAATTATACCATGAAAATTTCAACCAATTCAAACCCTCCAACTGATATGGTCGCAACGTATTGCCACCCTTATAAATTGGCGTTTTATCCAATTTCTTCCACAGATCGGGATGTGGTCGTTTCTTATTTTTCCATTCATTACGCGGTGGCAACTTATTGAAACGCATATATTGCTCAATTTTATCATCATCCACATCCTCCTCAAGCTCCCATGTGCAATCTTCATATGGCAGTG
The DNA here is from genome assembly GCA_960531455.1 of Urophora cardui. Classification (NCBI taxonomy): domain Eukaryota; kingdom Metazoa; phylum Arthropoda; class Insecta; order Diptera; family Tephritidae; genus Urophora; species Urophora cardui. The sequence continues at coordinate 19,294,378 of OY482674.1, forward strand.
ATTTCCATTTGACTAAATAGTGTTTGGTGGTTTCGCCGGTATTTTCATCCGTATGCACGGACATGTCTAGCACACGATCGACCTCAACGAAATCGGGATTGAATGGCTCCTCTTCGATGCTATCGAAAATGTTGATTTGTTGTGCTTGTTTTTGTTGGAAGCGTCGTATTTTGGCGGTAACGCGTCTATCGCCCTTGAAGAGCTCCTCTTCGGTACGCCATTCGCAATGGAGATAAGAGAAATTGCGATATTTAACGAAAAACTCTTCAACATCAATGTAAACGGGTTCGCGTTTGTTCGGATTGTTGTTGTTGTTGGCGCTTGTGACGCTTGTCGAATCGGCGGCATCTTCTTTGTCTTTTTCTTTATCCTTGTCATCCGTGTCCTTTTTGTCGTCATCGTCTTTATCTTCTTCTTTTCTATCAGCTTTTTCAGCTTTGCTGTCTGCTTTATCTGCATTATCTTCATTGTCCTTGTCTCCTTCTTTAACTGGCTTACTCTCTTTATCTTCCTTACGCTCTTTATCTACCTCACCCTCTTTAACTGTCTTACTCTCTTTAACTGCCTTACTCTCTTTAATTGCCTCACTCTCTTCTATATCTTCACTCTCTTGCTTAGCTATCTTCTCTTTCTCGACATCTTTATCATAGTCATCCTCCTTTAAACCGTCCTTCTCAGCAGCAACACTCTCTTTCTCTGCAGTCTTTTTCTTTTCATCCATCTCTTTATCTTTATTGGTCGTTGTTATGCGTTTATCTTCTTCAGACTTTGTTGTCCCATCAACGTCTACGTCCATTTGCTCCACTTTATCTTCATTTTTCTTTGTTTTACTTTCATCGAATTCTTTTTTGTGCTTGTTTGCTTCTTCAGCATCGCTCTTTGTTCCAATTTTCTCTTCATCTTCATCTTCTATTTTCTTATCTTCTGCAGCATTCTTTTCTTTATCTTCTCCTTTGTCTGCATCGCTTTTAGCCGCTTCGTCGCTTATTTCGTCCATCTTTTCGGTAACTTCGGCATCGGTTACCTTGGCAACCTCATCAGCGTCTGTAGCTTCCTTATCATCGGCTTTTGTAGCCGTTGAGGAGGAAGTTGGTACATTTTCATCGTCTACTTCCATTTTCTCTACATTACTTGCATCCTCTGGATTTTCAGTCTTTTTGCTTTCACTCTTTTCACTTTTTTCACTTTCGCCTGCTTCTGCATCAACTTGTTCTGTCTCCATTTTTGTTTCCTCCGCCTTTTGCTCGCCTTCTTTTGTTGCTTTCTCGGCTTCTTTGTCATCCTTCTCAGCTTCCTTGCCGTCCTTCTCGGCTGCTGACTCTGATTTTTCGGCGCTTGCGCTTTCTTCCTCCCCATCGCTCTTCTTCTCAGCCGCCACTTCGCTTTCTTTCTTCTCTGCCTTCTTTGGCTCTGGCGGTGGATCGGGTATTAGTTCGCGCCTACCCATACGCACAGCCAAAACAAATTGCACCACCATGCTATCCTCATCGCCTGTATTAATATAAACATAATTGGGCTTGGCGGAAATGGGTGTTGGCGCATCGGCATTTGTTTTATCCTTGTCAGTTGCTGCGCTTGTGCTGGCGTCCAGATTGTTGCCCTCGTCGCCATCACCAGCAACACCAGCAAGTGCAGCCGGTTTTTCATCACCACCCGCTGTGTCACCTTCAGTGGCCGAATTGGTTGCACTGCCATCCAACTTGCTGTCCACATCATTGCTCTGTATGGCAATTGCGCCAGCTGCTGCTGCCGCTGCTGCTGCTGCTGCTGCAGCCGTTGCTGCCGCCGCGCTCTTGCGTTCCTTCTTCACTGGCGTTGCCAACAACGACGATTCGTCGTCCGAGAAGCGCAACATAACATCATCAATGTACTTTTTGCGTTGCGTATTACGCGAGGAGCGTCTTTTATTCGTATCCGTTTCGGAATCGGGTGGCGGTGATGGTGGTGGCGTACTAGCCAATGTATCATCCTCACCATCCGATTCGGGCACAATGCGTCCGCGATTGCGTCGCTTTTTGAGCGCACGCGCTGACAGTTGGCCGCGTCGACGTGTCGTGTAGGTGGCATCATCGCCATCTGCCTTATTGCCGCCACGGCTGCGTCCACCCGAACGTCGCTTATTGCTGCTGCGACTGCGACTGGGTGTGCTGGTGCTGGTGGTGGTGGTTGTGGTGAGGGTAGCATCGCCCGCCGAATCGGGCACAGAATCAATAGTCTCATCACCAGCGTTGGTAGCTTCACTGCCATCGCCCGCTGTGCGTGTTGTTGGTATTTTCGAGACGGGTATGTCATCATAATCTGTCGGTTCGCCATCAATATTACCGCTTGCTTTTGCCTCACCGCTGTTGGCGGTTGGGTTGTGTTCATCGGCGGTGGTTGTTTCGGGTTTCACTGCAGTGTCATCACCGCCAGCGGCAGCGCCAGCACTAGCAGCAGCACCGCCACCAGCCTCAAGTGACTGTCCGGCTGCATCGGATTTGCAAACGGATAACGGTTTATTATCCTCGGCCTCCGAGGCATCGGCCTTCTCGGCTTCCTCTTCGCCGGCGCCGACGCCACCGCCGCCGCCTGCATTCTTTTTCCTTCTTGCCGCAGCGCTGCCGCCTGTGCGTCGACGCATTGCCGCCAGCGTTTCGCTAGAATTCAATTCGCCGCCGCCGCCGCCGCCCTCTTCCAGCAAACGCTTCGCTTTGGGCGTACGATTACGTGGCGGTTTATTGGGATCTCTGGGCGCGCGTGGTTTACGTGGTCGCTTCTTTTGCTTGCCAGCATCATCGGTGGAGGTGTCCAGATCGTTGGCTGAGTGCACAATATCTTGCGAATGATCAGCATTGCCCTCGTGATATTCCAACAAACCGACTACGGAGTTATCGCCAGCGCCTTGCGTCACGCAATCCTCCGACACAGGCAGTTGTGCGGTGGGTATTGGTGGTATTGGCATTGGCGGCATTGACGGCATTGGCATTGCATGTGAACTCACCACATTTGCGCTTATATCTACTAAATCTGGAGCACCAGCAGCAGCACCAACGCCAAGAGCACCACCAACGCCGCTGACGCCGACGCCGATGCCGCTTGTGGGCTGTTGTTGCTGTTGTTGTTGCTGTTGCTGGAGTTGCGATTGTTGTTGCATTTGTTGCTGTTGCATTTGCTGTTGTTGCTGTTGCAATTGTTGTTGCATCAGCATTTGTTGTTGCTGTAAAGCAGCCTTTTCGCCCTTTTTGGTGCGTGGCTTGCGCGGCTTGGCCGGCCCCTTGCCACGTCCACGACCCGTTGTGCTCGACACCTGCGGACTCTCCACCATCATTTGTTGGTGCATTAGGCTGGCACCACTGCCATACATGGCTGCCGGCGGCGGTATACCGCCCTGATAGAGCGCGCATTGCGGTCCAGCGGCCGAGCATTGATCATTCACTTCGTGTTGTTGTAAAATGTTTAGGCGCTCCTGTAGACGCATAATTTTCTCTTGATGTTCGGGTCCAGTTGGTGGCATGCAATACATTTCTTGTATTTGTTGTTGCAATGCGGCTATCTCCTGCTGATGCAACATTGGTGGATATGGTGGATACATGTGGGCGTGTGTTGGTACTTGTGGTGGCATTTGTGTTGGGTTGTGCGGTGGTCCATATGGTGGTGGCAACATCATTCCTTGTGGTGGTGGTGGTGGTTGCGTTTGCGGTGTGCCATCGTAGCCCATGGCGGTTGGTGGCATTTGATGTTGCAACATTGTTGGTGGCAACATTGTTGTCATTTGTGGTTGTGTTTGGGATGCCAACAATGGCTGCGGCTGCTGCTGCGGCTGTGGTTGTGCATTTGTTGTCATTGTTGTTGTTGTTGGTGGTATTGTAGTCATTGCCGTGACTGCAGGTGCAGCTGGCAACAGCCCACCAACAGTTGTAGCTGTCACACCAGCTGTCACCACATTCGCTAATGTTGTTGTTGGTATTTGTGTCATGCCGATGGCATCAGCAACACCAACACCAACACCGGCCGTTGGTGCACCTGCTGCTGCCATTGCCGTTTGCTGTTGCAATGCTGCTGGCGTGGTTGTTGTTGTTGTTGTTTGCATTAAAGTTGGTGTCTGTGGCTTCTGTTGGCTTTGCTCTAGCGGCAGCGCTAATTGTTCGTCCACCGGCGTCATTGGCGTGTCCGTCTCGGTGGCGGATAAGGTTTCCTCCGAACATTTGGCTTGCTCTAGCAAAGCATCGGTGAGTAGCGTGCTGTCGCTAAAGTGGTGCTTATTCACCTCTTCCAATGCTGTTGTTGTTGTTGTTGTTGTTTCGGCAGTTTCGGCAGTATTTTGTTGCTGAGTGCTGCTGCCATTTGCTGCAAACACTTCTTCGTCTGCGTTTAGTTTTGTAATTGCTTCTGTTGCGGTTGTTGTTTCATCTGTTGCTGTTGTTGTTGTTGTTGTTGGTTCATTTGTTATTGCTTTCGCAACATTTTCAATTGTTTGATCCAACAACGAGCTGCTTGTATTTTCTTCATCGCGCTGCATAGCCGCCAATGCAGTTGTCGCTGTTGTTGTTGTTGTTGTTGTCTTTTCTTCAACACCAGCAACAACACTAATACTTTTGCTGTCATTGCCGCCTGGCTGTTGCTGTAGCAACTTGCTGCTGCCACTATCGAAATCACTTGCACTTGCACTCACACTTGCCGGACCAATAAACGACGACTGCGAATTACTATCCAACATGGCGGCTGCAGCTGAGGCGGCCGATGTGGCTGCTGCCACAGCAGCGCTTGTCGAGGACATTGAATTGTTATCGAAGAGACTTGCGCCGCCGCCATCGAGCAACCCACCAACACCAACACCGACACCGACACCACCACCATGGGTGGTTGGTCCGTTGGCCGAATTGGAATTGCTATTCAACAGCGCCGTCGCATTGCCGCCGAGACTATCGATGCCCGATAGCGATTGCGGTTGATTACTAATGCTATTGATGGAACTCTGTGAATTGCTATCGTGCACTGAGGTGGGTTGATTATTGACAATGCTGTTGGTGGAGCTATTGCTGCTGCTATTGTTGCTATCGTTGGCTGCTACAGCCAGCGTGGAGGAGTCATTCGAGTTGGCTGCTTCATTGAGTATGCTAGCCAAGTTGTGTGATGGTGTTGAGTTGGGTGTTGTTGTTGTTTGCTGGAGTTGCTGTTGCAGCTGCTGCGCTTGTTGTGCTTGTGTTGGTTGTTGTTGCTGTTGCTGTTGTGTGTTGGACGCCAATGGCGAGTTGGCATAGGCTGGCGACATAACCGCTTGTGCCGAGTGCTGCTGCTGCTGCTGGCTTTCACTCTGTTGTTGTTGTTGCTGTTGTGCTGCCTGTTGTTGTTGCTGTTGGTGCAGTTGTGCTGCCTGTTGTTGTTGTTGGTGCTGCTGTTGCTGCTGTTGATGTTGCGACTGCTGCAGAGCATGTTGAGCATGAGTCTGCGACTGCGACTGCGGCTGTTGGGCCTGCAGCTGATGCTGAGCCGGCGTATGCGATGGTGATTTTACCTGCAGTTGCGAATGCTGCTCTAACTGTGAACGTTGATGTTGTTGTTGCAAAGATGGCGGCAAGATCTTCGTTTGATCTTGTGTAGCCGTTAGCATGGCATCAAACGCGTCAACAGGCTGCTGCTGCTGCTGCTGTTGCTGGTGAGCATGTGATTGTTGATAAGGTTGATGCAAGTGTGGTTGTTGTTGTTGTTGCGTCGGTTGACTTCTTGGCGATAATTGTGAATGTCTGGGCGAATGATTTGGCAACATAGCCTGATGTTGTTGTTGTTGTTGCTGCTGATGGTGTTGCTGTTGTTGTAATTGCTGTTGATGACGTGGCGAAGTTTGCTGCGGCATATGTGTAGCTTGCTGGTGTTGTGGCGACTTTTGTTGTTGTTGCGGCGTTACATCATGTGCTGTTGTTGTATTCCTGCCCATTAGAGCCGCAGTTGTATGATCGGTGGATAATGGTGGCAACTGATGTTGAGCTGATCCACCAGCACCGCCCATGTGATGCATGCTTTGCAAGCCGCCGAGTGATTGCTGATGATGCATCTGCTGTGGTTGTTGTTGTTGTTGTTGTTGTTGTTGTTGTTGTTGAGTAGATGCTTGCTGATTATGTTGTTGTTGCTGATGCTGTTGAGCAGCATGCAACGGTGACATTGAGGACAAGTGATGCTGCTGCTGTTGCTGTTGTTGTTGTTGCTGCTGAAGCTGCTGCTGTTGATGTTGTTGCTGTTGGTGTTGTTGCTGCTGCTGTTGCTGTTGTTGTTGATGCTGCTGCTGCTGCTGATGTTGATGACCACTACCCACAATTTCGTTGATCGAATGATGCAACTGCTCAGTCAACTGCTGATGCTGCGTTTGTGGTTGCGATTGTGGTTGCGATTGCGTTTGGGCTTGCGATTGGGTTTGTGGTTGTGATTGCTGTTGTTGCGGTTGATGTGGTTGATGTTGCTGTTGTTGCGATGATTGCTGTGCCGCGGCATGTCCAGCCGTTGGCTGCTGATGAGCCATGCCCTGCGCTTGCGCATACAAATTCATATGTTGCTGTTGTTGTTGTTGTTGCTGTTGGTGTTGCTGCAGTTGCTGTTGATGTTGTTGCTGCTGCTGTTGCTGTTGGTGTTGCTGCAACTGCGATTGTTGTGCTGCGCTCAATGCACTCGCATTCTGCGCTGCCGATGGCGGCAAACCCAAGTGAGGACTCCATTGTAGGTGATGTTGAGGTGAGACGGACATGCGTGGTCCCATTGGCAGCATACCGGCGTGGCCGGCGGCCGCTTGGCGATACGGCGATGTATATTCCATGGGTACACTAGATGGTCCAGCACCAACACCACCACCACCAACACCACCACCGGACATACCGATATTCTGTGTTGGCATTACCATCTGTTCGAGTGCTTGCAATGTATTGACGGGTGGGCCAGCGCCGCCCGCCGTTTTTGAATTGCCAGCCACGTTTGGTAGTTGTGGTGGCTGCCGCGTGTGTGGCGATGTCAAGCCAACCATGCCGGATATACTATGATGTGTTGGTTGTTGTTGTTGTTGTTGTTGGCCGGGCGAATTCAATTGTTGACCACCGGGCGGCTGCTGTGCTTGCTGGCCTTGCTGTTGTTGTTGTTGCTGTTGGGCTGCGTGCTGCGACTGTCCTGGCGCCGTTGGTGGCGGCGGTTTGGCCGGCGATATGCCCGTACGTGGCGACATTTGCGGATGCGGTGACATTGTTGGTGGCCTGGGTGACATTTGTGGTGAGAGTTGTGGAAATGGTGCACGATATTGGGGGGACGATGACAATTGCGACGAGGCAGACTGATGCTTGGCTGAGGCAAGATACGATGCAGCTGCCGCAGATTGTGCATTAGCTGCTGCTTGTTGTTGTTGTTGCTGCTGTTGTTGTTGTTGTTGTTGCTGTTGATGTAAACTGCCATAGCTGGGCGGCACACCTAAGCCATGTGGCGGTGGTGCATGCGTTGGCAAAGCCGCGCCGGGCTGTAGTTGTTGTAGTTGACTTGGTGGTTGTATTAGACCGACATGGTTTTGTTGTTGCTGCTGTTGTTGTGGTGGCTGGTGTTGGCTCTGCATTATTTGTGCTGCAGTTTGTGGATGCTGCTGCTGCTGCTGCTGTGGCGCAGCCAAACCATGTGGCATGGAGGGCTGACCCGTTACAGAGTTGCCGCCGTGTGGCAAAACACTTGCCGCCTGTTGTTGCTGCTGTTGCTGCTGCTGACTATTCGGTCCATGTTGCTGCCCACCCACCACCAACTGCTGTTGCTGCCCGGCCTGCTGCTGCTGGGCAGTTAAATGATGCGTTGGTAGGCTGGATGGTGGCGGTGGTGCGGCCGCCGATGTTGGCACATGTTGACCGTGTTGCAAGTAGGGATTGTTCTGCGGATCCAAATGCCCGTAGGGATTGTGCTGCTGTACACCGCCAACACCGCCACGACCCGTCGTCTGATGTTGCATTGGATTGCCATATGGACTGTGTGCAGCATAACCTTGCGGTAGACCGCCTGGCACCGGCACTGAAGCGCCAGATTGTGCGCCCGTTGGCGGCTGTGCGCCGGCATAAAGTGAATGTTGCAGAGTTGACGGTGTGCCTTGTGGGTAATTCTGCGGTAGACGTGGTTGTTGTTGCTGTTGATTGGGCGCTGGCGGTTGCGCTGCAGATGCTTGTTGTTGCTGCTGTTGCTGCTGCTGCTGCTGTGGTTGTTGTTGTTGTGACAAGGCGCCGTAAGCAGCTGCTGCTGCTGCTGCGGCGCTTGCATTTTGACCGCCCGGCTGTTGCAACAAACTACCGATGCCAGCCATTTGCTGGGAGGCCGCTGCCGCCGCCGCTGCCGCATATGATAATTTCTGTTGATCTTGTTGGCCATAGGTGGGCATATGCTGGCGATAACTGTAAAGAGGGATTGGAAAAGGGCAAACAATTATTTAAAAATTTTTGGAATTGTTTTTGTTCTATTCGCATTTTGCTTACCTTGGCTGCGCTGTGGGCGGTTGCCGTTGCTGCGTTGGCGGTGCCGCCTGTGGATGCCCGTAGGCATTTAGCGCGCCTGGATAAGCGCCTGATTGGCTGCGTGGCGCCGCCCAGCTACCTAAGTCGCCCATGCCAAGACCATGTTGGTCAGCTCCCGCCAATCCATAGATATTATCCGCCGTTGGCTGATACGTCGGATATTGGGGTTGTGGTGGTGCGCGGTGACGCGGTGCATAAGTGCCTGGAGGTCCCATTGCACGTGGTGCTGCTGCCGCCGCAGCGGCTGCTGCTGCAGCTGCGGGGTCATAGCCATAGTATGGGTCTCTATAAATTAAAATATATTAATTTGTTT